>JAKOGI010000628.1:272500-390000 GCA_029747015.1 Carnegiea gigantea
AAGGGAGAAAAATATGCTATTACCTCGGTTATAGCTAGAGGAGAGATGCTAATAAGCAGTTGAGTGTTAAGCTACTATTTTTCGGCTAGTTGGGGTAGACAGAGCATTAATAAGCCCACCAAGAAAAAGGAATCACCCCTTCTGGTATAAATCTCTCTCTATTTCTCTCTTTCTTTTTCATATTTAATGAGAGAAGAATTGAAGACGGGCGTATTTGGGTAAAAGAGAGCAGTGAAAGAGCAAAAGGAATAAAGAAAGTTTTAAGCTAATAAGTGTGTGTGAGTGATGCCTTTCTGGAGGCGAAGCATTCTGATAGGCTGATACTGATTCAGAGAGAGAGAGAGAGAGAGAGGCAAAAAAGGGGAAAAATGAGGAAAGCAAGTAAAGCAGCTGGTACAAGTTTTGGTAAATTTAATGGTGGAGATATATGCAGCAGAGAACCTGCAATAAATGAACAAAACAACTCACACACATACACTCACTCTCTCTCTCTCTCCCCTCTCTCTCTCTGGGAGATGTAGGAATGGTTGAATTTGATAACATCTATCGCAGAGTCCCATCGAACCGTACCTGAGACTGAGAGACACGACCCTATGCCCGCACCTATATGTGCCCTATCAATATTACTAGTTACCACCATTGTATTGTTTCTTTCACATCGTCTTAGCCTAGCTATAGCTCTACCAGTACCACTACTACTGTGCATGTATATGTGTTTTCTGTCTCTCTCATCTCATCTCCGTGTTTTTGTGCAACCTGCTCTTGAATTTTTTTGATCATGGATTTCAATGCATATGCACAAATTTTTGAGCCTTACCTTTGTGTGCAATCCCCTATGTGTTGTTAAGTCAACCACACTATTATGGTAATATACATGATGTATTTATTGGTCCAAATGGCAAACATCATTGCCAGGAGGACTTGACTTGAACTCTCATCTGTCTTGTTTAGTCAACCATGAGTGCTATAACGTAACTTGTACAGCTCCTTCGGTTTAAGATGCCATTCAAAATAGAAAAAGAAAAAAAAAAAAGGGAAAAAGAGGGTTATACATATGTCTTAGCGCCTGAGTTTTTCGTAGGTAAATTAGGGTGGGTAAAAGGGTGAAGTTGATTGAGGTTGATTGAAGTAGGTTGAAATGGGTTGAAATAGATTGAAGTGGGTTAAATTTTTTTATGTGATAAATTAAACTTGATTAAAATAGTAAAAGTGGGTTAAAGTAGGTTGAAATAGGTTGAAGTAGATTGAAGTGGATTGAAATAGGTTGAAGTGGGTTGAAGTTGGTTGAGGTTAGTATTTTAGAATATAATTAATCCACGAAAAGAACAGGGCCTTAATCTCAAATATACATTAATAGCATTTACTAGAGTAATTGCAGCATAAATGTAAAACTTTGGGGATCATATCTTGCCACATCAAAACAACAATGATCCTTAATTATAACAATAAAACATATATAATGTGAGTATTAGGGGTCCAATTTCTATATCACAGTCAACTTCAAGGCTGGGTATGTTTTTTAAACACATAAACACATATTAATAAAAATTTTCCCATATAATAAATATTTCTGAGTAAAAGGTGTTAAGCACAACTTATAAAAATATATAGTCCAATTAAGCACTATATATATGCTAGTACGAAAATCAGAAAAAGCATCATATAACTTTTCATCTAACATAAATCAATTGACATGTATACCATTTCAAGACCATAATCTTAACATTTGAAGCGAGTCAGCTAGTGTTGGATCCAGATATTTAGAATAGGGGTGTCCATCAATTAATATTATTACTAAGATACACAACCTCAAAAAAAATTATATGATATGTACTATAGTAGTTTATTTTGGACAAATGCTTCGTCTCGTAGTTTTACAAATGTTCCATCTCGTATTGCTATACTAGCGGAATTTAACAAGCAAAAGTAATGTACCCTACTTTCTTATTCCGAAATTAAAAAAGAAAAAACCTATGATACCTCTACTACTACGTTTGATCTTTACGGTTACTCATATTCTAAAGTTAATATATAAATTGAGCCAAAATCACAGAATGTTTTGACTGCTTACTATTTACTAAAACCATTGGTTACAAAGCACAAATCTTCAGCACCAAGTATGAAAACTAAAAAAAGTGAGACATGAAGTGAACACATCAAACATAAAATAAGGCTATAAATAAGCAATATCCACCATCTAATTACACCAAAAGGGTGAAGAAAGAAATAGTATCAAATTCATACCAATGATTATTACCAAGTTAAAGAAAATTCTGCATGACGAATACATTGCAATTAAACAGTTAAAAAAGTAAATAATAGCGATCAAACAATATTAAAGAGATTATAATTAGATTAAATTAAATTTCTTAACTCGAGGTACGACAGGTGGGACTGTGGGAGAGAGAGAATTTGGGACTTGGGTGCATTTAATTTTATTTTACTTTTCTATTAAATTCCAACTTTATAACTGCATGTGTTATAGGTACTTAAAAAAATTTAAAATATCATCAGTATATGGACCGAGTATATTTAAAAAATGTCTATAACTTTTTAGACCCTAATTTAAGAATAACAATACATGGGCCGGTTATTTTGAAGTTTGGTGTCAATTGGGAGTTTCGCTGTCTATAATCCCCTTAATGATGGTTCACAATTTGCTGTTTTTTGCGGGTGTGGAAAATTATTATCAGTTTAAGCTCAATAACCCCAAAGTGACACTTGCATTGTGATTACTCATCAAAAATGTTATTGTAGAAATCTTTTGAACTGGGGCACTACAAAAATATATCTAATCTGCGACGGAAAATTCGACGGAAAAAGGTCAAATTTCCGACGGAAAATTGTGTTTCCGACGGAAACACCGACGCGGAAAGGGTCGTCGGGATTCAGCTCGTCGCAGTTTTTATTCCGACGGACTCCGACGGATTCCGACGGAATTTCCGACGGAAAAAACCCGTCGGAAATTCCGTCGGATACTGTCAAGCAGAAACTGCAGAAAACAGTAGCAGGAATTTCCGACGGAATTTCCGACGGAAATTCCCAAAAAAATTTTTTTTTAAATAATCCGAATTTTTTTGAAATTATCCGAAATTCCGACGGAATTTCCGACGGAATATTCCGTCGGAAATTCCGTCGGAATTTCGGATATTTCAAAAAAAAAATTTTGTTTTCCGAAAAGTTTGTTTCTAAATTTCAAAAGTTCTCAAAATAAAAAACAATTAATAATAAGTTTCAAATCTGCCAATAAAATGTGCTTAATTAAATATTAAGTACAACATAAATTAATTATTAAGTACAACATATATAAATATCAAGATATATAAATATTAAGTACAACATATAAGTACAACATATATAAATATTAAGTACAACATATATAAATATTAAGTACAACATATATAAGTACAACATATACGTTGTTTTAGATGTACACGCAGATTACATAAATTACACGAATATCATATCAGCTAATCAGAGTCAGATAAATTTGTGGGATCATCATCATTGTCATTTTGAGAGTCCTCTTCATCATCATCAGCGTTCAAGTCGATGTGGCTGGAAGAACCTGCACTTTGACCTCAAAAATTAAATCAAACATCAAAAAACATTCATGGCTTACATATTTAACATTTTATAATGAACAAACTTGTTGCACTTAAATTATTCACTTTAATAAAACATAATATACATGCTTAACATATTTAACATTTTCAAATAACCAAATAATTACTACAGATCTACATACTTAACATGTTTTACTCCACTTATTGTAATATACATATTTAATAAATTAAATAAAAAATAAATTATTCAAACTAAACAAATTAAAAAAAATTAAATCATACCTCAAAAAACATTCATGCCTAACATATTTAACATTTTATAATAAACAAACAATTATTGCAGATCTACATACTTAACACGTTTTAGTTCACTTATTCTAATATACATATTTAATAAATTAATTAAAAAACTAACGTTATTCAAATTTATATTCAACGGATAAAATAAATTATTCAAACTAAACAAATTATAAAAAATTAAATCATACCTCAACAAACATTCATGCCTAACATATTTAACATTTTATAATAAACAAACTTGTTTCATTTAAATTATTCACTTTAAGAAAACATAATATACATGCTTAACATACTTAACATTTTCAAATAACCAAATAATTATTGCAAATCTACATACTCAACACGTTTTACTTCACTTATTCTAAAAAACTAACGTTATATAAATTTATATTCAACGGAAAAAATAAATTATTGAAACTAAACATTCATGCCTAACATATTTAACATTTGATAATAAACAAACTTGTTTTATTTAAATTGTTCACTTTAATCAAACATAATATACATGCTTAACATATTTAACATTTTCAAATAACCAAATAATTATTACAGATCTACATACTGAACACGTTTTACTTCACTTATTCTAAAAAACTAACGTTATATAAATTTATATTCAATGAGAAAAATAAATTATTCAAACTAAACAAATTATAAAAAATTAAATCATACCTCCAAAAACATTCATGCCTAACATATTTAATATTTGATTATAAACAAACTTGTTTCATTTAAATTATTCATTTTAATAAAACATAATATATATGCTTAACATATTTAACATTTTCAAATAACCAAATAATTATTACAGATCTACATACTTAACATGCTTTACTCCACTTATTCTAACATACATATTTAATAAATTAAATAAAAAACTAACGTTATTCAAATTTATATTCAACGGAAAAAATAATTATTCAAACAGAACAAACATGTTTCTGCTAATTTTCATATACCCGAAAAATGAACATCACATATCAAATTAACACAACTTGAAAGCGGAACAATTCTACTAACCTTCGCACACCCGAAAAATCAATCTGATTACAGACGGTGACGACACTAGCGGTGGCACTGGCGGCGACAAAACGTGAAAAACAAAGACCGTAAAAATTATCAATTAACTTAACAATTTCAATTTCAAACAATAAATTAAGCAAAAATATCACTTACCGTTAAATTTTTCGATGATCAAAACCTTGAAATCTCACTTTCTCTCTCTTCCTCCTTCTCCCTCTCTCCTTTTTCGAACACTTTCTCTCTCTATTTCTCCAAAAACCGCTCGAAATCTCACCCCTCCCCCCAATTTAAAGCCGGGCAAACGGGGTCGAGATCCGCGCGGAATTCCGACGGAATTACCGACGGATTCCGACGGATTCCGACGGAATTCCGTCGGAAATTCCGTCGGAAATTCCGACGGAACTCCGCCCCGACGGAATTCCCGTCGGAATTTCGAATTTCCGACGGAACTCCGTCGGAAATTCCGTCGGAATTCTGGAATTCCGACGGAATTCCGTCGGAATTTCCGTCGGAATTTCCGACGGAATATTCTTCCGTCGAAAATCCGTCGGAAATTTAATTTTCCGTCGGAGTTCGTCTGAAATTCCGTCGGTTTGTCTGCAATTTTTCCGACGCTGTCTGACGCGTCGCTTTGTCCGTCGGAGTTGAACTACGTTTTTGTAGTGCCACTCCTAAGGTCAATTTTGAAAAAGACCTTAAACCCATACAATTCATCAAGTGTATCATCTAATGAAGGAACAGAGAAACTATGCTTGATGGTAATTTTGTTTATGGCCTTATAGTCAACATAAATATGCCAAGTTCCATCTTTCTTACATACCAAAAGGGTGTTAACTGAACAAGGACTCAAGCTCTCCCTAATATACCCATGGTCAAGCAACTCTTAGACTTGCCTTTATAATTCCTTTGACTGACTAGGATTACATCGATCGGTCGACTTATTAGACAAAGGAGCGCCTGATAAGGGATCAATTCAGTGCTTAATGTCTCTCAAGGGAGGGAGTCCTTGGGGTAAATCATTAGAGAATACATTCCTCAAGTCTTTCAAAGGTGATTGATTTACAGGTTCTATGGGCTTCATTACCTCATTTACGTTTGATTCTACTATAAGTAAGGGAAATAAGGGCTTGAACTTACTGATGGCTCTCTCTACCCATGTCTCACTCATGTAGAGGCTTTTCTCATTTCCGTTTCCGAGTTTAACTTTGAGAGGTTTGGAAGGGGAAATGGAGCAAAAGTAAGACTGCGACCATTACGCTAGAATGCGTATGTATTTACATGCCAATTATGAATCACATGATTATCATCCAACCAAGGCCTGTCAAGCAATAAATGACATCACATGGCACTTCACTATAATATGGACCAATTGAGAATGAAATAAAAGCTTGTCTACAAATAGTTACCTCGCTTTCTCGCTTAAGCATTGAAAAGTGTATGTGGTTGGATGCACATTGGATTGTAGTTAGACCTTATCAATAAGAGTCAGGGAAGCCACACTATTATAACTTCCACCATCAATGATGAGCTCACACACCTTGCCTACAACGGTATATCGAGTATAGAAAACTTATTCCCTTTCGCAGGTTCAAGAGGAACCTCTTTAATATGAAAGTGCTTTGCAAATCACCAATAGTTCACCAATATCTTGAGTGACCAAAGAGTCTATGGCATTAATGGGGGCGGGAGTTACATCAACCTTAGGGTATCAAGAGTACCCCTTCTTAGAGATATGAGACCAATTTAAAGGGGGTCTCTGAAAAGGTTTTCTACCTTTGAGTGGTTTCTCAACCTTAATACCTAGATTGCAAACATCATCGAATGAGTGATAAGGTTGCAAGTCTGCCTTGTTAGCAACGTCAGCAGATAAACCTTTGATGAGAGCTGGAAAATAGGTTGGGTCGGGTCGGGTCATGTTCGTGTTCGTGTCGAAGTTAAATGATTGGGAAGCACTTAACTTGCGCTCATTTAATTTTTAAACAGGCTGACCTATTTAACCCATTTCAGATAAATCAGTTAAGTATAGCCACCTAATTCCATTTATCCAAGTCATACGTAATTATATAGTTTTAAAAATCAAGTGTACATACCACATGTTTAATACATTTAACTAAACGGGTCAATAGGCGGACATGTTTAATCCATTTAGCTAAACGGGTTAACTAGGTATTTTTTTCTTGTGAAGAATCTCAATCTCAACCTAACCTATTGAATTAAACACATTGAACATTTATACATATTTAATAAATTAAATAAAAAATAAATTATTCAAACTAAACAAATTACAAAAAATTAAATCATACCTCAAAAAACATTCATGCCTAACATATTTAACATTTTATAATAAACAAACAATTATTGCAGATCTACATACTTAACACGTTTTAGTTCACTTATTCTAATATACATATTTAATAAATTAATTAAAAAACTAACGTTATTCAAATTTATATTCAACGGATAAAATAAATTATTCAAACTAAACAAATTATAAAAAATTAAATCATACCTCAACAAACATTCATGCCTAACATATTTAACATTTTATAATAAACAAACTTGTTTCATTTAAATTATTCACTTTAAGAAAACATAATATACATGCTTAACATACTTAACATTTTCAAATAACCAAATAATTATTGCAAATCTACATACTCAACACGTTTTACTTCACTTATTCTAAAAAACTAACGTTATATAAATTTATATTCAACGGAAAAAAATAAATTATTGAAACTAAACATTCATGCCTAACATATTTAACATTTGATAATAAACAAACTTGTTTTATTTAAATTGTTCACTTTAATCAAACATAATATACATGCTTAACATATTTAACATTTTCAAATAACCAAATAATTATTACAGATCTACATACTGAACACGTTTTACTTCACTTATTCTAAAAAACTAACGTTATATAAATTTATATTCAATGAGAAAAATAAATTATTCAAACTAAACAAATTATAAAAAATTAAATCATACCTCCAAAAACATTCATGCCTAACATATTTAATATTTGATTATAAACAAACTTGTTTCATTTAAATTATTCATTTTAATAAAACATAATATATATGCTTAACATATTTAACATTTTCAAATAACCAAATAATTATTACAGATCTACATACTTAACATGCTTTACTCCACTTATTCTAACATACATATTTAATAAATTAAATAAAAAACTAACGTTATTCAAATTTATATTCAACGGAAAAAATAATTATTCAAACAGAACAAACATGTTTCTGCTAATTTTCATATACCCGAAAAATGAACATCACATATCAAATTAACACAACTTGAAAGCGGAACAATTCTACTAACCTTCGCACACCCGAAAAATCAATCTGATTACAGACGGTGACGACACTAGCGGTGGCACTGGCGGCGACAAAACGTGAAAAACAAAGACCGTAAAAATTATCAATTAACTTAACAATTTCAATTTCAAACAATAAATTAAGCAAAAATATCACTTACCGTTAAATTTTTCGATGATCAAAACCTTGAAATCTCACTTTCTCTCTCTTCCTCCTTCTCCCTCTCTCCTTTTTCGAACACTTTCTCTCTCTATTTCTCCAAAAACCGCTCGAAATCTCACCCCTCCCCCCCAATTTAAAGCCGGGCAAACGGGGTCGAGATCCGCGCGGAATTCCGACGGAATTACCGACGGATTCCGACGGAATTCCGTCGGAAATTCCGTCGGAAATTCCGACGAACTCTGCCCCGACGGAATTCCCGTCGGAATTTCGAATTTCCGACGGAACTCCGTCGGAAATTCCGTCGGAATTCCGGAATTCCGACGGAATTCCGTCGGAATTTCCGTCGGAATTTCCGACGGAATATTCTTCCGTCGGAAAATCCGTCGGAAATTTAATTTTCCGTCGGAGTTCGTCTGAAATTCCGTCGGTTTGTCTGCAATTTTTCCGACGCTGTCTGACGCGTCGCTTTGTCCGTCGGAGTTGAACTACGTTTTTGTAGTGCCACTCCTAAGGTCAATTTTGAAAAAGACCTTAAACCCATACAATTCATCAAGTGTATCATCTAATGAAGGAACAGAGAAACTATGCTTGATGGTAATTTTGTTTATGGCCTTATAGTCAACATAAATATGCCAAGTTCCATCTTTCTTACATACCAAAAGGGTGTTAACTGAACAAGGACTCAAGCTCTCCCTAATATACCCATGGTCAAGCAACTCTTAGACTTGCCTTTATAATTCCTTTGACTGACTAGGATTACATCGATCGGTCGACTTATTAGACAAAGGAGCGCCTGATAAGGGATCAATTCAGTGCTTAATGTCTCTCAAGGGAGGGAGTCCTTGGGGTAAATCATTAGAGAATACATTCCTCAAGTCTTTCAAAGGTGATTGATTTACAGGTTCTATGGGCTTCATTACCTCATTTACGTTTGATTCTACTATAAGTAAGGGAAATAAGGGCTTGAACTTACTGATGACTCTCTCTACCCATGTCTCACTCATGTAGAGGCTTTTCTCATTTCCGTTTCCGAGTTTAACTTTGAGAGGTTTGGAAGGGGAAATGGAGCAAAAGTAAGACTGCGACCATTACGCTAGAATGCGTATGTATTTACATGCCAATTATGAATCACATGATTATCATCCAACCAAGGCCTGTCAAGCAATAAATGACATCACATGGCACTTCACTATAATATGGACCAATTGAGAATGAAATAAAAGCTTGTCTACAAATAGTTACCTCGCTTTCTCGCTTAAGCATTGAAAAGTGTATGTGGTTGGATGCACATTGGATTGTAGTTAGACCTTATCAATAAGAGTCAGGGAAGCCACACTATTATAACTTCCACCATCAATGATGAGCTCACACACCTTGCCTACAATGGTATATCGAGTATAGAAAACTTATTCCCTTTCGCAGGTTCAAGAGGAACCTCTTTAATATGAAAGTGCTCTGCAAATCACCAATAGTTCACCAATATCTTGAGTGACCAAAGAGTCTATGGCATTAATGGGGGCGGGAGTTACATCAACCTTAGGGTATCAAGAGTACCCCTTCTTAGAGATATGAGACCAATTTAAAGGGGGTCTCTGAAAAGGTTTTCTACCTTTGAGTGGTTTCTCAACCTTAATGCCTAGATTGCAAACATCATCGAATGAGTGATAAGGTTGCAAGTCTGCCTTGTTAGCAACGTCAGCAGATAAACCTTTGATGAGAGCTGGAAAATAGGTTGGGTCGGGTCGGGTCATGTTCGTGTTCGTGTCGAAGTTAAATGATTGGGAAGCACTTAACTTGCGCTCATTTAATTTTTAAACAGGCTGACCTATTTAACCCATTTCAGATAAATCAGTTAAGTATAGCCACCTAATTCCATTTATCCAAGTCATACGTAATTATATAGTTTTAAAAATCAAGTGTACATACCACATGTTTAATACATTTAACTAAACGGGTCAATAGGCGGACATGTTTAATCCATTTAGCTAAACGGGTTAACTAGGTATTTTTTTCTTGTGAAGAATCTCAATCTCAACCTAACCTATTGAATTAAACACATTGAACATTTATACATATTTAATAAATTAAATAAAAAATAAATTATTCAAACTAAACAAATTACAAAAAATTAAATCATACCTCAAAAAACATTCATGCCTAACATATTTAACATTTTATAATAAACAAACAATTATTACAGATCTACATACTTAACACGTTTTAGTTCACTTATTCTAATATACATATTTAATAAATTAATTAAAAAACTAACGTTATTCAAATTTATATTCAACGGATAAAATAAATTATTCAAACTTAACAAATTATAAAAAATTAAATCATACCTCAACAAACATTCATGCCTAACATATTTAACATTTTATAATAAACAAACTTGTTTCATTTAAATTATTCACTTTAAGAAAACATAATATACATGCTTAACATACTTAACATTTTTAAATAACCAAATAATTATTGCAAATCTACATACTCAACACGTTTTACTTCACTTATTCTAAAAAACTAACGTTATATAAATTTATATTCAACAAAAAAATAAATTATTCAAACTAAACATTCATGCCTAACATATTTAACATTTGATAATAAACAAACTTGTTTTATTTAAATTGTTCACTTTAATCAAACATAATATACATGTTTAACATATTTAACATTTTCAAATAACCAAATAATTATTACAGATCTACATACTGAACACGTTTTACTTCACTTATTCTAAAAAACTAACGTTATATAAATTTATATTCAATGAAAAAAATAAATTATTCAAACTAAACAAATTATAAAAAATTAAATCATACCTCAAAAAACATTCATACCTAACATATTTAATATTTGATTATAAACAAACTTGTTTCATTTAAATTATTCATTTTAATAAAACATAATATATATACTTAACATATTTAACATTTTCAAATAACCAAATAATTATTACAGATCTACATACTTAACATGCTTTACTCCACTTATTCTAACATACATATTTAATAAATTAAATAAAAAACTAACGTTATTCAAATTTATATTCAACGGAAAAAATAATTATTCAAACAGAACAAACATGTTTCTGCTAATTTTCATATACCCAAAAAATGAACATCACATATCAAATTAACACAACTTGAAAGCGGAACAATTCTACTAACCTTCGCACACCCGAAAAATCAATCTGATTACAGACGGTGACGACACTAGCGGTGGCACTGGCGGCGACAAAACGTGAAAAACAAAGACCGTAAAAATTATCAATTAACTTAACAATTTCAATTTCAAACAATAAATTAAGCAAAAATATCACTTACCGTTAAATTTTTCGATGATCAAAACCTTGAAATCTCACTTTCTCTCTCTTCCTCCTTCTCCCTCTCTCCTTTTTCGAACACTTTCTCTCTCTATTTCTCCAAAAACCGCTCGAAATCTCACCCCTCCCCCCCAATTTAAAGCCGGGCAAACGGGGTCGAGATCCGCGCGGAATTCCGACGGAATTACCGACGGGATTCCGTCGGAAATTCCGTCGGAACTCTGCCCCGACGGAATTCCCGTCGGAATTTCGAATTTCCGACGGAACTCCGTCGGAATTCTGGAATTCCGACGGAATTCCGTCGGAAATTTAATTTTCCGTCGGAGTTCGTCTGAAATTCCGTCGGTTTGTCTGCAATTTTTCCGACGCTGTCTGACGCGTCGCTTTGTCCGTCGGAGTTGAACTACGTTTTTGTAGTGGGGCCAATATACATATTAAAATCGACCTTTCGCTTAGACTAAGGAAAACTTTGGTCTGCCTTTGTAATTTATTTGTGATGTTTACTAATGCAAATTCTATATATATAAAACCGTCGTGCAAAAAATTAAAGTAAGATGGCTGATGTAACTTATTATAAAAGGCTGAAATTAAGATGATTGCATTGATGTGGATAGCTTCTCACCGTAGATTGTTGTGAGACAGTTTTATTCAAGATAAACACGTAAATAATAGGAGAAAATGACTCCAATTTTAACGGATCTCTCACTCACAAATTCAGCGCGTGGGAGGCCCCATCATCATGGATTAGGCAGACAAACTCATCAAGGTGGGAGCGGAGCATCACGGAGATTCTAGTATTTTAGCGGCAGAAGCAAGAGCTCTGCGAGATGGAGTTCGGATAGCGGTTGAGGTTGGTTTCAAGTAGGTCTTAACTGAAGGTGATAGTGCAACAGTTATACAGGCAATTGAAGGGCAGATTAATAGTGTAAATATAAATTTCGAGCCTAAAATAAATTAAACAAGAAATTAAGTACCAAATTGACAATGGGTACAATCATTGTATAACTGTTATAAAAACAAGCATAATAAATCTTTTGATTCAATCTTCTTAAATAGTGTTGAATGAATTTGATCTTGAGAGAGTACCATGTGGCTTAATCTCAATCAAGATATGAGTTTGATCTCCGTGAGTAAATGATACGTATTTAGAGTACTTGTTGTCATTTATCAGAGAAAAGTTCTTGAGCTCCTGTGAGTTCTTCTAAAATGTCGACCCCTGAAAGAGGGGGATAGCTCCCTTTTTATAGAGAAATTGAAGTTAGGATTTTCCTCATTATCTCTATGAAAATAAATAGGCATTTATTTTTTGTATCATTCATGCCACGTGGTGCTTTTTAATTGGCCACAATATATTTTCATTAAATAATTAATTTAATGAAATGACGTAATTAGTTTAACATGTGCCATATTGTAACTGGCCAAAATAAAAGTATTTAATTTTTCCACATCACAGATATTGATGGGTTTAAAAAATTTTGCATTCTATAAATGCCCCCTCGAGAGTTGGCTGCATCCACAGTTCTGGAGTAATTGGTAGCGGTCATGTCTCGAAACTTGAATGTTGACAGGGGATTTTTGTAGCTTAAGCTATCATAATATCTAATTCAATCTTCTTGATCAATCTTCTTTCTTTTCCTTTTTTTTCATGGATCCGATGTTGTCTCAACACCCAACAAATTGCGGTACTATCAAAGTTAGACGCAATATGCTGTCTTGAGAAGGTTGAAGATTTTATTTCATTCCGTTTACAAATCAGTCAGCCCTAGATTTAGCAAAGATATTGAGAAATTCTTCCTCTTGCTAAATATTGTAAAGGCAAGGAAATATTTCAAGATTTCGTACATCTAAACTTTGTATTTAAAAAGGCGAAGCCATTGAAGTATCGCGCAGCAAAAGAAACTAAACGTAGTATTCTGCATAAATGTCTGCTCTCGTAAAGTTTGGTTGTTGTCTTTTTTCCTCGTTTTCTTTCTTTTAAACACCGTTGAAGAGAGGAATCTCATCTCTCATGTGTGGTGGGTCTAACGTCTTTTATAAAGCTGCTCTCAACTCTGGTCTTGTTGTGAGTTATATCATTAAGCAACTTAAATTTGGGCACTGTCATTGCAAACACCCTTTTGAAGCAACACTTGAAGGTAATTTGGCTACCCTAAGTGCCTGCATCCTCCGATCACCCAGTGTTCTTTTCGTCTTCTCTTTGTTTTTTTGTTTTTTTTATTCACTTTATTTTCCTTTTTTTAAATTTCTGCTGGTTAGGTTCCTATACAATGATTCTTGATCAATGCCTTGATGCAATATAATCTTTGTAATTCCAATTTTCATATCACAAAATCGATTATGCCTCTTTTTTTTTGGGGGGGGGGTTCGCTTGGATAATATAAGTTTGGACCAAAATGTTCATCTTTCTCACTTGTTTGTCTCAATCCATCTTTTTTTTATTTATTTGGATATAAGATCGTCTTGCAAATTTATGTAACACCACTAGCTCTTTATTTTGTGTTGGAGCATGTAATAATTTGTTATAATTAACCTTTGAATGTATAACCTTTTTGTATACATCAACAAGTTAACATTGAATCCTTCTAAGATGAACTTCTCAAAGGTGAAAATTCTCCACAAGGTCAATTTTGACTTAATATCAGTTAATCTTAAAATGTCTGATCTTTTTGGGTATATCAACAGGTTAACTTTGAATCATCTTAAGACGAACTTTCAAAGGAGAAAATTGTGCACAAGGTGAATTTTGACTTAATGTCAGTTAACCTTTGAATATCTAACCATTCTGGGTATATCAACAACTTGACTTTGAATCCTCATAAGGCGAACTTTCAAAGGCGAAAATTCTCTACAAGGTAAATTTTAACTTAATATCAGTTAATCTTTGAATATCTAACCCTTCTGAGTACATTAACAGGTTAACTTTGAATCCTGAACTTCCAGAGGTGAAAATTCTCCGCAAGGTGAATTTTGACTTAATATCAGTTAACTTTTGAATGTCTAACTCTTTTAGATGCGTCAACAGGTTAACTTTGAATCATTCTAAGACGAAAATTCTCAATAGGCAAATTTGATTTAATTATCGGTTAATCTTTAAATGTACAACCCTTTTGAGTACATCAACGGGTTAACCTTGAATTTTTTTAAGGCAAACATTCCCGAAGACAAGGTTTCTCCAGAGACGAATTTGATTTAATTATCGGTTAACTTTTGAATGTATAACCCTTTGGGTACATCAACGGATTAACTTGTTCGCTGAAGAGCCCTTGCTTGCATTTGTTCCTATCCTTTTTTTTGTTCTCTAGTATGTCTGTGTCCAAGATCTTTTTTTTTAATTTTCTTAGTCCTCGTTTGATTATTGAATTGTTATGACTGCCCAAGTGACAAGCCCCACAATTCAATTTTTTGGTTTCTATTATTGCTGCAGGTCTATTCAAAATGGTTACTTTTATGGATAAAACTACTAGCGGACGATGCTATCTACACATCCAACCAAGTAAAAATGACATAAATTGGGAAGAGACAAAGTTTCCCATTCAATATTCCATAACTTCCTTGTATAAGTTCGACTGGATTAGAGGTCCTCTAAGCCTTCCTTGATGGTTTAAGGAGAATTTGAAGACAGGCCAAATATTTTTGATGTCTAGTCACATTAAAGTAAAAAATAATCTCCCCTCTTACAAATTGTTACGTTATGACGTAGAGCCCGGACATAAATAATAGGCTAGGTGATCGTTGCATGGGGAGTTTTCTTACAAGCCATTTTATTGGTAGTGGTTAGAAAATATCCTTGTTCATTGCAAAGATAAACTCACAACCCTTCATCTGTTTGATGCTTTATATGCTTTGCTCTTCCTTTATGATCAATGCTCGAACCTCATCCGAGCAGTGTGCGAGTATTGGTGTCCACAAATGAACACTTCATATACTTCTAAAGGCGATGTGTCCCTATCTATCTTTGATATTCATAGTTTTCTCACGCTACCACTTTCAGGGTGTCTTTATAATGAAGTTGTTCCTACCCAATGAGAGCTCACAAATAAGCTTCCCTGAGTTGCACTTATCTATTGACTGCTTATCACGAACTTATGCAAGGTCGCAAGGGCAAGTTGACCATGGAGCAATGGATTGCCTTCTGGCTTCGAGGGCCCAACAATTACCATGTTTCTTGGAAGTCTGATAAGGGAAACCGGACCCCACATCCAGGAATATTGTCCTCTATCATCGACGTAGGAGCTCATAGGTGGGGTGATTGTTAGGTCATTTTCAATGAGCTAGGAGTGGCTAAAGGCTAACGTATTAAGACCTTTTTAGCTGCATTTCTCTCATGTTGGTTATGCACATTCATCTTGCCAGTTAGAGATAATGGTTGCATATGCCCTTGCACTTTCAGTTGTCACATCATTCATGGCATCAAGCGTAGGGTATTGCCTTCCTACAGCAGTCCTTGCAAATATCTACAAGAGACTCAATGAGATTTCTCATTCTTCACATCCTGGTAGAGGTGGGGTCCATTTTTCTGCCCATTTCCTTTATACTTGGTTAGCCAAAAACTTTGATACATATTGCTAGCTAGTGAGACTTCCTCCAGCCTAGGCATGGTGAAGTTTAGTGGCCTTGGTCAAGCCAAGTCATTTCAGCTCAAAGAGGCTCGAGAACACATTGGTTCTGGGAGGGACTTTTGCTAGCATTCATCCATCATCAACCGAGTTAAGGAGACTCTCTTGGATGACTATAAGCTATTGAGAGTTCACTTTGCTTATTTGTCAGTATTTGTTCGAGTTTTGTCTCTTACCATTGTAAGGACAACCTTGTCATGGAGCACTACTGTCCTGATCGATTCAGTAGACAATTTGATTTTCATCAGGATGTTCATGCTGATATGGACCTCAACAAGCTTTCTGGTCTGGAAACAATGCTTCGTTGTCACCACGTGCTCACATACTATGGAACAGGGTCTCAAATATTACTTTATGGGCGATGCAATTTACTCGAGGGAAATACCACTCGTGCATTTCATGAGTGGTGGTGTAAGACTTTCATTTCCTCTACTTGCAATCCATATATCAGTGACTCTAAGAGGAAACAAAGTGACTTATCTGATATGAACATTCCAAAGGATGAAGACAAACTTGGTTCTAAGCCCAAGTTGAAGATTGTTCGTTCTGAGAAGCGCTTAAAGCCTTTTGTTCCACTGATGCCGGATGGCTCCTCTCGTATCAAGATTCAAGGAATAGATGTTGTCATCCCTACAACACCCATCCCTGCAATCCCTATTCAAAGCATTGCATCGTTACCATGGGTAACAAATGAGATTAATGAACGTTTCAAATCTTTCACTTGCTAAGATATGTAATCTTACTATTAATGGACAGGACAAGCTACCCATTGAAATTTGTGAGCCAAGTATTGCAAAGATAATCGAGCTTCCCAGAAGGTGTTGAGAATATTATGGATATCCTCGATGCTGAACCCAACCCTACTGAATGAATGGTACTCCCTCTTTTTCCCTCTTGTTTTTTTTTTTCTCTATTTTTTTTTTTTAAAAAAACACACTTTATTTTCAAATGCCTATCTCATCTTCTTTGTCTCTGCATACATATATATTTTTTAATAGGGAGAAATCAATGATGTGAACTTCCAAGAGGAATTAGCACACATTCCTCTACTATCGAGAAGTCAGTGTTTTCCATCGATTGGACGAATATCATCATTTGGTAAAGATTTTTATTTGACAGCAGATCAAGACTAGATGGTTTGAAAGGTGTTTGTCCTTATTACGATAATGAAGTTGAGTCCATTCGTAGAGTCAATACTCCTTTACTGATACCCTGCCCACAACGTCCTTTGAGAGATACATAAGGGGGAGTTTCCGTCGTCAACGTTGATTTTGTTATAAAAGAGGTCGCTAAGCATGCTGCACGGGTGTTCAGTAAAACCATACTCGACAACGTGTCTCACATCCTTTTTGATGGACTTCCTTCTCATGAAGGCAGTTTTGACAACCTTTATGCCACCATCCTTCAAAGAGGTGTTGACATTACTCCTTTAAAGTGCAAGGTTGAAGGAATGATCAAGTAAGCATGTGACTTCAAGGACCTACAACAGAGCTACTTTAGTCGAACATCTGCTGAAGAACATGATAGTTGTCATATAGAGGTGCAAGGTAAACTTGATAAGGCCTCCCGTCGACTGAACACATAAGGCGTCCATTGTGAGCGAAAGTAGCTGAGTTGAAGCAGGTTGAATCGAGGTGTAAGGAGCTACTGAAAGAGCTTCAACTTTTGAAGATCAAAGGAAAGATCTTAGTTCTCAGATAGCAGCCAGCCAACATTTGCTTCAAGAAACTGAACGGGAAGTTATTGACTTATAGGGTCATAGTGACATAGTTAATGCCACTGAAGTGATGGATGCAACCATAAAAAGTAGTTTAGAGAAGACTGAAGCCTACATAAAGGAGTCTTTCAAAGATTTGAAGAATTTCCAATAGAATTGATAGTTAACTTCTTTTTTTTTTTTGAGATGGACTTGCAATGCACTTTGCACTTTTGTGATGTAAACTTGATATCTATTGAATAAAGCTCAGATGAAAATTTTCTTTTATTTATCGTTGCACGTGTGTATTGGTTGATTTTCATTGTAATTTGGATTCCACCT
Source organism: Carnegiea gigantea (assembly GCA_029747015.1). Taxonomy (NCBI): domain Eukaryota; kingdom Viridiplantae; phylum Streptophyta; class Magnoliopsida; order Caryophyllales; family Cactaceae; genus Carnegiea; species Carnegiea gigantea. Next base: position 290,875 of record JAKOGI010000628.1, read on the forward strand.
TGATCAACTTTATCACAACAGATGAATTTATGCCAAGTCAAATCTCGATATTTCTCCTTTGAACTCACAAGTTGTGCAAAACCCGTAATTAGATGAACATATAACCACACTGAATGAACTTCTTTATTTAGCATCAACAAGCTTCTTTTCTTTCTTTTTTTTTTATGATGATGATGACTAGACTTGGGTGTATACCAAAGTTGCCTATGTACCTAAAGGTAGCCCTAAAGGATGAAGCCATACGTAGTCTAAACAACAAGAAATTTTTTTTTTTTTGAGCCATTCAAAGTTTATACTCTTGCAGGGCAAGAGTTGTATAATGGAGTTTGACTTGAAAAAATGAACAGTTTAGACTTATGTTTAGGAGCTTACATGTATAAATACATTAAGGATAGCGAAGCTTTAGGAACTTGCAATTTATTAGTCCAACTTATACTGCATCAGTACCAAATATCCTATAAGCACCGTTTGTGTAGACTTCCCGAATCACATAGGGACCATCCCATTAGGAAGTGAATTTGCTTTCAGTCTTGTACAGGATAATGGTTGGTCTTCTTATCACGAGCACTTGATCGCCAACCTGAAATGAACCCAGTCGTACCTTTTTGTTGAATACTCGTGATAAGCGAGCTTGATAGCATTCTAAATTTTGTTGTGCTCGAAGTCTTTTTTCATCAAGGGCATCAAGCTCAGCCAAGTGAAGCTTGTGATTTTCATTGTCAGTCTAGCCTTCCTATATAGCAATACGGAGTGAAGGGATTTGAAGTTTTGAAGGCAATATTGCTTCAACCCCATGCATTAGAGCAAAAGCAGTTGAGTTGGCATCTTGTACGTGGTTGTATAAGCCCAAAGAGCCTTCCCTAGCCTTTCATACCAATCATGTTTTGACTTTACCACCACTTTACATAGTAAGTTACAAAGCGTCTTATTGAAAGCTTCTGCCAACGTAACCATTTGCAGATGCATTGTACATTGAAGATTTGTGTTGGGCAAATTTAAACATTCTGCAGAGGTCAGTCACCAGCTTGTTGACAAACGGTTAGCCATTGTCAGTGAGAATGCATTGAGGCATGCCATATCGGTAGATGATATGTGTCCGAATGAAATCGATGACATTCTCCTTCTTGACTTCTCTCAGCGGAATTACTTGTGCTCATTTGGAAAAGTAATCGGTTGTCATCAATATGTACGAGTGGCCAGCGGAAGACTTTGGAGTGATAGGACCCACAACATTGAGCCCTCAAGCTTTAATGGCCAAGATACCACAGTCAAGTGAAGCAGTTCCAGGGGTTGGTGAATAAAACTGGCATGGAATTGGCAAGCCTCACACCTTTTTGCATAATGGATGCAGTCTTGCACCATGGTAGGTGTTGAGTTAAAAATACCGTAAGTGCACGGTGTAGCTGTAGCTAGTACACAGCAAGTACGGGTCGTATTCCACAGGGAACTTGGTTCCAATTAATAGAACTAATTAGATTACTCAATTTAGGAGATTATAATTGTTGATTGAGAATAAAACTAAGAGAAATTCTAATGACTAACTAGTGAAATAAGCAGCAGAATGGAAGACACTTAGGTTGGAATTAACAGTACGACTATGCTAGTGAATCAATTATTAACCTCGCCAAATAAACCCAAGTATGCATTACGAGTGGATAGATCGTCAGTTAAGCCCATCTCCTCCCTCTCTCAAGGGTCGAAGACTAATCCTACCACTATAGTCACCTATTCTCATGGGACTAAAAGTCGAAGGATTATAAGATATACAATCTCAAATCCCAATTAGAATCTTAATTATTTTCATATTAAAACCCTAATTGTCTACTAAGACGCATTAAGTAAAGGTTTCATCTCTCATCGTTCCCCTAAACTCTAGCAAAAATAGATGAATGCTCTTTCAAGTATTCCATCGAGCATGTGGCATGCATAGTAGAAATCGCAAACAAACATAGCATTCAATTCAATAACCATAGCAAACCCTAAAATAATCAAGAACAAGAGAGGAGAATTGAGAGAAAAGAACCTGGAATTAATTGAATGAATTCAAGGTAGAATAAACTTCAATCCAATAGCCAAACCAAAAGTGAAAATAAAACTCTCTAGTAAAACCTAAAAATCGCCTAACAAAATGTCTGGGAAGAGAAAACTGAATGTGACCCAAAATAACCCGAAGGAAAATTTAAGTCGCGACGCGGAAGGGGGGTGGCACGGTCATGCCCTGAGGCACGGCGGCACTGTGCCAAAAAGCTAGCGAAAATCGGCGAAAACCGATAAAGCGGCACGGGCGTACCACATGGCACGGTCATGCCACGTGGCACGGCCAAACCGTGCCACTTGGATGGCCGCCCTTGCTTTGTCTGTTTTTGGCCCTCTTGATTACCCGTGTTTCGAATTGTTAGGACTTCCGTGCGATGCTTTTTCGTGGCTTTAAACTCGCCTACTTGGTACTCCTTTCTGTTAAATGTCATTCATCTTTCCGTTTCTTCGATAAAGTCCCTGAAAATACCAAAAGATGCTATATGAGTAAAAAGTATACTAAAGGAGGTTAATTCGACCCTTCTCTTAGCAAGATTGAATATGAAAACACTAAGAGAAGGGGTCGATTAGGGGCTGAAATTGGGACAAAATAGAGGTTCATCAGTAGGCTAATAGTAAACCATTCTTTTGATCCGATCATGTAATTTGGCTGTTGCTTAATATGCACCACATACACCTGAACGTGCTTCCTCCATTCTTTGTGTGTCCTCTTCGTTATCTAATCAACACAACACAAAGGCCAATGAAGGAGCGTCAATAAAGCATCCCATCAAAATAAAGGAAGCGGGGAGCTCTTCGTTGAATTTCTATCTTATGCCTCTGGTCATTAGGAAGCTTTCTATATTATAAATAATCAATGAGTGGCTAGTGCCAATCTTCTTCCTCTACTTCCTAGGCACTAAATGCGTTGACCTGTGTCTTAAACTCTTCATCAGGGGGTGCAATAACCCACCGGTTGCAAATACGGACATTCATATTTTCTTCTGCCCTCGATGCCACAGTGGCTACGAGATTTGGAAGTGTGTCAGCCATCTTGTTGGCACTCCTAGGAACATGATGTAACTTGATGGTTTCAAGATTATCAAGCAGTCATAAGGCATATTTGTGGTATGACACAAGGTCATACTCTTTGACTTCATATTTCTTGAGAAGTTGCTTGATGACTAATTGAGAATCAACATAGATGTTAAGGTCTTTGATTCCCATTTCAATGGCCATTTGAAGGCCCAAAATCAATACCTAATATTCAGCCATATTATTGGAACATAATTGAGTTAGCACGAATGAACCACTGAGGACATGTTTTCCTAGGAAAACAAAGACTACTCCTACACCAGTACCATCATGTCTCGCGGCTCCGTCAAAATACATTTTTCAAGGTGGGAGGGTCTCGACGAAGAACACATCCTCACCAAGCAAGTCATCATTTAGCTCCCAAGTATCAGGGATTGGGTGGTCTGCCAAGAAATCCGCCAACAATACTTGTCCTTTAACAACCTTTTATGGCACGCAAACAAGGTCATACTGCTTCAAGATTACAACCCACTTTACAAGTCTCCCGCTTAGAATTGGTCATGATAAGATATATTGGATGGGGTCAGCTTTAGAAATTGCCCGTACTATATGAGCTTGCATGTAATGCCTTAATTTTTGAGTCGCAAACATGAGATCCAAATATATCTTTTCAATCAGGGACTAATTGAGTTCAACCCCAAGCAAAGTGCAACTTAGGTAATACAAAGCTCTTTCTTTGCCTTCCTTATTTTACTGGGCGCACAATGCCCCCAAAGACTTTTCTTGAGCTGTAATGTAAAGTACAAGAGGTTTTCCTGGAATTGGTGCCCAAAACTGGTGGATTTGACTAATACTTCTTAATGTTGTCAAAGGCTTTTTGGCATGACTGGTCCCATTCGAAATGTGCATCCTTCTTTATGAGGTACTGGAATGGGTGGCAACAACTGACTAGGTTGGATATGAACCTTCTGATATAAGCTAAATGACCTTAAAGACCCCGTAATCTTTGAGATTTTTTAGGGCAGGCATCTCTTATATTTCCTTGATTTTGGCCTGCTAAATCTCAATGCCTTTATGCTAAACTATAAAACCTAGGAACTTCTCTAAACTGACACCAAAAACACATTTAAGTGGATTCATCTTTAGTTGACAACTCCTCAGCTTATCAAAAATTTGACGAAGGTCTTGTAGGTGGTTTGATCTCCTTTTTGAATTGACCACAAGATCATCAACTTAGCACTCCACTATTTTATGCAACATGTTGTCAAAGATAATTTGTATTGCTCTTTGGTATGTTGCTCTGGCGTTCTTCAAACCAAAGGGCATTATCTTATAGCAGAAGATGTATTTGGGAGTCTGAAAAGCTTTGGCTTCTTGGTCTTCTGGCACTATTTGGATTTGATTGTACCCTACAGTACAATCCATAAAGGACAAGGCTTCGTGTCTAATGGTTGAATCGATCATGAGCTCGGTGATGGGTAACGAGAGGTCATCTTTTGGGCAAGTGTTCTTGAGATCCTGGAAGTCCATGCAAATACAAAGTTGCCCATTCTTCTTCAGTACAAGGACAATATTTGCAATCTAAGTTGAGTATTTTACCTTACGAATGAATCCTGCCTCTATAAGTTTGTTGACCTCTCTTTCAATTTCAAGTACTAACCCTCGACGACAATGTCGTTGAGGTTGCTTTTTTGGCGGGGTACTCCTCCTGAGGAATAAGTGATAGACTGCGAATTTGGGATTAAGCCTTGGCATTTCACTATAACTCTATACAAACACATCCTTGTACTCTGAGAGGAGATTAAGGTACTCCTTTTCTTCCTTGGGTGTAAGTAATGAACTTAGATAGATGGGGTGGGGTTTCTCGGCAGTTGTGAGATCCAATTCCTTCAAATCATTAACTATAGCTTGCCTCTGGCTTCAAGAGTTTCAGGAGTCTTTGCAAGTTCTATCTATGTCTCTAAGTCTTCACATTCTTCAATTATGACATGATTAGAAGAAATCACTCCTTCTTGCTTATCCCTTTTATTATTGTCAGAATTATCTGGCTGACTAGTAAAGACCATGGTGTATCTCTTTACCCTCAGTGAACCATCTACCTTCACAGTAAGGGTTGAAAACTGCCTCATACGAGAAGGGATAGAACTTTTTACTTCGTTTCCAACACCAAGTCGATTGAACACTACATCTTTTTGTTCTTGGGGTAGTGGATTCGTCAATGCTCTTGCTTTTGTGATTCTGTTGAGCACCGAAGGCATTGGTCGTGCATGATCCTTTACTCTCCACAACGTAGAAGACTTAGGGTTTTGACCTTTCCCAATGCTAGTGAAGAAGGATAGACATTTCCTTGAGGCGGATGATTGTAACCTATCAATTATAGAAGGCTTTATAGGAGGTTGAGCATTTTTATCTCACTGTCATCTCTTTCTTCAGCAGAGATATGTTGAACCACATTCTACTTGACTTTGCGTCGCCCTGATATCCTGATCGGTTGCACTAGTGTATAACTAAGACCAACTTTTAGGACTTCTACTAGACCTCCTTGTTCTTGAATCTTCTTCTGCATTTTGTTGAGGCTATAGGTTTCCACCTCCACTACCTTCCCTAGTGCGATAGGATTGTTAAAATCATAACATGCCTTCTCCATAAGCTTATATGCATTCGAGTCGAATCCTTCCTTTGTGTGCGCATTTGGTAAGTTCTACTCTTCGTCTAAAAGGTCTTGACACAAGAGACAAATCCAGGCATATGGGGTCTGCTCACCTTTGGTTGATAAATGTTTTGCATTGGTAATGTGACAGTTTCTATAAGGGTGCTCAGGTTGGCCCTGCTATCCTTCTTGATAGCCTTGCTCCCAGCATTTCCACTTGTGCACCCACTAAGTGTGTTTTCCCTCATTGCGACGAGCTTTGAGAACATATCTTAAGACCGATAGCATGTGATTTGTGGAAGCCATCACTTGCTTAGCAACCTCTTTAATAAGTTGGGTGATAGTCTCTTGTTCAACGTCCCCTTTACAATACTCTTGTTGTTTCATGTCGTCATGCCTCAATATCACTTTAGAATTATTAGCGACCTTCGGCTTGCCCCTACCTATGGAGGAAGTTATGGAGGGCATAATCTCCTTAGATGTAGTGCCCTCTTTAAAGAATCTAAAATCAGCAAAATGCGATTTGTAAATGGCTTAACATCACCGTTAATCTTCTTATTACTACCAAAACAATACTTAAGACATTGATAGAGGGTAAAAGCCACTATTCCATGCTTATAGAACCACAGGCGTCCGAGTAATGATTTGTATGAAGCTTTGGAGTCAATTACATAGATGATTGAAGATGTTAATAGATCTCCCATTGTTATCTCTAGGCAAATCATGTCAGTCGCACGCTAACTCTCTAATTTAAACCCTAGAATCACCATACAGCTCTTAAAAAGATCTTTTATTATGATTCCCAATTCATTCATTGTAGACTTAGGTATGATGTTAACAGCTGAACCTTCGTCTACCAAGATGCTTTGACTTTTTACTCCCTGATATAATCAGTTATAAAAAAAGTACGATTGTGTGGTTTGGAGTCTAGCAACAAGTCATCATCAGTGAAAGTGATAGCTATATTGCAAATGGCATACTGGATAAGGATTTTTGAGGATTCTCCAACCTCTTTGAACTTATCAACATAAAACTCTGGGTGATAAAGGGTAGTAGCAACACACTAACATATCTCTTCTGGTAAGTGAAAGATTTGTCTCTAATCCATACGTGCAGGTAAGGCCTCTAAGACAGCCACTGTTTTATCATCCCCTTTTGGAAATCTTCCCACTTTTCTTCTTCTCTATCTTCTTCATCTTCAAGCTCAGTACATGAGGTCTTGTTAACAGTGACTCTATCAAAAAAGCCCATTGGGAAGAACTCTTCTAACATGACAGGAGTAAGCAGTTCCTACTCAAGTAGGTGTATAGGTTGAACGTCGTACTTCTTGTTTGTTTTTGAGCTCTTCCTACCTTTTTTTACATGCTGAGGTTTCTTCTTCTTCCCTTGTTTCTTCCTATGGGGAAAGGGTAGTTGTTGGTCTCATTTTTGGTTCATGCGCCTTTGTCGAGTAACAAGGGCCATCCTCTTCATCATCCCCTGGGATATTGACAGTGGATTTGATTTCTAAAGGAGGAGCTTGTACCATTAGTGTCACAATAACTGGCTCTAAACTTTTGAACTGAATTATAAATAACTCCATCCTTAGCGAAGGAGTCAAATCATGTTTTTTCTCTTGGTATAGTTGCATGACTTTCTCGCCATAAAGGTGATGACTCCAATTGAGCGCAAACACAATTGGCTTCAGTGGTATCTTTTGAGTCTAGTATGATCTTCCCATCTTGAGACAGCTGCATGATACGTTCTTTGAGAGTAAACCATTTTTCTAAAGGGTGACTAATGACCCTATGATAACGACAGTACTTCAGGTCATTTGTCCTTTCAGCCTTTTCTGGTTGCTTAGGTTCAGGGAGTTCAATGATCTTATTTTCAAGCAAGTCATCTAACATTCCCGACAAGTCTGAATCAGGAAATGAGTATTTCCTCACTTGAAGCTCTTTCAATAAAGGACACTTCTTTGTTGTCTCTTTAGAGAATGAAGTCTCCTTCCCCTCCGGCCTAGACCTCCCTAACATCCTCATGGGCTCTCCAATGGAAATAGTCATAGTTTCCTTCGTTAAGGCATTTGGAGGTTTAGAACTCTTCTTAGAATCACCTTTTCTTCTTAAACTCATGTGAGGAAGACAACTTGTTGTGACGGTTTGCCATCATCATTTCCATGTCATGCGCCTTTATGGCCAGCTCTTGAAAGGTCCCAGGCTTACTCATCTTCAAGACATAAAGCAAGTCCCACTCTATACCCTAAGTGCACATTTCGATAGCAGGGACCTTAGATAAACAATCTTTGCACTCAAGGCTAAGAGATTCATCCTTCCACTGTTTAGTATTTGTCAGCTCTGTCATACTAACAATGCGCTGAGTATTGTAGAACATGTTATGGAATTCATGTTCCATTTATTCTCAACTATTAATAAACTTAGGCTTCAAGTCTGTATACCAATCGAAGGCAATCCCTTTAAGAGATCGAATAAACTGCTTCACCAACCTATCTCCCCTAGTGTTAGCGTTACTGCACGTCTCAGTGAAGTGAGCAGTGTGCGATTTGGGATTGCCCTTACTATCAAATTGGTTGAATTTAGGGGGTTGGTAGCCATAAGGTATACAAAGGATATCAAAATCCTTTTCGTATAAGGCTTTGTATACAAATGCGTCTTGTGAAGTCCTCCCCCCAAGTGAGTCTTAACAGCATTCGCAATTAGACTTTGAATCTGTTTAACAGACATCGAGCCCATTGAGGACTCCTTCTTTTTTATGTGTTCGTTATCAGAGTCTTCCCTGTGATTACACTCCTTATGAGACTCTTCGCCATCCGAGCCTTTGGTAGAGGATTCAAATGGCTGCTTTTCCCACTTCTTCATCAGAGCAGCAATCTGCTCACTTTGACGCTTAATTTGGGCGTCTTCCTCTAGACTCTTCTTAGCGAGCCTCTCTAGTGTTGCTTTCCTGTTTGTGAGATGTTCTTCTACGTTGGCCACGTCCATCATCGTGACTGGCATAATGACAGAATTAGAGAACTCGGTCTCTAATTGAGCGACTAATTTCCTTTGAGATGCCAGTGAGGAGTCATTGCTAGTATAGCCGTGATCTTTTGCACCAAAAGGTTGGAAAGTAGGGTTGGCCTGAGCTTGGAGCTCATCCATCCCTTAAGAAATTGTTTGATGCATTTTGATGCCAGCAGCAGATCTTTGCTTCAAAGGATGCAAAGCGATTTTGTTGACTCCTTTAGGCAAGTTGGAGTCAAGGCTTTGGAGCTTACAAGACTGCGACAGTATAGTCCCAACTAAATATTTTATGGCAATCACAGCAGCAGCTTTTGCCATACTTCTAGTCATGGCTCTGCTAGATCTAACATTAGCAGTTGTCGATCCTTGAGATGTGGATTGGATAGCTTTCCTAAAAGATTCAGGGATGGCGTTCTCAGGGGCTATGTCATCTTCGAGGGAATGTAGGGTTTGTGGTTTGGAGAAAGAGATGAAAGGTAGAGATAGTCCCATCGAGTGTACCAAACATTTATGAACACTAATTTCAAGCCTAAAATAAATTAGACAGGAAATTGAGTAACAAATTAAATTTTTGTGTTTATATCAAAGAATGGGTACAATCTCTGTATAACTTTTACGAGAACAAGTGTAATAAATTTCTAATTCAATCTCCTTGAAATAATATTGAATGAATTTGATCTCGAGAGAGGGCCGCATGGCTTAATCTCAATCAAGATATGAGTTTGATCTCCACGAGTAGACGACATATGTTTAGAGTACTTGTTGTCTTTTGTTAGAGAAAAATTGTTAAGCTCTTGTGAGTTCTTTAAAAATGTCGACCCTTGAATGAAGGGGATAACTCCCTTTTTATAGAGAGGTTGGAGTTAGAGTTTTTCTCATTATCTCTATTCAAAGAAATAATCATTTATTTTTTGCACCATTCATGCTACGTGGTGCTTTTTAATTGACAGCAATACATTTCTGTTAAATATTTAATTTAATAGAACGCCATAATTAATTTAACATGTAGCATGTTGTAATTGGCCAAAATAAATGTATTTAATTTTTCCACATGGCAGATGTTAGTTGGTTTAAAAAATTTTGTATTCTGCAAATACACCATGGAAGATTGGTATCGATTTACCTCAATAGGATACACGACGTCATCATTTCTCATGTTTTTAGGGAAGTTAATATTACAGTTGATTGGTTATCAAAATTAGGACATACACTCTCATCAGCTACCTCCTGGGATTGTTCCCCATCCATTGGGCTTAGTAATATTATGTATTCTGATATGATGGGACGAGCTCTTGCAAGAAGAGGCATCTAACCTTTCTTACCACTTACTATTGTTTTAAAAAAAAAAAAGTATCAACAAATAGCCCAATTGAAGTTGTGAAGTCTTTTAAGCACACTTGTATTTTTGACTGCTTATTAAAAATGTGTATGTATTAACAAATAGCTAAGATTTCATCCAATATTATTCTTAGCAAGTTATAACATTTGACGAAATTTTAAAATATGATTAAGCAATCAATATATTAAACACATTATGCTTTTAATCCTGAAATCAATTTTTTTTTAAAAAAAATGAATGACCGAAAATTTCGTCGTATGGAAAAAGTTTAATAATCCTACTATGTTGTGCTGATTAAGAAGAGGATATTAGAGGGCAATAAATGTAAAGTTGAGATGAATTTCGAAAGAACATGTGGATTCATACAACCTTTTTAGAAGGGGGGGGGATCTAGGAAAAACATTGAATGCTAAATAAGGTAGTAGATCCAATCACTTTCGCATAGTTTTCAGTGCAAGTGCTTTTGTGATTGTCCCTTGCTGATCCATCCATGATGCTTTCCCTCTTTATTCACATTCAATTATTTATCAGGAGTCCAAGTTAAAGAGCCCTGCCATAGGGGTGTTTAAAAATATCCAAAACTAAATACCCGAACCGAAAACCAGCTACTCGGTCCAAAAATCTAGGTATCTGAACCGAAAAATCCCAAAACTTCGATTCAGGTACCTGGACCAATAATTTTTCTAGATATTTGGCTTGGGTATAGGTCGGCTATTTTATGAACTCGGGTACCCGAAAACCTGAAAATCCTTTTTTTCTAAATTTTTTTGTTTTCAAAAAATAGGAGTCATGAGCATGAATGACTTGCGTGAGTGACTGTGAGTATGCTACTGCTACCTACTGCCTCCTCTGCTCGTTCATTCAAACCCTAATTTCTCACTTTTTAGTTCTCACTAGTCGCTCTCCAGTCGCACCATCAGGCCCCAACCCTCTTGCTCGTCCCTCCTCCCGGCCTCTCTCTCTTTCTAGCCCCCCGCCTCCCCTCTGACGACTGATGATCAACCAATGCTTTCTGCTGAGTTGGTTCCCAGTCATTCGACCTTGCAACCCTTGGACTCAACGGTTTATGCCATCGGCTCAGTCGGCCAACCGCTCACTCTCAATGCTCTCTCTCTTGGTCTCTCCCATCTGACGACCGATGGCTGACCACCGATGGCCAATGCAAAGGTTCACAAAAATTGTGTTATTGGGAAACCAAAAATCTAAACCGAAATTATTGGGTACCCAAACCATGAACACCATCCAATTATTATTCTTAGCAAGTTGGAACATTTGACGAAACTTTAAAATATAATTAAGCAATCAATATAGTAAACACAATCTACTTTTAATCTTCAAATTAATTTTTCTTAAAAAATGACCGATCGAAAATTTCCTCAAATAAAATAATTTAATAATCCTACTATATTGTGCTGATCAAGAAGAGGATATTAGAGGGCAACAAATGTGAAGTTGAGATGAAATTAAAAAGAGCACATGGATTCATACAACCTTTAGAAAAGGGAAAAAAAGGGATCCAGAAAAAACATTGAATGCTAAGTAGGGTAGTAGATTCATATCACTTTCACCTAGTTTTCGGTGCAAACACTTTTGCGTTTATCCCTTGCTGATCCATCCATGATGCTTTCCCACTTCATTCACATTCAATTGTTTAGCAGGAGTCCAAATTAAAGACCCCCCCAAAAAAAAACAAAAGGACCCTCAATTGCCTATTATTCTCCTTTCTAATCCCATAAGCATTTACTCTTTGGGTTTTTGTCAGCCCTCTGGTGCTTTGTTTTAATTACGTTATTTTTTAAGATGTCAATAATTTGTGTTTGTGGCATCGTACCACAACAAAATATTAAAAAATAAAAAGATAACATATTACACTTAAATGATCAATAACGTTGAAGAAAGTGATGAAATATACCATCTATGTATAATAAATAAGGTATCACAAAGTTAAATTGACAAGTCATATTGTTTATGACTTGGTGTTCATGTAAATAAAGCGAATATCCCTCAAGTTTACGGATGCCATAATATTGTAGTATATTTATCACGTGAATGGTCATATTAAGAAAAGTAAAGGAAAACATACTATTCACATGTGATAAATGAGCTGCAAGGCCATCAATCACTAATAAGTCAAAGTTCGTTCGACTTGGTAATTAGATAAACAAAATAAATGCGTTTAATTAGATATTGCATGAGTAGGATTTATTAGAATTTATGTGGTGAGGACCCAAATTGGCAAGTTACGCAGCCATGACCACCATGTACATAACTTAACGAGTTACTTTAGCCATTGCTACAGATCATCTGCTTTTGGGTAGAAACCTCATTTGAATTATATGCATTGCTCATGTATTTGAGGCCTAATTCATCTAAAAATAGTGTTAATGTGCGTTACTCGTTTCTGGTTTCTGGTTTGTTACCTCCCCATGTTGGTAACTTTGTGCACTTGTTGGACCTTACTTATTAGCTCATACATGAGCACGTAGATGTGTTGGAGTACTATGTAGAGAGGTTGTGCCACATTGACAACTCAGGAAACCGTGAGCGTGGATATGACCCGACGTAAAATTGCATCCATTGCTAAATGATTTTAGATTAAAAGCTTACTTACATTGATGCATAGTTGATTTGTTTGAAACCAACCAATTGATATGAAAACTTAATAAATTATTGAGCCAATACCCGCAAAATTGACACTATTAATAGCATCTAAAAGCCATTATATCAGCTCCTACCAATGCATTACAAGATATTTTAAATTTTTTCTTAACGAAATAAACCACTTTAATGAATATTAGTTAGCGTTTGGTTATATGCAGTGTAATTAGGTTGTAATGCAATCAACAATGTAATATGATAGAAATGAAGCGTAATGCAATAGTGATTGCATTACCATGCTTGGTTGGTTATAAACTAATTATATAAGGTAATGTAAATATCGTTCTATTACCATGTTTGGTTAGTTATCTAATATGTAATGGAATCAACTTTGCATCCAACGTTATTTAGAAATATTTGTTCTTAAGATTGTCAATGTTATGATTTGTGATTTTCTCCCCCATAATTACACATGATATGATGAGAGAGCATATGTCATACAAAATTACAAGAAATAAAAATACTAATTCAAACTTGAATACTAAAATTCATTTTAACCAAAACTTCATCTCTACCAAGTGAAACCAAATAAGCTTGGTAATTGTTTCACCAATTCCAAAACACTGGCGACCCAACATTAAGCATAAACATAGATGAGAAATTTCAATTCCCAAATATTTGAATTACATAGCTTAGGTTTCATAATGTTCCTTCACATTCAAAGTCCAACCATAGTTTTTTCACTTAACACACTCCTTCAGATATGATTGGGCTAGCAAGAGACCGATGATGATGATTGTGGTGATGGCAAACCTGTGAGGTGGTAGAGAAGGAAAAACATTAATATAGGAGAGTAGCAAGAACCAAAAATACATATAATCATACAATTAATTCGCTTACCGAGTCAAATATCTCCTCAAAGAAGAGCTTACACCCATTCTTTCTTTTCGACACCATGGATACTGAAAAATACATCTACGCTCTCCAACTCATATGTAATTTTATTTGCTGCACGATGCCTCTCCATGGTTGGCAAACCTAAGTCAGCTAATTCTTCATTCAAGTTGAAGTGCTTCTCACTTCGCCACTTCGCCATTCATTCATATTAAACAACTCTTCCAGAGTTGTTGGCTGGTAACCATTTCGCCATTCATTCAAATAATGCCGTTGTCCCCTATAAGAGGCAAGAAAGCCTTTGCAACTCATAAAACCCGCATCCAGAAGGAAGTATTGCCCTAAAACATATGAAAAGGCCAAAATATTAACTCCGAAAGCATTTTTAAAAAACACAGACTATTCTGAGCAACTATTTTCTTACCATGTGGGATTCTTAGTCCATTTCTTCGACTCACCACATCCCAAAGAACTCTACTATCAGCTGCAAATCCTTTCCAACCTGATAGAACGTATATATATATATATATATATATATATATATATATATATATATATATATATATATATATATATATATATATATATATATATATATATATATATATATATATTGTGTGTGTGTGTGTGTGTGTGTGTGTGTATATATTATATATATATATATATATATATATATATATATATATATATATATATATATTATATATATATATATATAATATATATATATATAATATATATATATAGCTGCTAATAAGTTCATGGCTATTTCACCCTTATGATTGCAATATCTAGCCTTGTCCACTTCTGTCACACGCATCTTGATATTTGTTCCATCCAAAGCCCCAATGTCATTTCTAAGACCAAGACAGCATAACTAAGTTGAGAATTTCATATGAAAACAATTGTTAAAGCATTACTAGGTATTATTTATACCTTGAACCATTTCCATCGCTCATCTCTAGAGTTGTCTTAAATAGGCTCAAGTTCCTTGAGCAATACACTCTGCAGTCTTATAACACTCTTCAACACCTTATTAAAATAGTCACTGATAGTCCACGCTAACCTCTTAAATGCATCATGAACAATCCGATTTTTTATGTGGTGTGCAAGAATACTAAGAAACAAAGCCACTTGCTCTTCTAGTGGCACATATTTGCTATCATCCAACCTCCCTATAGTTCTTAGCATACTACATGGCTTAAAGAATGTGTGTCTATCTATTCCAAGATGGTCAATGCATTTCCTATCACTCTCACAAATTAAGCCATTTACGTAGTTCATTCTCCATTTTGTATGATCTGTTAAAGAATATGACTTCTTTAAGGAGTACTTCTCTTTATGGTACTTCAAAATGTGACAAATAATTTGGAAAAATAGGTCAATCACATTCAAAACTTCCACTCATAACAATACCAAGCTTGCACATTGCTTTCTCTTCTTGGCTTTCCTTGTGGCTAAGTTTTTAAACGAGATATCCCTGAAAGCTTGAAGAGTTCACAGGATACAATTAGCATTTGATACATTAAAAAACAAAAACTAGAAATATATTTCAATGTATAGACTAGAACTAAATGCCATAAAATGGCCAAAAAGAGATGCACACAAAAACAACCAATTCATTAAATATCATCAAAAAATATCATCAAAGCCGAACATCAAACTGAAGCAAAGGCCAAAAGACTATCAACGTAAGATCTCTAGCAACACCAATTTAAGAACCACAACAACTAAATCTAAACTTGAGCAATATACTAATGCTGTAGTATTATACTCCCCAATTTACCTCACAACTAATTATAATTGTCAATCTCTTCAATAGGTGATAATCTTTCTTTTTCATCTCTATTATGCCAATTTGATGTGCAAATAACCACTTTTACCTTTTTTGGGGGGCTAAAAAGCAACAATAAAGTAAAAACCTCTCAGAGCCATAACAATCAAAATGAAAATTATCCTAAAGAAAAAAAAAAGCACAATCAAATTAAAGTTAAACAACTTACTATTGGAGAGATAGTAGAGAAGTAATTAGGAAGGGGTGGCAAGCAAGCAGGTTATAGTTGCTATTAGTATTGGAATTACATTAGGAGAGAGAAAGGGCGTGTTTGGATGTACTAGATATTTGGGTAGATTTTGTTGTTAATGATTCTGTAGTCGTTTTCTGGATTTCAACTTCCAAGTCAGAGGATTCCACTAAACAAGAATGACAAGCACTGACCAGAGAAGAATGATAAACAACTGAATTGGGTTTGGGTGCAAACAACTAAAAACAGCAGAGAAGAATTGAACTTCTTTTATGATAGATAACTATAGAAAGCTGATATAAAGAGAAGAAGCTTACAAAAATGATAGCAGCTTCAACTTCTTGTAGAACCAATGAGATCTACCGAAATCCTAGACATGAAAAACTTGAAATTAACACTATAGGGCCTCGAATCTCTCGCTAATTTCAGACAAATTTGTATAATGGGGATTGTTCAAGCTAAAGCATCAATTCACAGACCTTATTGATCTAAGCAAATGAGGGATAAATCAAAAGCTAAGATTACATAGAGTACTTACCAAATCTCAATGAGAAGGCGGTGGAAATCATCTAGGAAAGGAACTCAAAAAGGCAATCTAATTACAGCAAGAATATGTCCATGGCGGCTCTAGAAAGAGAGAGAGAGAGAGAGAGAGGGAGGAGGGGTAGAGGTCGACACTATAGAGGGTCTTCCTTTGGGGAGTATCAATAGTGGGCCGACAGCGACAAGATGTTAATTAGGCCGGGAGAATTTTGATTACATTAGGTAATATAATAGGGATTGTTCAAGGAAAACCTATGTTATTTCTATTACCTCTTTCTATGTCATTTTTATTGCAAGGTAATTTTGATTACTGTTGGCAGTAAAAATTTATTTATGCTGTACCAAAAGAAAGTTAAATTAATTAGTTGGGCCAACCCTGTTAATTAGTTTAATCAAACCCAAAGACTCACAAGTTAAGCCCAAAAAAGACTGACAAGTCCGGCCTAAGATGAAGCCCAAATGACCTCCAAATCTAGACTCAGTCAAAATTCAAGTCAAAGCCCAAACTGAGACTCAAGACGACTACCAAGTCAAGTCACGACCGAAAGTCCAAACAACGTCTAAGTCAAGGCACGGTCAAAGTTAAAGTCAAAGTCAAAGGTCAAAGGTTAAAGGTCAAGACCTACAACGACTCATAAGTCTAACATCAAGACGGTTCTCAAGTCAACATCTGGTCAAAGCTCGAGGTGACTTCCAAATCAATGCTTAGCCTAAGCCCAGAAGACTCCCAAGTTAAAGTCAAAGTCAAAGTCAAAGCCAAAACAAAACGAAAGTCAAAGCAACTTAGGGTAAAGCCTGATTGGAAAGGCCCAAAACTCAGGTCAAAGCCCAAAACCTAAGTCAAGGCTCATCTTGAGTTTCTAGGGTAGGAGGAAGTTTTTCTATAAATAGACCCCTGCCCCTCTTGATTCATAGGTTGGAAAATCCATCCTTAAAAGAGAAAGAGTCAGAGAATTTTGCATTCATAGAGATTGTACCCAAATTCATTCAATTGAATCTACAAAAAATTCAATCTTTGTAATTTGTGATTAAAAATTTGACATGCTCGATGGGACATCTCTACCTCTCATCTCTTTCTCCTAAAAGATTAGGACTTTTGAGTCACAAGAACATTTTCTTCAACGAAGACATGGCTACAAAGAACGTTGTCATGCAAGCTTCGAAGAAGAAGAGTGCAGGATCTCTTTCGCGCATATCCTGTGGAGCGAATGTCACTTCTAGCAAGTGTGCACAATGAAGACCAGAAGTATGGTGAAAGATGCTGCACTGAATGCTCCTGGGCAAACTGCTCTGCCCCTATCCAAACTCCTAGACTTGAAGATGCAGCAAAGGCGTCCTCTTGGATGGGTGAAATTCAAAGCATCCAGCTTTAACCTCCAGTTTGTGAGGTTGAAAACTACTACAGCAGTAACTCTTCTTTGCCCTCACCGAAGAGGATGCGCATGTTAGAGCTTGAAGTTGAGCCCTCCAAAACTGTTGTCATGCTAGCCATGATGAGAGGTACAATTACTCTAGAAGAGGAGATGGCTAACATGAAAGCCATCCTAGAAAAACTCACCAAGGACAACGAAGAAAAGGAAGCACACATTAAGCTTCAAGAAGAAAAGATTGCTAAGCTGACCAGAAAGTTAGAAAAACGGCCAGCTCAATCTTCCACAAAGGACTCAGAAAGTGAGGACTCAACAAAAATGTCCATCCACATTGAAGCCTTTAATAGGGAGAAGCAGTCAAAGAAGGGCGCTACCCCTAAACATGTAAAGTCCTTTGGATCAATGAGCATTGAGCAAATCCAAGACTTGATAGCAAGTGCTAGTAAAACGCGGCTAGGTGAAGGTTCGCGTAGAACTCTCCTATACACCAAGCCTTACACTAAGAGGGTTGATGCTCTTCACATGCCTCATGGTTACCAACCCCCCAAGTTCCAACAATTCGATGGGAAAGGCAACCCTAAACAGCATGTCACGCACTTCATTGGGGCATACAACAATGCTGGGACTGACAGCGACCTTATGGTGAAACAATTTGTCAGGATATTAAAAGGTATTGCCTTTGACTGGCATACTGGCTTAGAACCTGAGTCCAATGATAGCTGGGAACAAATGAAGCAAGAGTTCCTCAATAGGTTCTACAGCACTCAGCACGTTGTCAGCATGACTAAGCTGACAAACACAAAACAATGGAAGGACGAGCCAGTTCTTGACTACATCAACCGTTGGCATGCACTTAGCCTCGAGTACAAGGATCGACTGTCTGAAACTTCCGCCGTTGAAATGTGCATCCAAGGCATGCACCGGGACTTGCTGTACATCCTACAAATGAGCAAACCTAGGACTTTTTAAGAATTGGCAACCAAGACGCATGACATGGAGGTGACAATAGCTAGTCGTCGCGCCAACTGCTTCTATTCTATTGAATCAAAGACAGACAAAGTTGAATTCGAGAAGAGTGTTAACTTTTCTAAGGGCACTACCAAAGAAGCGATGTCCACCTCTACAAGTCAGCTAATTCACATTATGGGAAAGCCAAAACTAGGGGACAAGGAGAGCTTGTCATTCAAGGTTGTGACAAATAAGCGTCCCATACTAAAAGAGCTTCAGAAAAAACAGTATCCATTTCCTGACTCAGATTTGTCAGGCATGCTAGATGACTTACTCGAGAAGTGTGTCATCGAATTGCCCGAGCCAAAGTTCCCAGAAGAAGTTAGGAGGACTACCGACCCCAAATACTGTCACTATCATAGAATCATTATTCACCCTCTTGAAAAGCGCGTTACACTCAAGGAGCGCATTATGCAATTGGCTAAGGAAGGAAGAATCGTTTTAGATTTGGATGAAACAGCAGAAGTTGGCCACATCACAGTGTAAGAGGCTGATGAGTCAGATTCTGAAATGGATCATGCTGAAGTACTAGAGGGCTCAGGAGAATGCTTCACAAAAAACTTTTTTGATAGTGTGGCTGTCTATACAATCTCATGTTTCGAAATTGATGATGATGAAACAAATAAAGAGCTGAATGTCCCTCCTGAAGAGAGTGGTGATGGCAGCATCTAGCCACAACAACAATGAAAAGAAAAGAATGCGAGGACAATTTCAGTCTCGTCCGTCAAGCAAGCAACTGTTGCGGCAAATTCAGCGGCGCCAGTCTTTAAATGTGCAAATCCTAAAAGTGCAACCAAGGTTGAAGGCAAGTTCAATGAAGCAAGCTGGTGTGTTTTGAAAGAAAAGGGTGTGCTTCTAGTTCATAGGACGAACCCAATCAAATTGGCCAAGGTTTCTCTCCCTGGTTTTGTTGCCTCTTCTATAAGCTTGCTCCAAGAAGAAAGTGAGATGTCAAAGATGCGCATCAGCGATGAGTGTGATCTTAATGCGCACAAGTTAATGAAGAGATCTAGTTATGACTTTAGCCAGCCAACATCTTTGGGGCACGTGATCGAAGCTAAGCCCTACAGACTTGACAACACACAAAGGGTCATACAAAGTCAAGGGGGCAGCGTCGCAACGCCTAAAGTTGGTCTTAGCTACGTACCGCCCTAGCCTGTGAGGATTTAAGGACAAGCAAACCCTCATGCAATATATGACAGCTCAAGAGGGTGATGATAATGAAGGTGAAAATGCCAAGAACAACCCCAACACAATGGTGTTCGAAAGGTTGCAGCCGTCAACGTCACGCCATTGCCCTTATGTGTTTAGAAGGATTGGAAAGGGTAAACTCCCAAAGCCCTCTGTCTTTCATAGGTTGAAAAAGGATGAGCAATCTAAACCCTCGATCTTCGCCAGAATCAAGATAGGCAAAACGTCATCAGGCTTACCACCTTCCCAAAAGAAGGATTCAGTGTTAAGCCACCTTGGCGAACTAAATGAAATCCAAAGTTCAATTCCTTCATGTATGAAGCGTGCTTCCACTTTTGATGTGAAGATGGATAACTTATTCAAAATAAAGAGGCGCGTTCTAATTCTCACTGGCCATGGGGCTAAGGCCAATTCAAAAGAAAGAACTAAGGAAGATGAACAAACTTCTTCCAACCGCAACACAAGCCAAGAGATCGACGCCCTCCCTTGAGGAAATGCTGGACTAGCTCCTGGACAAGAGCCTAAACTATTCACCACTACAAAAAAAAAGGGGCTTGATTCACTCCTAAACAAGAGCTTAAACTATTCATCAAAAAAAAAAAAAAAAAAAGACACACCCAAAGTTCACATTCAAAAAGAAGACTCCCGAACAAAAAACTAAACTGTTCGCACATTCAAAAAGAACACTCCTGAACAAGAGACTAAACTGTTCGCGCATTCAAAAGAATGCTCCTGAACAAGAGTCTAAACTGTTCATACACATTCAAAAAAAGAAGGCTCTTGAACAAGAGTCTAAATTGTTCACACACATTAAAAAAAGGAAGGCTCCTGAGTAAGAGTCTAAACTATTCACACGCATTCAAAAAAGAAGAAGGCTCCTGAACAAGAGTCTAAACTGTTCACATGTATTTAAAGAAAAAAAAACAAAGAAAAAGAAGGCTTCCGAACAAGAGTCTGAACTGTTCACACACACATTCAAAAAGGAAGGCTTCCGAATAAGAGTATAAACTGTTCACTCAAACAAAAATCTTTGTATTACTCCTAGCC
The DNA here is from genome assembly GCA_029747015.1 of Carnegiea gigantea. Lineage (NCBI taxonomy): Eukaryota > Viridiplantae > Streptophyta > Magnoliopsida > Caryophyllales > Cactaceae > Carnegiea > Carnegiea gigantea. The sequence continues at coordinate 311,592 of JAKOGI010000628.1, forward strand.
CGCAAGAGTATAAACTGTGAACGGCAAAACAAATGAAAAAAAGATGCTTAGTTGAACTACGTAACAATTTGATCTAATAGGGAATTGCAAGTAACCATAAGTACGTAGGCAGCTTTAGCAAATCACTAAGTGCAGTCAAACATATCCAAAAAAAAAAAGAGGGGCAAGAAAGAGAAGACGTCAAAGACATCATCTGTCTGCCGCCCAGCTGCTCCTCACTGTTCATACCACTTTTATGCGTATCGGTATCCGTTCAAGGCCCATGGGCAAGCGGCAAACCGTGTCGCAAGTGGTTCTTCAAAGTCTTCGTACCACTTTCATACATGTCAGTATCCGTTTAAGGCCCATGGCTAAGCAACAAACCGTATCACAAGTGGTTCTTCAAAGTCTTCATATCACTTTCATGCGTATCGGTATCCATTCAAGGCTCATGGCCAAGCAACGAACCGTGTCACAAGTAGTTCTTCAACTCTTCATACCACTTTCATGCGTATCGGTATCCGTTCAAGGCCCATGGCCAAGCGGTGAGCCGTATCGCAAGTGGCTCTTCAAGTCTTCATACCACTTTCATGCGTATCAGTATCCGTTCTAGGCCCATGGCTTAATAGTGAACAGTATCGCAAATGGTTCTTCAAATGGCCCTTCAACCTGCACAAGCAACAATATGAGCGCAATGTGACTTCTCAACCTGCACAAGCAACATACAGGTGCAACGAAAAAAAGAGTGTCTTAACATTCAAAAAAACAATAAGCGTAAGCGACAAAAAAATGCGATCTTCCAGCAAGTGAGCATAACGTCGCGATACGCGAAAATGCGATAATAAATGAATGCGACGTTACAAAGGCACAAGTAGGCATGAGAAGATTTTTCAGACTAATGAAGTGGCTTGTTTTGGACTCATTTTCAGTCAAAGTTACCACTTTCATTGCTCATCGTCATCAAAAGAAAATGGTAAGCCCTTCAAGACACAACATTACAAATTTCAATAAAGGGTCAAGTCACAAGCAACCTAGGACTCAATTAGCGTAAAAAAAAAAAAAATCTCATTTTTTCTCATGATTTGGTCCAAAAAAAAGAGCGGGGGAATTCCTTACTTCTAAAGATTGGAACTTGGATTTATTCAAGTTACTCAATCGATAAAAGAAAAGGGGACTTGACTTCCATATTCAGAGGAAGAGGATTAAGGCCAAGATCTGAGAGTCGTAAACAGCAATAAGGGTACTAATACGCAAATGAAAGAGTAAGCCAACACCTTAGGAAAATTTGGCTATAACTTCTTAATTTCTCTTAGAAATCGGATGAAGAAATAGAGGCCAAGCTTTGGCCTTTTTCATTTATACTCCTCTGGAAAATCCATTTAGAGATTCAACAAATAAACGGAGGCACCTTCTAGTGGGCATGCCCCCCACATCCATTTATACTCCTCTCTTTTCTTTTTTTCCCCCCTTAAACTTCATTATCAATCAAACTCCTCCATAATTCATCCTCATTAACCCAAAACAAGAATCAACCCAAAACAAAAGCCAAAAAAAAAAAAAGGAGGGGGGGAATGAAGCATAGTGGTTGCTGTTTCTTTTTCCACAGTCCTCACGCTTGCAACCCAGAAAGGTATGGTTTTTTGTGTGGAAAAAGGATCAAAGTCAGCATCTTTCAATGAAGATAAGCACCAAAAAAAAAAAAAAAAAAAAAAACAAACAGAGGGAAGCATGTGACTAAGCCAGAAAAGCAAACAAAGGAAAGAAACAACAAACATCCATTTTTCTATTCTCTCTTCTCAGCCCACATGATTCCACGCTGTTAGATTTAAACACACAAGGACACAAGGGGGTGAATTGTGTCTTCTGATTTTTTGAATTGTTTCAAAAACACTCGTGAGAACAGTTTGAAGTGCTTGCTTCCAGTGAGACAGAAATAAAACTTCTTTCAGAACACTCGTGAGAACTAGTTGGAATGCGTGTTCTCTATAAAACAGAAGCGAAAGTAATTGCGGAAATAGTAAAGGGGACACAATATTTTTACGTGAAAAACCACCTCTCGCCCAATGGAGATGTAAAAACCACGACCTACCTCAGTAGGATTTCAACAAATACTTTCACTAACACGGGCCAAGTTCGTTACACTATGTAACACACGTAACAACGTCACACACGTAACTTAGTCTCCTCCAAGACTTTAGTTACAAACACACATCCAAGTTCTCTCAAGACTTGGACAAGCTCACACGGACAGCACGTCCACCGTCTCCTAAGAGACCACGTCCAACTTGGACAAATGCTCACGGACACAATGTCCACACCTCCCCTAAGAGACCACGTCTAACAACTTGGACAACCTCTAATTACGATGACGAAAAAGAGATCAAAAAAAAAAGCACCTTACTTGAATGCTTTTAAATAAGCTATGTGCAAGGTGCCATACAACTCCTATTATGCCAATAATGAAGACTCGATTAAGCGCACACTTTGAAGGTTTTTCTCATAGAAAAATTCAGACTCAGAAAAGTAATTTTAGCACTTGATCAATCGTGAAAACCCTTGAAAAACCTTGTCATGAAGAGATGAGAAGCGAGTGCTTATATATCCATGAAAAAGCAAGGATTTGATTTCCATAATAACTCTAAAAATACTCAGTATTTTAAAAGGAATTAAATCCTTCAAGAATTTATCTTTTTAGAAAATCATATCTTTTAAGGATAAGATAAAATCTTTTAAAAAATATTTTAGGAAACCAATATTATTTAGGAAAGTACTCTTTCTGAAATACAATATTATCAAAAAATCAATCCTAAATATATTAGGAATTTTGGCAGTAGGAAAACTCTTGAAAATCTTTGAAAATCAATTTTTTCATTCACTGCCCTGAGAGCACTACAGACCTGTTTATTCAATTATTCTGAGTAGTGTTCTGAGTTAGCTTAAATAATTCCTTCAAGATGAGTATTAAGTCAAGTTCTTCTTTGGCATATTAAGAAGAATCTAAATTAACATACACACATTCAATCCTAAGACTCTTGTTGTCAACTGAACTTCTTACATAGGTCTATACTTCCACTCTCAGAACTAATTTGGAGTGAGTGTTCTCGAATTCTTCTTGCACAGTTCCATACTACCACTCCCAGAACTGTTCTGAGGGAGTGTTCTTAGTTTCTTGCACATGTTGTCAACTTGATGCTCTAAGCTCATTCAAACTGCTCCATGTATTTTCCGGATCCTGTCTCAACATGTAACTCAAGCACAACACATAACTCACAGCATATTGACTAGGGCAATTTGGATTTGTCATCATTAAAACCTTATACATAAATTAAGTCAACAATTTTCCCCTTTTTAATGATGGCAAACTAAATGACCGGTTGTTGTTAACAGGGTAAGATATGCTAGAGTCAGAATAGACAAAGTTAAAATGTAGGTCACACAAGAAGGAGAAACAAGAGTGAGAGAAGTCAACTTGAACTGGGCAACTAGGCAAGGCTTGAGGTCATGCTCATCTTTCCCCTTTTGACATCATCGAAATAGGGTAAATAGGCCGAAAGATCTGAGTCCAGTGTGTATGCAATCACCACCAAAGTAGTAATGTGAGAAATAACAGCGATACGCTCAAGCATACAATACAGTAAGGATATTGGCCATCCGAATCACACATAAACAGGTAACGTAAGAAACAAATACAGGTATAGCATACAAGCATAAACCATCCAAAAACAGTCACAAACAATAGTTAGAGATACACAGTGTCAAGTGTTTGCAAAAGACAGGGAACAGTATTGAGAACAAGGCATAGAAACAGGTCTAAGAAGAGGGAGGAAGGAATTTGGCTGTGAGAGCAGACAGGGCACTCAGAATATCCTCATGGCATTTTGCATTGAGAGCTTTCTCCTCCGAGAGCGCTTGCTTCATGTCAATGATCTCTCCGTTCAAACTGAGCTGGTCCTGGAGTAAAGTATCGAAGGTTAGACCACTAGAAGTGGATGCCACACTGGGAACAGGGCCAATAGGTGTTTAGGGCCCCTGTTCTGAACCTGTACTACCGCGCTTTTTTACCTTGAATTCACACCCTACCAAGGTACTGTGCCTAATGTCATCAGTGATCTGGAAGCCTACCCTCTTCTGTGAAGGAATCCCATGTTGCTTAAACACAGAAGTTAGCAAAAACCCATATCCCATATTATGATCCCTTGAAGTGTTGGCTATTCTTCCTATATGGCTGATCATGATGGCAGGAAGGTTGATCTTTTTACCCCGATCTAGTAAATCAGTGTAACACATGTCCATGGGATCAGCAAGGTTGCGCCCCTAACCTCGGGAAATGATGTTCTTGATAACAAACCAGAATAGCAAACGATGCAAAGGCATCATTTCCCCCTTTTGCACAGAACGGGATGTAGACGAATTCGGTTTTTCGGTTGGCCTTTGGGTCAACTCTAACAACCTCTTATCACCAAGGATACTCTTGTCCTCACGGACATACACATCAAAACCTTCGGAGGGTACACCTAGCAATGCACCTAGCTTATTAGCATCAATTACACACTTGACCTGTGCATATTTCCTTTACCCTTGTCAAGGTCTAGTGGGGCGGCACTTCCACAATGTAGTTGGGCCATTGGGGGTATTTGATTATTCACTGCGGGTATATTACTAGTGGCTCGTTTTCGAGAAAATTGTGAATCGATATGCAATGTGTCCAACCCTATCCAATGTGCATCCTTTTTGCTTCTCAAAAAAAAAGGAGGAAAAAGAAGAAGAGAAAAAAAAAAAAGAGAAGTTGCAAATAAAATGGGTAGTGTGCAATAAGCTTGTTTGGTTCCTCTTTAGAGGTTTTTGCGAGATTTGATGCCCAATTCGCATGCGTGTGTGAGATTGTAATCTTAGTGTTGATTGTGGAAGTGTTCTTGCTCCCTAGTCTTTGACTAATAGCTCCACTTTTCCCAAATTTTTCCACTTCCCACCCTTGCCCTCAGTCCCATTACATCCTTATCGCAAGCCCTCATGATTGACACATTGCATATTGCATTTTTGCGGTGGAGAGTAGAGAACGTTACCAAGCATATGGTAGTTTACCTAATTGGTTAGAGTATTGAGCGTGCCCTTGTTATATATTTCAAACACATTGAGAGGAGTGTTCTACTTTGCCTTAAAGTGAGGTCCTACCAGTCTTGCTTACTCACCATTTGTTGAGGAATGTTATGTCCTACTATGTTTTTCAATATTGGGGTGTGTGGTGTGTTTCATTTAGGCAAGGTGATTCATGGATGACATTGCATACATTTTTATTGAAATTTTCTTGCACACCTTGACTTGACCACCTTCACTGCATGATTAGCGTGATTCATCGGTCCTCCATCCTTTCCCTTGAAGAGGGTGCATTTAGAGGTCCACCATCCTTCCTGATTTTTCATAGCATAGTCTTGCTTGAGGACAAGCAAGAGATAAGCATGCGGGCGTGATGAACCTCTATTTTGTACTATTTTTACCCCCTGTTTGACCTATTTCCTCCCCTGTTTTCACATTCAATTGCATTAAGGAAGGGTCAAATCGGCCTCCTTTTGCGTACTTTTCACTCATATAACATCTTTCGATATTTTCAGGAACTTTACTGAACAGACGGAAAGATGAGCAATATTTAGCAGAAAAGGGTGCTAAGAAGGCGAGAAAAGCTACGAAAAAGAGTCGCACGGAAGTTCCGGAGAATTAAACACACGCGACAGGGCAAACCGCGAAGAACCGACAACCTGAACCGGCCGCCACATAGCACGGCCTGACTGTGCCACGTGGCATGGCCGTGCCACATGGCCGGTTCCCCAAATCGGTTTTGGCGATTCTCCAGAAATTTGGCACGGTGGTTCCGTGCCTCTGGGCACGACCGTGCCACCTCCGTTCCGCGACGCGACTTAAATTTTCCTTCGGGGTTGTTTTGAAGGACATTCGGTTTTTATGCTTAGTTTATGTTTAATTTCCTCTCAGGCACTCTTCCTTAGGCGATTTTAGGTTTAGTTTTAGAGTTTTAATCTTCACGCTCTTGGATTATAATTTTGGATTGGAGTTTGATTCTGCCTTCAGTTTATATGATTAATTCCAGGTTCTCTCCCAATTCTCCTTCCTCTTGTCCTTGATTATTTTGGGTTTGAGTTGTCATGGTTATTGGATTGAATATCGCGATTGTTGTGTTAAACATGATTGTAGGCTAAATCCCTCAACTTAGGTTGGGATTGACGCCGAATATGTATAGTTGAATCTTGTACTGGCCCAATCCCTGCTCCCCCTTCGTTGTGCAACTATGAATTCTACCATGCACGCCACATGCTCGATGAAATGCTCGAAAGAACATTCATCCTTTTTACTTAGGGTTTAGGGGAGCGTTGAGAGATGAAACCTTTACCTAGTGCGCCTTAGTAGACGATTAGGGTTTTAACATGAAAATAGTTAGGATTCTAATTGGGATTTGAAATTGTAGATCTCGTAATCCTTCGACTCTTAGTCCCATGAAAATAGGCGGCTATAGTTTTAGGATTAGTCTTCGACCCTTGAGAGGGGGAGGAGATGGGCTTAATTGACAATTTATCCATTCGTGATGCATGCCTGGGAGATGTTTGGTAGGGCTAGTAATTGATTCGCTAGCATATTTGTGCTGTTAATTCCAACCTAAGTGTTTACTCTTCTGCTGTTTAATTCATCTTTAAGTCATTATTGTTTCCCTTAGTTTAATTTCAAACCTCCAACTGTGACTGCCTAGCTTGAGTGGCCTAATTAGTTCTGGTAGTTGAAGCCAAGTTCCCTGTGGATTTGACCCGTACTTGCCGGTTGCTAGCTGCAGCTACGCCGTGTACTTGTGGTACTTAAAACTGCTAACATAACCTTGTGCCTCTAGTTTCTCCAGGAACACTCCAAGCCCCTGTGCTTGAAAATAGGCAATTTAACCACTTTCCCCCTCACAACAGAGTTTTGAAGAAAATGTTCATACAGCTCCTCAAGTGTCATGTTTTTCCTAATTTTCTTTCTTTTTGGTTCGTCAGACTCAACCTGTTCTGACATCTATTCAGGGGCTGGTCGTTTCTAGGCAAGTTTCTATGATGGCGCTGGTTTGGTGGATGTTCTTGTGGTTGTTTTGGTGGATAATTTGGTGGGTGTTTTGGTATGTGTTTTGGGAGGTGTTTTGAAAAGTGTTTAGAGGGATGGTTTATTTTTAGCAGCAGGGCTGTCTATTGTATCTGTACGCAGTGGTAAAATAGGGGCAGGATCTGAACTTCTTGTTCGGTGTCGATGCAGTGAAGTATTGAGAGGGACAATAGAAGTGGTGGTGGTTTTTCTTTGGCGTTTGATCCTTGGTTTGGTAGTTGGTTTTCTTTTGAACCGTAAGGGAGGTTCATCTTCATCAATGTCCTTAACTACCACAGGATCAGTCTCAAGGATAGGGTCCTCACCAACATGCAAGCCAACAGAATCCTTAACTGACCCAGACTGAGTTTTATCTATTCTAGATTTGGCCATACTGGCGTCGTTTACAACCAATTCCCATCCCGTAATGGGGTTTACAGAGGGTAGTTCTTCCCGTTTCATCCCTACTATTTCTAGGTCCAAGCTTTTCAAGAACCCAAAGATTAAAGGACTAATAGAGAAGGGCAGAGAGGATCCGTTACTCATAGATTTGTCAGTTGGTGCGATACTCGCCGGCGACGCTACTGCCTGAGTCAATAGTCCGACGTGAGCCTTCCTTCCCAATTTGGACCGTAGAGATTGTGGGTGTGATGCCTTGCGTCCAGAGGAGACCGAGCCGCCGCGAGTTCTAGCCATGGGAGGAGAGTAGCTGGTCCCGGTTAAGTTTTGGTAGAGGTGAGGAGGAAGGAGAGGTGGTTTCCGGTGGGTTTATGGAGGATGAGGGTGAAATTGATTTGGGGTTTTGTAGGTTTGAGGTAGAGGAAGAAGGTCGAATATGTTTCGGGAGGACAGAGAAATGGTCGACTGGTTTAAATGCTCCCTTTTTTAATTTCAAGGTTCTAGACGCGCCATTTGATAGTGTGTATTCCAAACAGTAGTCAGAACTATTCTGAGATTCTGTTCTTTATTGCTACTGTTCGGTAACTCAGGATAACAAGGGCAATATCATTAGATCTCAGCAAGTGTCAGCAAGTTATATTCCACACATGTGCTAATAATAACATCAATGTTGAAAACATCCCGTTGAATTAACCTATTTGGCCTAAGAGTCCTTTAACTAGTCAATTATTGGGGGGAAAACAAGCATGCTTAAGTCCCCTTAATTATACCAAATTCAAGTCTATTCCTCTCACACTACTCGCTACTCAGTGCCTTAGTAAATATATCAGCAATTTGTCTATCAGTGGCACAAAAATTCATTTAAATTAAGCCCTTTTTAATATTCTCTCTCAAAAAGTGATGACGTATGTCAATATGCTTAGTTCTTTTGCGTTGACATGGGTTTTTGGTAATGTTAATTGCACTTATTTTGTCATAAAATATAGGAATACACCCAATGTCAATACAAAAGTCCTTGAGTTGTTGTCGTATTCGCAACAGTTAAGCACAACAAGAAGCAGCTGCCACATACTCGGCTTCTACTGTGGACATGGAAACAGAGTGTTATTTCTTAGTTACCCAAGAGACCAAACAGGGTCCAAGAGAAGTAGCCATACCTGAGGTGCTTTTTCTGTCAACTAGAAATCTAGCATAATTAGCATCTGCATACCCAATGAGATCAAAATTGCACCCTCGAGGATACCATAAAGCTAAGTCCGAGGTCAACAGGTGCAAATGTTTCCTCATAATTGATCCTCTCTTCCTGGTTGTAACCTTGAACCACCACCCTGACCTTGTTTCGAGTGACTATTCTGAACTCATCCAGTTTGTTCTTGAACACTCACTTGGTGCTAATTATCGATCTATCCTTAAACCTTGGTTCAAGATGCCAAACCTTATTCCTTTTGAACTGATGAAGCTCTTCTCTCATGGCAGTAATCCAGTCAGAATCTGCAAGAGTTTCATGAACATTCTTTGGCTTAATGTTAAATAAGAAGGCATAGAAAGCACAAAAGTTTCTAACTTTGGACCTAGTTTGTACCCCTGTGTTGATATCAGATATAATCTGGTCGAGAGGGTGCAAGCTCTGGTGCTTCCAGGGTTATGGAGCAAATGAATCTACAGACATATTTTTCAATTTTTCCTGAACACTTGATGAAATAGGTTCTAGATCTGTTCTGGAACCTGTTCCCATAACTGTTCAGGAAGGAACAGGTTGAGTGGGTCAGTTCTGTCCCAAATCAGGTTCAGCAAAGCTTCCCCCTGACTGACTTGCTCCCTGCTCACCTTCCATATTTCCATATCCAGGACTTGTTTCACCTTTAGGAGACTTACCATTATCGACCATGGAGTTTTGAGTGAGCATGAGGTCTTTTCTTACAAGACCAAGTTAGAACTCTTCATCCTGCATATCATGCTCAATCATGGAGTTAGTTTCATCAAACAGTACAGACCTCTTCTCTCCTCTATTTGTGATCCTCATAGGACCACACAAATCAACATGTAGTAGTTCAAAAGGTCGGGAAGTACTAACACCGTTCTTTGACTTGAAAGAAGCTCTAACCTACTTTCCTCTAGCACAAGCGTCGCACACCTTATCATCATTGTACTTGATGGAAGGTAGTCCGACTACTAGGTCCTTAGAAATAGGTCTATTTAAGAGAGAAAGGCTTGCATGACCTAGCCTCTTATGCCAAAGCATAACATCATTATCAAGAGCATTTAAACAAGTTAAATGATTTTGGGAAAGTGAAAGAACATACACTTTGTATACATTGTTGTATCGCTTCCCCCTCAATACGACACTATCAGAATTGACATTGGTAATCAAGCATTGATCTGAAGAGAATTCAACATGTTTACCTCGATCACATAATTTAAGACACACTTAGCAAATTATGTTGTAACACATCAACCAAGTATACATTATCAATAGCGTGAGAGAGTGATTTACTTATCTTACCTACACCGACAATTTTTCCAGATTTGTCGTTTCCAAATGCCACTCTCCCTCCATCAAATGCTGTAAGTGAGAGGAAATTTGATCTATCTCCAGTCATGTGTCTCAAGCAACCACTATCCAAGAGCCATAGTTGGTTGCCTCCTCTTACTTTAGCCTGCAAAATAGTTAAGTGTTTGTCTTGGGAACCCAGATCCACTTGGGTCCCATTTTCTTTGCCATGGAAATTAACTCATCCTTTTTAATCCACATTTGTTTAACATATAGTGAATTTCTTTCCATGGCCATTTTTCTCAAAGGGCAAGTGTGCCGATAATGACCAGTCTTTCCACAGTGAAAACAGGTGATATTTTCTTTAAGTCCAACATACTTCTTGTTTACTGGCTTAGTGATAGATCTATTCACAAATCCTAGTCCTCTTTATTTCTGCTATCATGAGTGTTTAGCCAATTAAGCGCTTCTGAGGAACTGTTCCTGTGCCTGTTGTGAACAAGGTCAAATTCAACCTTATGAGCATGTTCTTCTGAGGAACTGTTTCAGCGCCTGTTCTGAACGAGGTCAGATTCAGTCTTATGAGCCTTTTCAAGCAGTTGCTATTTTCACTCACCAAGGATTCTAGCCTCAGTTTCAGGTCTACGGACTCACTTTCCAGTCTTATAAGATCAGAGTTAAATTCCTTCTCTCTTGTGTTCATGAGGTCCTTAAGTGCATTAAGGTCATTACCTAAGGCAAGGTTCTTTTCTTCTGCTTCAAAATTTTCACACTTGAGAATTTCATTCACATGTTCAAGTTCTTTTAGTGTGTCAAGATCCTTACTTAAGGCAAAAGCTTTTTCATCCTTTTCAGAGGTGAGAATCTCATTTGCTTGCTCAAGTTTTTGTATGGTATTTTCAAGCATTCGAATATCCCTTTTTAACTTAGAACAAGTATCTTGAAGCATACAATTTTCAGTGCTTATTGCCTCACATTCATCCATTAAGGAAAATAGTAATTTCAGAATTTTCCTTTTGCTAAAACCACTTACCTTTTATTTGAATTGAGACATGGTTTCATTCGATTCTGAATCAGCTTCAGACTCGCTTCTGGCCATGAGTACCAGTGCTTCAGCTTCATCTTGGGAGCTATCATCTTCTTCTGAAGTTTCGCCCCATGCTGCCACCATAGGTTTAGTGAACCGCTTGGCAGAACCAGTCAGTTGTGGTTTCTTTCTGCGGTTTCGGAACTGTTCTGAGCCATGTTCTTCCTTCTGTATGGGACAGTTCTTCACCACGTGATCATGTTTCCCACATCTGAAACAACCCGAAGGCTGATCACGATCGCTGCTTCTCGTCTTGCTGGTACTTCCCTTCTTCAAGTTCTCTTTAGCCTTCTTGATGAATTTCTTAAACGTCCGGGTTATTATGGCCATTACTTCATCATCCAAATCAAAATCATCACTTTCCACTACCTTTAAAGCAAGGCCCTGGTCTTTCCTTGTTTCTGCCTTCACCTGGGAGTTCTTCCTTAATTGGTATGTCTGGAGATTCCCTATGAGCTCATCCAAAGAAATCGCATCCATCTTCTTTGCTTCCTAGATGGTTGTAACTTTCACTTCCCATGATTGAGGTAAAAACCATAGGATCTTCCTTACTAAATCTTCGGTGGTAAAGGATTTTCCCAAGGATTTCAGGTCATTAGTGATGTAGGTGAAACGTGTATACATATCCATCACTGTCTCTTTGTCACTCATTTCGAATAGTTCGTACTTCCTCATTAGCAGCTCGATCCTGGATTGTTTGACTTGGTTGGTACCTTCATGAGCCACACGAAGAGCATTCCATATCTCCCTTGCTGATTCACACTCTGAGATACGAGTGTACTCGTCCAAACCAAGGCCAAAGTATAGCAATTTTTTGGCCCTAGCGTTTTTCTCCAGTTTCTTAAAGTCATCTGAGTCGAACTCATTTGACTTCTTCGAAACTGTTTTGCCATCTTTTGTGGTTTTCATTGGAATGTAAGGACCATTCTCAATGATCATCTACAGCTCATAATCATCATCTTGAATGTAGTTTTCCATTCGGTTTTTCCACCAATTGTAGTGTTGCCCATTAAAGTATGGAGGACGAGTCACAGATTGACCCTCTAAGATTCCTTGTGGTGCACTCATCTTTTTAGGATCTCTCAAGGTGTTAACCTAGGTGTGAGAACTCTGCTCTGATACCACTTGTTAGATTTAAACACACAAGGACACAAGAGGGGGGTGAATTGTGTCAACCGATTTTTTGAATTGTTTCAAAAATACTCATGAGAACAGTTTGAAGTGCTTGTTTCCAGTGAGACAGAAACAAAACTTCTTTCAGAACACTCGTGAGAACTGGTTGGAATGCGTGTTCTCCATAAAACAGAAGCGAAAGTAATTGCGGAAATAGTAAAGGGGACACAATATTTTTACGTGGAAAACCACCTCTCGCCCAATGGAGATGTAAAAACCACGACCTACCTCAGTAGGATTTCAAAAAATGCTTTCACTAACACGGGCCAAGTTCGTTACACTATGTAACACACGTGACAACGTCACACACATAACTTAGTCTCCTCCAAGACTTTAGTTACAAACACACATCCAAGTTCTCTCAAGACTTGGACAAGCTGACACGGACAGCACGTCCACCGTCTCCTAAGAGACCACGTCCAACTTGGACAAATAATCACGGACACAATGTCCACAGCTCCCCTAAGAGACCACGTCCAACAACTTGGACAACCTCTAATTACGATGACGAAAAAGAGATCAAAAAAAAAAACCTTACTTGAATGCTTTTAAATAAGCTATGTGTAAGGTGCCATACAACTCCTATTATGCCAATAATGAAGACTCGATTAAGCGCACACTTTGAAGGTTTTTCTCACAGAAAAATTCAGACTCAGAAAAGTAATTTTAGCACTTGATCAATCGTGAAAACCCTTGAAAAACCTTGTCATGAAGAGATGAGAAGCGAGTGCTTATATATCCATGAAAAAGCAAGGATTTGATTTCCATAATAACTCTGAAAATATTCAGTATCTTAAAAGGAATTAAATCCTTCAAGAATTTATCTTTTTAGGAAATCATATCTTTTAAGGATAAGATAAAATCTTTTGAAAAATCTTTTAGGAAATCAATATTATTTAAGAAAGTATTCTTTCTAAAACACAATATTATCAGAAAATCGATCCTAAATATACTAGGAATTTTTTGCAGTAGGAAAACTCTTGAAAATATTTGAAAATCGATTTTTGCACTCACTGCCCTCAGAGTACTGCAAACTTGTTTGTTCAATTGTTCTGAGCAGTGTTCTGAGTCAGCTTAAATAATTCCTTCAAGGTGAGTGTTAAGTCGAGTTCTTCTTTGGCATATTAAGAAGGATCTAAATTAAAATATACACATTCAATCCTAAAACTCTTGTTGTCAACTAGACTTCTTACGTGGGTCCATGCTTCCTCTCTCAGAACTGGTTTGGAGGGAGTGTTTTCGAATTCTTCTTGCACAGTTCCATGCTACCACTTCCAGAACTGTTCTGAGGAAGTGTTCTTAGTTTCTTGCACATGTTGCCAACTTGATGCTCTAAGCTCATTCAAACTGCTCCATGTATTTTTCGGAGCCTGTCTCAACATACAACTCAAGCACAATACACAACTCACAGCATATTAACTAGGGCAATTTAGATTTGTCATCATCAAAGCCTTATACATTAATTGAGTCAACAGACGCCTCAAAATGACAAAAAACCCAGAACAAAGTTTCAAACCGACCCAAAGCCCAGCTTAACAAAGATGGGATAAACACATTTTTTTTAAAAAAAAAAGAGAGAAGAAGAAAGCATGTCATTTCAGTCAAGTAAAGGACAAAAGGAGATGGAAGAAGACTAAGAAAGGAGGCACCTTTAGAAGCCACGAGGGTTGAACATAGCAGGGCACAGGTCGAACTTAGAAGGGGCTACACCGTGCAGCAATAGCACCATGATCTGGGTTCTAGGCATGCCCGGTTAAATGAAGCAGCAAAGCGTTGAGCTTGGGGTTGCCTTCACCATAAAAACCAACCGTAGCAGTAGCAAAGACTAGCGATTGTGCAGAACTGGGTGCTGAAGCATTTGGTGGCTGTCGAAGGAAGGAACGTACAAGAAGGGTGAACAGTACCCTCACGTGCCCCCAGCGTGTCCTCTAATGAAGTGAAAGGTAGGGCTTGGTGAAATAAAAAAAGGGGTCCAGCGCAAAGAAGGCCAGCCCAGTACACGCATGAAAACAGAACAAAAGAAAAGAAGAGAAGGAAAAAAAAAAAGGGGTGTGGCAGAAGGCAGAAGGCAGAAGGCAGAAATCAGGGCCTGGAAATAAGAATGTGTGGCTCAGTGAAGTGGGGCGGAAACAAAATCGATTTGATGCTCTCATTATTCGTTAACGTGTCCCTTTGCAATTTGGCGCCCCTCACATTTCCCGGAGGTGCTCTTTTGCAATTTGTTACGTTGCATATATATTTCGCACATACAAGTTGGTGAGTCACATATCGTTGAACTGAAAGTATGACCCGGCCAAATAGCACATGTAATTCAACGGTTGCATAATTTTGGAATCACCCAGCCAAGGGCCATAATATAATTTTGGGTGTCACATGGCAAGCTAACAAGTTGGTTGGACAAGGGTTAGATAAAATAAGACGACACAAACAGTTGGGTCATCACAGTTTAAGTGGCAGCTTGGTGCACCTAAAAAATATGGGACGCCTAAAATGGCACGATTCAAAAAAAAGGGGGTCGAGGCGTCGGCCACTCTCAAATGAAGAGTCTTGCACGTAGCCTTATCTCGACAATTTGTAGGCACTAAAAATTTATTCATGTCACAGCAAAAGAAAGTTAAATTAATTAACTGGGTCAACCCTGTTAAATAGTTTAATCAAGTCCAAAGACTCATAAGTCAAGCCGAAAAAAGACTCACAAGTCAGACCTAAGATGAAACCCAAATGACTTCCAAGTCCAGATTCAGTCAAAATTCAAGTCAAAATCCAAATCGAGGCTCAAGACGACTATCAAGTCAAGTCACGACCTAAAACCCAAATGACGTCCAAGTCAAGGCGCGATCAAAGTCAAAGTCAAATGTCAAGAGTCAAAGTCAAAGGTCAAGACCTACATCGACTCACAAGTCAAACGTCAAAACGATTCTCAAGTCAACGTTCGGTCAAAGCTCGAGGTGACTTCCAAGTCAATGCTTGGTCTAAGCTCGGGAGACTCCTAAGTCAAAGTTAAAGTCAAAGTCAAAACAAACGAAAGTCAAAGTAGCCTAGGGTAAAGTCTGATTGAAAGGCCCAAAACCCAGGTCAAAGTCCAAAATCCAAGTCAAGGCCCATCTTGACTTTCTAGATGAGGGGAAAAGTTTTCCTATAAATAGACCTCTACCCCCTTGATTCACAGGTTGGAAAATACATTCTTAAAAGAGAAAGAATAAGAGGATTTTGTATTCATAGAGATTGTATCCAAATTCATTCAATTGAATCTATAAAAAATTCAATCTTTGTAATTTGTGATTACAATTATATAAGTCTTTAGCCAACCAAACATGATAATGTAATCAACTTTGTCGTTTTAATTACATTACATAGTTGATTATCACCAACCAAATGAGCCATTAGTAATTTGTTTACCCACATTAAACGGTAAAACTATAATACCCAATTGTCGTCCGATGAAAAATTGTTAACCTTAGGAGTCAAGAGGTGATGAAAAATTGTTAATGTCAAAAGGCTAGAATAAAGTAGGATTGATCAAACCCAGCGCAAATCCTAGGACAACCCTAGTCGATTACCACCAAATAACCTTTGAAAAGGGCCCAGAGAGGGGACTGGGCTTGGCAGGTGCCTTTGCCGTGGAATCCGCTTTTTAAACAACATTACAGTGGGCGAACTTTTGGAGTCCTATAGGTGGGAAGCAACCAACACCCCCCCCCCCCCCGGGCGGCGAACCCAACCAAAAAAAATCCCCTTCACCCAACTCGCTAAATGTGACTTTGCATGAACATGGCTCTTAAGCCCGACCGAATGATAGAGCTTAACCAACCCCTACCCAAGCCATTGGCCTGGTGTGTCCCGTAAGCTGCCGAACCCATTTATAGCGTAGTATGGTGTGGAGTTGCTCGATGGATCATGAATCATCAAACCTAATGTTTGCCGGGGGGTTGAACCCAAATATTGAAGTAGACGTTTTAATGTTTTTACTTAAATGATGTATTTAGATTTTAAGTCCAGACGTAGTTTCTTACTTTTAACACCCCCAAAACAACCATGGGAGTAAACAAAATGCAAGCATTGGCTAATTTGCTGTCAAGTCTAGACGTGGTTTCTTATTTTTAAAGCCCCTTCGAAAGAACACCCACTAAAGTAGACAAAATGCAACCACTAGTTTCAACAATACTCCTTAATAATTTGCTAACTGTGCAAGGTAACACCAATATTCATTTAGATTAAAGTTTCAGTGCATATTACTTTTACCTTCCCCCGAAAGTTGGGCCTACCCTGTTTGATAAACATATTCGCATGTAAATGCCACTCTTCCTTCTGTTCTAGTTTTGCCTTGAAGTTTCAAATTGCCATGCATATCTTTTTTTTTTAAAATTTATTTATAAAACTTGTTGATAATGCCACTTATTAGGTTAAGATATGGTAAGTTAACGGTAACATTAGTAATAATCTGGGAACTACTAAAAAAGGTTGGTATGAATAAGAAGAAATGAGTGGCAGAGGAAGCATTGGTGAGGACAGAGTCAGGCTGAGCAAGCTAGAAGAAGCCTAAGTGGTCGCACCATCAAGAAGTCACAAATCTCAGTTAATCGGGCTTGTTTCCAGAACAACCAAAAAGGGCAAAAGACCTTCGAGGCATCAGTCAGAAATGGGGCTTCATAAGCAGAATACTTGGGTTTGGCAACTGAAGAGACGAAGCAAATGAAGAGCATCAAGGTTTGGAATGGTTTAGTGAGTGAGGTGAAACCAGACTGGCTTAATAAGAGCTTCCTTTGCATTTCAAGTGCTCCATTAGAGGCTGAGTCCCTAGTAACATTCTGAGCTTCTGTGCTATTAAAATTTACTGATTTGGGAAGGCATATGTTTTTATTAACGTTTGGTTCTCAAGAGGAGGCTGGCATAATTTTTGTTGAGAAAAAAAGATTCTGTATAATTGGTTTGCTGAAATTAGGAAGTGGATGATTTCCGATGCCTGTAAAACTAGGAGGACTTGGATTGAAATTTTTAGCCTTCCACCTCATGGGTAGCATGCTGAGAATATTGTTAAGATTGCTGAACTTTAGGGAGATGTCATTTGCTTTAGTAAAGAAAGTGTGGACTTAGATTCTATGGAGGCAGCCAACGTCTTGATTGGTACTCCTCATATGAGCTTCTATAGATGATGAGGTCCTGTTTCACCTTGAGTCCATAGCCTATCGGATTAACATCCTCCAACCTAGAATCCCCATTCGTGCCAATTCTCCCGGATGTCATCAAATGATATCACTTCTTGTGAGGAGAGTACCTTATCAAATTCTAGGTTGCTTTGGGATGGAGCCAAGATGCAAGGTGTTCTTCACAAAAAGGATGTTGCATTATCTACCATCGGCCCAAGGGAAGAGGAGCATTCTTCTAGCAGTCATACTTGGTCCGATGTCCTCTTGGGGAGGAGCATTATCGAAAAAAGGCACTGATGAAACATAGGTGGATAATGTTGAAAGAATAAAAAAAAGGAGTCTCATAAAAATCCACAAAGAAATTTAAGAAAACAACTATAAAGCAAGATGATAGTCTTCTCTATGATGATTCTATCTCCAAAGAGGCTCACGAGGCCTGGGACGTAAGTAAAGAAGGCGAGACTACAGGTGCTAGGGGATGAGTGAGGAGTAATTGAGAGTATTAAGTTTATATGAGCTAAGGAACGGTGAGAACAAATTGGACCTCAATCCACAAACAAGGTCATGGTCAAACCTAAGTACTAGAGGCAAGCCAATATTGGTGCATGCTGTTGAGAGTTTCTTAGGTTGGCACCAGCTTTGAGCTGGTCTTTTCTTGAATGATTTTTCCAATGAGCTGTAGTGTCTTTGATTTAGATGGGTCGTTAGCTTCTGTTGAGTGGTCTGTCAAACTGAAGATGGTTATGTTATTTACAAACAGGTGACTTATGTTTCTTCTTTAGAGGAATTGTTTTGCTTAGGTGGTTGTAAGATGCCTAGTTGTAGACATCTACCTTTGTTGGGTAGTGTGGTTCAAAGCTGTGGGTGCTTATGATTATTTTTTAATAGCTCAAAATGAACGGCACAAATCTTGGTCATATTATAATCACATGCATAGTGCATCGGCCATGTGATTTTATTGTGGTTGGCCCAAATGAGATATGCAGCCCACAAGACCATGCATCTCCAACTTTGCTTCTTCTGTGCGTTGACTTCGGCTCATTCTCAAGCCTGGCGTTGACCTCAGCTTTTAAGCATCTGGGCTCCTAGTGGCCTCCACGGAGCATCCGTGGGCCATCGTGAGTCTTGGGCTACTCTTCTTCTTCTGGTCCATTTTCTGCTAATTATGCTGAGTACAATTCGTGATATTAGTGGTGATCATTGCAGAAGTGTTCTATGGAGTATTGATCTTCGTCATGAGCTTATATGGGCATTCATACACTAGTTTTCTCATCCTGAGAGCTACATTGTAGGTTCTCTATAAATAAAGCGTTTCACAAAGTCATTTGGTAGTGGCGGAGGGAGCGTGGTGTTAGTGGAGTCAACTGACACCCCTCCCTCCCCCAAAAAAAAAAAAAAAAAAAATTACTGTATACCAAAACTAAAAGTTACAGTTTAATATATAAGTAATTACGGCAAGTGTGCACATAGCAACATGCCTAGCTTGATGGTGAGCGACGTGCACTGCCTCATGGGTTCGACTTCCATATTGGGCATCTTATTGTTTTGGTTTTTTTAAATTCATTTTTTCCAATTTGAAGTTCAAATTTGTTTTCTCTATACACTTGAAGTTCAAAGTTTACTAATTCTACTTTAGTACTTTAGTTTGTTCCTTACTCCTTTTCCTATAGATTAATTTAGTTTTTTTAGTTTAATTTTTGTGTTTTAATTTATCAATTTCAATTGTAATGTTATTTACTTTGTAGGTTTGATTTCAATTTTATGTCAAAGTGTATAGATATTTTTTATAAAATAGCGCTTTAATTGACTTCAATAATTCAATTTATTGCTTAACCCTTTAATTTGAGGTTAATTTGCTTTTTTAGTTTTGATTTATGAGTTTAATTTATCAACTACAGTTGTTTAATTTGTGGATTCATTGATTTCTAACTCAAAATGCATAAATGTTTTTAAAAAATAGCTAAAAAATAATTATTCCTATCAAGCTCTAAATCCGAAAACTCATCATTGAATGATAAGGTGAGAACAATGTCATCCAAGCACGTACAACCACCAACTTATTTTCGACACACCTTCTCCAAATGCCTGACTTCTATTGTTCCATTGTATGTGGACATTTTGTGGCATTTTTTAGGCATTTGGGAGTGCCTTTAGGCATGTCCCTTTCATGCCCATTTTGTTATGAGGCATTTGTGAGTCGTCTTTGCTTCTTTTATTCCACTATTTTTTGTCTAGTTGAGTGAGTGTTTTGTGAGAGATTGTAATCTAATTTTGATCTCATTAGGTTCACTATTATTGAGATCGTTGTTGTACTCACTTCTATATAATAATTTTTGTGCTATTTTGCCACTCGTGTTTCTCGATTTGGGTTTTCACGTAAATTATCGCATCCGCATACTACTACGCTTTAATATTCTCGAATATCTAATCATTTCATACTTCTGCATATACCCCGCTCGAATTTTAGTTTACTATTTTCCTAAAAACCTTAGCATATCGTTTTCCTTCAACTCTTGTGAGCTTAACAATTTGATAAAAGAATTAATAAAGAAAAAGAATTTAATTTTAAGTAAACGGCGATGGGGATTTATTTTTGTTGACTCCAAGAGTCACATATTGATTTTGATGATAACAAACAATATAATTAGTGTCATATATGAAATTGTGAGGTGAGTTGATTTTATAATTATTCTACTTCATACATAATATCTATGGTTGGTCTAATATGCTTTTGTTGATGTTGACTTCTTTAGTACGTGGCTAAAAAGGTTTTGATGTAACACAAAATTAATTAGAAGCTTGGATGTACAAAGAGACATGAATATTGAATTCAAATATGAAGCACTCAGCAAAGGAAAAAACGTGGGAATTGAATAAGAAAAATATATATGTGCATGATCTTAGCCTATCAAATTAATTGATTACTTAAAGGACGATTGAGGAATTTATTTAGCTGCCTTACAAAGTCTTGAATAATATATTTGCCATGATTCTTACTTGCCATAAGGGAATTATAGGTTGAAGAAAAAGTTAGGCAAGTATCCCTCTTTGATTGAAGTATATTTTAATCAAATCAAGCAATGATCTTTTATTGATTGAAGAATATTGTGAGAATGCCTGGTACAAAGAACTTCTGCAAATATTTTAAAGAAGGCAAGGAGCTGAATTATATCAATCAAGATCGAGGGAGAGAAGGCAAGAAAATCCAATCAGGAGCTGTCAACCGGAAGTCAAGGCCTTGAAAATCAGCTTCAGGATAATCTGATCAGAATTTCCTTGATGGTGCATGTCCTGAAGTGCTTATAAATAGATGACCAAATCAAGGAGAAAAAAAGGCAAGCAGACAGCAAGTGTGAATACCAATATTGAGAGCTTACTTTGAAATATTATACTAAACATTATACTATGATGAAAAGTCGAGAGTATTTTGAGAAAATTATTAAGGAGTGAACTTAAGGAGTTGTTGTGAGGTCTCAACTCGCCCCATACTTTAATCAAGACATTGATTTAAAGTATTTGGGATCTCTAGAGTGAGATAACTTTGAGAGATCGTGAGAGTTTATCTTAATAAGAGAAGTAGAGTGTTGAATCATAGAGTTGGATAACTCTAGGCGGGGACCTAAACCTGATTGAGGTCCAACCTCATTAAAATATCCTTGTGCATTGTCTCGATTTAATTTCTATTTGCTTTCGATTCTTAAATTTAAGTTTTTGTAATCACCCTATTCACCCCCCTCTAGGGTGATCTGAGTCTTCAATTTCCTACCACATCGTGAGGTTCCTAGCCTCTTGCTCTTCTTTCCCTGCTCTGAACACAAAAACTTTCCCCAAAACTGAAATTCACAAGAATTAACGGAAGCAAAGACTAAGAAATAAGAATAGAGTGCTTATTATTAATCGAATCAAAATATCACATCCATTTACACCAAACCTCCTACATCTTGTGTGCATTTAGATTGACATGTGAGAATTATACATCTCCTCCCATATTTACAAATCCTCCGACCTCAACAAAATAAGGGCGACTCACATGACTTTATGTGACTCTGTTAGCATTTGTACTCAATATTTTGAACCTTTCTCTTGTACTAATTAAGCGTTGTGGCTGATGGATGTTGCAAAGTGATTCTGCAGAATATTTATACTCAAAATTTCTCCAATATGAGACCTAAGGTATCAAGCATATATAATTTTTAAAGGGAGGAGAATATCTTACAGTCGACCTGATTCAATTATTGTTGAAGGGCATTGACTTCACGTAAGTTTTTTTTTTTTTTTTTTCCCAATTATTTACTTCTTATCAACTTTATTAGTAAATTTCCTGCTACTGCATTCACTAGAAAGAATAAAAAATTTAAAATTGTAAACATGCTTACCTCCTATGAGATATGACTTGATAAATTGATGAAATTTCTAAGAAGTTTCAAAGGAAAACCAACGTCATATCTAACAATTTTGAAACTGTAGTAACAATTTTCTTTTTTATTTGAAAAATTTATCCTAATATTATTTGATTTCATATTGTACATGACTCTTGTTTTGTGTAATAAGTTCTACTTGAAAGATTGTTGAATTGATATCCTCAATGTGCAGTTGGATGGATGAATATAATTTTACAATCCACATATTAGTGGTGAAAATCTCAACTACGTATAAAGGATGGATTGTAAGATTATAATGCTCCTTCAACTATAAAGGATCCTCTTTCAAGCTAGATTGTTAGGGAGATTATCCTTCCATCAGTGCTTGTACTTTGTAGCATATATTTCGTAGAAGAAGCAATTTAATGCTCCGTGCTGTATAAAATAAGCCTTTTGAGATTCCTAATTAGAATTTCTTAAAAAAACAGAGATCCCTAATTAGAATATCTAGAATTTGCCGGATATGTGAGAGTACATTACAAAAATGTAGACTTAAACATGTAGACATATTAAGTAAAACAATTGAAGGCAGCAATGTCTGGGTGGTGTAGTCGGTTATCACGCTAGTCTCACACACTAGATGTCCCCGGTTCGAACCCGGGCTCAGACATTTTCCGAATTTTTAATTTTTAAAATTTTCAGGGATTTCCAGTTTAAGAAGGAATTTGTAAATAAATCCAACAATATGACTTTAATTATTGGAAACTATATGTGCTGATCTTCTTTTATTCTTTGTTGGCAACTAATGTGTGTTGTATTTACAGTGATAATCTCAGTGCGTCTATATTTGCAATTTGCCATAAAATTTCACATGAGCCTGTGAAAACTGAGTACTTACTATTTTAAGTGAAGACGTCCAATGTTAGATAATTGTGATCAAGGAGAGACTCAAAACAAAAATATAAGGGGTGTCAATTTCTGTATTTTGACATAGTCTTTCAATTTTTTCTTTTTGATTCCATTATATTTATAGTATATATTATACATATTATACATAGTGATACGATTTGATGCCGATCCACTATATATATATGTTATGTTCATTGACTATTCAAATATATTAATTAATCTACCTAAATTGTGACACATCAAAACTTAATTCCTTCAGTACTTACTACATTAATTCAAAGGTCCTCCTTTTTTTGGGGGATGGTTTGCAAAGTTACTTATACACATATTTATACATTTGAATTCATGTGAAATAGAAAGGCGGATACATACACATAAGTTCCTAAATTACCTTCAACACTCAAAGGTGTTGAGAATCTTACATTTGCTCATATGATAAGGAATTAAAAAAAAAAAGCTATCAATTTTCTGCACCAATTATGAATAAAGAAAAGAATTGAACAACATAAAAGAATGCAAGCAACACCCAAAAAAAAAAAAGGAAAAGTCCATATTGACTAAAGGAAACAAACAGTAAAGGGATGCAAAAAAACGTAAAATAAACAATATTAAGGGAAAAACCTTTAAAAAAGAGAGAGAAAAGCGAATGTAAATGATAACCAAAGTGCTAGCAGTAGCACCCTTAGCTCGCACACACACAAAGAAGCGCATGGACAGAGCTAACTGTCCAACCTAATTAATTCTAAAGTGACTTCAATCTCAACTTAGATTTAGATGCTCAGGATAAAAGGGGTCATGGCCTGGATAGCTCTAACCCCTTCTCTTTTTGGTAGACGCCCTAATTATTAATTAGGACGCAACGAAGGAAATATTCAATTACTTAAATAAGTATCTTAACAAAAAAAGATTAATTCGAGAAAAAAGTTCAAAAACTGTGCCACATATGAATTAATTGAGAATTTATCAATATATTGAGCAGTAAACGTTGCTACACAAAAAAAATTATTGACATATATTTTGGATAAAGCAATTATTTTGTTTGCACGTAGGGTTGCATGCATAGGGGTCACCATTTGCTTCTCAATTTTATTGGGTCATCAAGTCACAAAGATAAGATTGACTACAGAGAGAGAAAGTTACCCTTACATGCAGTCTGTCATGCACTCATTGTGGATTCTTTGCATAAACTTTTTTGAACAATAATCTAATGGATTTTTCAGCTTATGGTTGAAAAATGGTGACGGGTCATTTTTAATGCTTTTCAAGTTGAGCTAAACATTATATTCCTTCATCTCATATTTATAGTCGAATTTAAAAATTATGTGAAAATATGCAATGCATATATTATATAATTGAAATGGATTTTCAACCAGTAGACACAGTGATAAGCTTTTGAAAAAATAAATTGTTCGCCTGATTTGACTAATTAAATCACCCTTGAGAGTGGTGATTAGGATGATGATCAAAGTCACAAAATAAATAAAATAGAAATACCGAAACATAAGTGTTTACAAAACACGCTATTTATATAGATTCGACCAGGCCTAGTCCTCTGCCCATGGCTGCCCCTCGCTGATGGGATTTTGAATCTTTTCCTTTTTTAGGTCAGTCGATTACATACGATGCACTAATTGTACAACCTAGAAATTGACCCTACAACTCTAGGAATCTCAACATATGCTTCCTCAACCGTACTTGGATAGTTGGCCCTCCGACTAATCAACTCAACCCAATATAAAGAAAGATAACAACTATAAGACACACATGTTTGGTAGAGAACAAAATAAATATGTTGTTGATCAATAACGGTCACATGAATGAATGACGATAATCACCATTGATTTGGAAGTTACACTTGGGAATTAATTGTGCATTAATCAGCCATAATTACCCATTAAATTGTTGATTCTGTTTAAGGCTTTGTGCCACTACATATAGTGGATGGATTACAAGGTTCATGATTAAGAAATTAGCAAGCTTCTCTATTCTAATACTCTCTGTTCCCTCCCACACACAAACCTAACCATCTAACCAAGGTTTGAGCCTTGAGCGTGAACATACACGGTGACTCTAGTAGCCACCTGTTCGTGGGCAGACATCTAGTGGGCTAAACATTCGGGCAAACTTCCGCATTGAGGTAAGCCTAAACTTTCCAACAGTGGTACTAGAGCCTACCTGTTCAGGCTCCAAACTTGATGATTATGATCATGAATATGCTATATGAAAGTAGAATTTGAATCTGGAAAATATGACTGTATGCTACTCTATGTGTTTATCCGAAAATGCAATGAATTCTAATCTGCTAGAATGCAGATGCCTAGACTTATATTCCAGATTATATATTTCTGTGTGAAATGTGCAATAACAGAACAAAATGGATTCCTGTTCTAATTTTGAATATAAATTTAAAATCCCACTGTGCATGCTAGCGTACTCATGCTAATTACAAATCATGTTGTTAGAATGAAATGTAAAAGCATTTTTTTTAAAGTCATTAACTGAGCAGACTCGAGACCCCCTTCCTTACCCTGAAACCTTCCAGATCTGATCGCGACCCCCCCAACGAATCCAAACAAAACACCCAAAAAAAAGAGAGAGGAGGGGTATAAAGACTGTACCTAATACCTATCAGAACCGCTTAGGGGGGTGGCGCGTGTGAGTCATGCGCCGCCGACGAAAACTGGCCTTGGCCGTTTTCTTCCTCCAAAATGCTCATCCACCGCCGATCTATCATTTTCGGCACAAAACCATGCCAAAACCGCCAGTGAAGGCTGCAGATGTATGTCACGCGTTGCCACAGAAGTGGCGCGTTGAGAGAGTGGATGGTCTCTGACGCTTCGTTGGCGGCCGATCTACACTACGGCGGTGGTAGTTTTGTCGGATTGAGAATAAATAAAAGCCATGGGGCTTGATTGGTGGCGTAGGTGGCGGATTCATCATCTGGGTGATGGTTTAAGCCGCAGTTCGAGACTTACTGGTGGCAGTCATGGTTGCCTAGAATCCCGTAAAGGACCAAGGTAGTGGGCGAAAGCATGCAAGGTCGAGACTCAGTCGTGGACTGAGGCCGAGAAAATGAACGTCTCGGTTGTGGGCCAAAAACCATGACCTTCAAAGGTCAGAAACCAGTGAGGGGCAGTGAAAGATCAGGAGGTTAGGAGAAGATACGGAAAGTGCCTTCGAGAACTAGGGAGAATAAGAAAGCTCGAGAGTTAGAGAGAGAGAGAGAGAGAGAGAGCTATGAATGAAGTGAGAGGAACAACTCACTTCATTTGGGCTCAAGGTCGAATAGAAGGGGGGTTATCGGGTTGCTAAGTTAATTATTTATAGGATTTTGACATGATGATAATTTTGATAATATATGTTAAAATATGATGCATGCTTGGGATAAGTTAAAATTTCAAATTAGTTTTGATTTTGAATGCATAAATTTGTAAGTATAACATTAATATGCGTAATGTTCAAATGTTTTTGATCACATATAAATTCGTTTTATATGTCGAATTATGTATGTTGAATGGTTAATGTTTAAATGAATGAATTTCATATATATGTACCATTTTCAATATGTAAATTAGTTTTACATAGATTTTAATAAATAGCTATGTGATATTTACAAATAAATGTTAATTTGTTTAACACATTAGTTTTGGTCCATATGAATGAGTTTTTTTATGGAAATATTGTTGTATTAAATTATCTAAATTTCTAGTTTATGATTATATGAGATGATTATGAGTTTAGCGAAATTTTTGATCATATAACGTGAATGATGAATTCTTTAATAGTTTAATTACTTAAGGAACATGTGCCTTACGTCGATTTTTTTTTAAAATGAATACTTGTAGATATGGCAACTAGCAGCGCAATAATCAATGAACTTTCTATTAGTCAGAAGTTAGATGGGTCTAACTATGGCATGTGGAAGTGGAAAATTTAGTATCTTCTAAATGAGAAAGAACTGTTAGAACACTTAACCGTAGCCAACTTTCCGCCATCTGACAAGGAAAAAGATGGCAAGCTTATTGATATTTTTACTGTGCAGTGTCAAGAAAGCTTACAGGCCTACCAAGACTGGTCCAACAAGGATCGAAGAGCACGTTTTATTATGTTGTACTTCATGCACGACGATCTCATTGGAGAGTTTGAGATTTGTCCCATAGTTAAGCACATGTGGGACCAACTCAAGATCCGATTTGGACAAACATCTAAAACAAGGATTCGTACCTTGCAATTGAAATGGATGTAGTACCAAATGGATACTAGTCATATTATGGCTGAACATTTATGAATTATAAGTGGCATAATTCGTGATCTTAAGACTACTGGTAAAGAAACTTCGGAGGGGGAGCAAGTCTTGAATGTGATTAGGGCTTTCCCTTTGGAGTCTCAGCATTGACATAACGTCAAGATGGTCTTAACTCATTCAGAACACATAAAGACTTCTGCTGAGATCCAAAGTCACCTCGAAATGGAGGAAGAACGCTTGAAAATGTTCGGTACTCCAAATGTGGCTCTTGTTTCAAAGGGAAACAGCCCCAAAGGCAACAAGCATGGTCGAGGTCGGCAGGCTAAGAAGGGTTCTTTCCTCCCTCAGAAAGGCAGGCCAAAGGCTGGGATTGCCAAGAAACAAAAGGCCAAAGGCAATGGAGGGATCAACATAGGACGTGTGAAGTACTATAATTGTGGGAAGAAAGGTCACTATGCGTGGGATTATCCTAAGCCTCAAAAGATACCTTTCTCCACTTATTCTCTTGAATTATATGTATGCTTCCATGCATTAGTTACTAATTCTTTTCCTAATTGGATTGTAGATACGAGAGCAAGCAAGCACATAGTTCGGGATAGAGTTGGGTTTGTGGATTTTCACCGGTACTTGCTGGGTTCACAAACTATTGTGTTGGGTAACGGCAGTGCAAAAGACATTCTAGGTGTTGGAACGTACCAGCTCATCTTGCAAGGAGGAAATGAGTTACTTCTTTTTTATACCCTCTATGCGCCTGGGGTGTAAGTCTGTCTTTTGTCTTTAGTTTCTTTAATGAAATTAGGTTTTGATTTTAGTTCTCGTCCAGATGGTTTGAACATTATATATGGTGGCAATATGTTCAGCCACCCAAATTTAAAGAACGATTTCCTTGTACTAGATTTGGATAATTGTTATGATAATTCTCCTTCTGCTTTTGTCTCATGTTTTGATTCTAATTCTGAATCTATTAAATGGCATGCAAGACTTGGTCATATTGGCCAAGATAGGATGAGTAGGATAGCTAAAGAATATCTTTTAGACTAACTTATTAAAGTTAAGCTGCCTAGATGTGAGTCATGTTTAGCTGGCAAGTCAACTGCGAAGCCTTTTGGTAAGGCTTCGAGGGTGTCAAGTCCTTTAGAGCTTATCCACTTTGACATTTGTGGACCCATGAATGTAAAAGCATGTTGTGAGGCTTTCTATTTCCTCACCATCATAGATGATTATTCTAAATATGGATATGTGTACTTATCATCACATCGCTACGAAGCACTTGATGCGTTCAAATGCTTTGTAGCCGAGGTTGAGACTCAATTAGAACGAAGAGTTAAGACTCTTTGAACTGATCGTGGTCGTGAATGCCTCTCACATGTGTTCAAAGAATTTTGTGAGGAAAAAGGTATGCAAAGACAGCTTACGATTCCTGGTATGCCACAACGAAATGGTGTGGCAGAACGTATGAATCGAACATTGCTTGACATAGTTAGGTCAATGATGACACAGGCCAATCTCCCAATTAGTTTTTGAGGGAACACATTACTTATAGCAGCTTACATCCTTAACCGTATGCCAAGCAAAAGCGTATCCACTACCCGATATGAGTTATTGCACGAAAGAAAGCCCTCTTTGGAACATTTACGCCCATGCGGTTCGATCGGTTATGTACACAGGTCAACTCATGAATATGGGAAACTTAGTCCAATGGCAACCAAAATGGTGTTTATACAATATCCTGAACGTTTTAAGGGATATGTTATGTATGGGGAACACCTTAATAGTGGTATGATGGAAATTGATTCACGTCATGTTGAGTTTCTTGAGGATGAGTTCCCAAGCATTAGTGAAATCAAATAGAACATAGCACTGTATGAGTTACCAGTAGATGATGAACTATCTCTCGGTGAGAGGGAGGATTTAAACACTCATCATGTCACTGAGGATAGAACTACTCTTTCATTACCTGGAAGAGATGATGAGTTGTTAGTTGCCCAAGAGAATCAACTGAGAATGAGATTCGTCCTCCTTCTCCAGTACATGAATATGAACATGAACATGAGGGTAGTCCACTTATTCAGGATAATAGCAATGATTCTCTCTCAACTGAGGATTCTACACCTCTTAGAGATAGGGAGAAGAATATCTCAGAGGGTCGAACCAGCATAGGTCCTGTACTCTGGAGGAGTGAGCATGGAAGAATACCTCAATGATATTTTCAAATCAAAGAGAAGATATTCCTATGCACTCCTTTAGGAATAGACGAGCCTACCTCTTTTCAAGAGGCTCTTTATTCACCAAACTATAGGGAGTGGATGGAAGCCATGAGGGATGAAATGAACTCTATGGCGAGAAACAAGGTTTGAAAACTTGTTGATCTTCCTCCCAGCATAAATCAATTGGAAACAAGTCAGTTTTCAAGATAAAGCACCGAGCTGATGGATCAATCGATAAGTTTAAGACCCGTTTGGTGGCAAAGGGGTTTATCCAAATTAAGGAGGTAGACTATAAAGAAACTTTTTCTCCTATAGTGAGAGTTACCTCTATTTGCCTACTTCTAGCCTTGCTTGCCCATTTAGACTTAGAGTTGTTCCAAATGGATGTAAAGACTACTTCCTTAATGGAAATCTTGAAGAAGAGATCTACATGGATTAGCCTATTGGTTTCATATCGAAAGGTCAAGAGGACAAAGTTTTTCATCTTAAAAGATCCATTTATGGTCTCAAGCAGTCTTCCAGAGCGTGGTATTTTAGATTCCATGAAGCTATTATTTCTTTTGGCTTAAACATGGTTTCTGAAGATCACTGCATGTATGTCAAGAAAACTACAAAGGGGATTATGTTTCTTACTTTATACGTTAACGACATACTATTGGTTGAAAACAACATGGAGATGATCCAAACCACGGAGCAGTGGCTGTCCTTCGTCTTCGAGATGAAGGATATGGGTGAGGCTAAGTATGTCCTAGGCGTAAAGATAAGTCGGAACTGTTCTAAGAAGCTTCTTGGTTTGAGTCCAGAAGCATACATTAATAAGATCTTAGAACATTTTTAGATGCATTACTCTAAACCATGGATGCTAGTGCAGTAGGCTAGGTATGTCAAGAAAAGGGTCTAACCTTAGGTCTCGACCAGTGTCCTAAGACAGACAAAGACAAGGAGAAAATGAACAATGTTCTTTATGCTAGTGTAGTAGGGAGTTTAATATATGCCATGTTGTGTACATGGCCAGGCATTTGTTTTGCGGTTAGTTTGATAAGTCGTTATCAAAACAATCCAGGGCTTGCACATTGGCAAGCCGTCAAGAAGAGCTTTCGTTACCTATGTGGTATAAGTGACCTGATCCTTTGCTATGAAGGAGGGGATCTTAAGCCGAGAGGATATGCTGATGCTGATTGGAGTGGTGATATGGACGAATCTAAGTCTACCTCAGGATATGTGTTCACCCTAGGCGGGGGAGCATATCCTGGTGCGGTAAGAAACAAGACTGCATAGCACTTTTGACTATGAAAGCTGAGTATGTAGCTTGCTATCTTGCTACTCAAGAGGCAATATGGCTAAGAAGCTTTCTACAGGATCTTGACCTCAGTCCTGGGGCTAATGATCCTGTAGAATTGTTATGTGACAATACTCCTGCTATCCAATTTGCAAGAGATCCAAGGTTCCATAAGAAGACTAAACATATTAAGAGGCATTATTATTTTATACGAAACGTCATAAAAGAGAAAGAGGTTGCCATTAAGTATTTATCTACAATTAGGATGATAGCAGATCCTTTAACTAAGCTTATTCCTAGAGACGCTTTTAAAGCTTATGTAATGAGCTTAGGTCTTTGTAAGACTTAGTTTTTGGATGTATCTAAGTGTATGATGGACATGTTATTACTTGTATTAAATATTTATGGAATAAAGAATGATATTTCCTTTCAAGTGTTCATAAATATATGAGTACATTATAAGGCACATTGTTATGTCACCAGTCTTCTGATTGTCCTAGTCACACAGGCAGTCGCCCTGATGCTTGAGTAGCGGGCAGGATGAGATTGAATTGTATTGGCACTAGGTTTGTGTATGAATGGAAGATATAGTCGCCTTAGTAAAACTAAGATGAGACTCGGGAAAGTCGAATATGAAATAAGTTTTCATATCAAAGCCATATAGCTGAATTTTGAGTGTTGGGATTAACATTGGGTATGTTGATGTAGTAGCTCAGGTTGGTTTTTTAGGTAAAAGCCAAGCCTATGATTCGCATGGCATAGAAGAGTGACCTGCTCAATCGAGGGGGACCTATGCCATGACGCACTATCATACTGCGTGTGCTGAAAATCAACCTATCTGATGAGTGATAAGTGAGTTTCCTTTTCTTGTCACTGTGTGACTCTCATTTGCAATACTCCTTGACTTAGAGTTATAATATGAAGTCAAAGCATGATGTTGCTACTTTAATTTATTGTCCAAGGGCTAAGATGTATACGATCCAGTGGGGCACATTAGAAAAGCAGTTATGCTAAGATGGATTATTGTAATTGTCTAAGAAAGAATCATTTTCTCATCACCATATCAAGCTCGGGCGATTACATTCAATATATAATCAATTGATATATCAGGTATAAAGGGACAGTGTATGCCATTGATGATGTATTTGAATGATTCGGGGTATTGAGGTGTCATGAAGGCGTTATCTCAGTTTGATGGCGACTTGATATAGCACTAGTGGTTTTATTTTTGATCGCACACTTAATTCCCAGTATGATGTATGAAGGATGCTATTGGCAGAGAGTTACAAGATTTGTGGTCTTTGTGACCAAAGGGGAGCTGTTGACCAATAACGGTCATATGAATGAATGGCTACAATCACCATTGATTTGGCAGTTACACTTGGGGATTAATTGTGCATTAATCAGCCATAATTACTCATTAAATTGTTGATTCTGTTTAAGGCTTTGTGCCACTATATATAGTGGATGGATTATGAGGTTCATGATTAAAAAATTAGCAAGCTTCTCTATTCTAATACTCTCTGTTCCCTCCCACACACAATCCTAGCCATCTAGCCAAGGTTCGGGTCTTGAGCGTAAACATACACGTTGACTCTAGTAGCTACCTGTTTATGGGCAGACATCTAGCAGGCTAAACATTCGGACAAACTTCCACATTGAGGTAAGCCTAAACTTTCTGACATATGCCAATGCAAGCTCAAACTCTTCTCAAGTTTCTCCTCTTGATTTGCAAGTATAGCGTTTGTCTTTTCTTCTTGTGTATTTCCTTTTTCGTGTCTTTTTTTTAGCCTTCAAGATGCTTCAATACTTATAGCCAAGGATAATACTATAGCCGAGTAGGACTGAGTATCCGGTCCATTTTCATGGAACCAGTCCCGGTCCCAATTGGAACCGTGTCCAAAAATCTAGACCTGGATTCGGTCCTGGTCACAATTAGAACAGGGTCTAGGATTTTTGGAACCGGTCTTGGAATCGGGTCCAAAACCGGGACTCAGTTCCTAATTTTTTTCTTATTTTGTTTTATATCATTTCATTTCAATTTTTGGCTTATGGTTATGAATTGTGCGAGAACCAATACATCCAACAAGCTAGTTAATCGATCGTTCAAAATCAAATTTAATAGAGTGATAGCTTGACATTTACCATGCATTAAAATCTAATTGGTTAGCTAATAAATAAAATTTCATTTCATCCAAGTATAAAAAGAATATCATCTTTCATAATATTATACATTAGCAAAAAGATTTAGTGATACCAACGTATAGCCCAAAATTATTGCAGCATCGGAAGAAAAACACCTGATGTCAGCGAGTAAGCGGGCAACTTAGACATTTTTTTTAAAAATAATTGATTGGACTGGGTAACCGGGTAATGGGGCCGGTTCCAGTTCCAAGTTTTCAGGACCGACTCCGGACCCAGTTGCAACTGATTCTAGGATTTTGAAACCAGTTCCAGATCCAGTTCAATGAGGTCTGGTATGGACCCGGCGGGTCTGGACTGGGTCCAGGTACCCCCTTTTTTGCTCAGCCCTAGATAATATAGTATTTGGTAAGTAGCCGTGCCACCAAATCAGAAAATCATATCTTCCATCAGACCCTTGAAGATTCAGCAACTTTAGCAAATCTGTCTAGTAACAGTTAAATTCCTGATTTCCATAAATGATCTCTAAAAATCTTACCAAATCAAGTATCATTAGCTCAAGATTACATAATCAAATTTGAATCACAAAATATAATATCATAAAGATCACATATTCAAATTTGAATAATAAATCATCTCAAGATATTGTCATAACTTATATCAAATCAACTAAGTAATATGTACTAGTATGCCAATATCTACTTAGAATCATAGCATATTTAAACAATATA
Source organism: Carnegiea gigantea (assembly GCA_029747015.1). Lineage (NCBI taxonomy): Eukaryota > Viridiplantae > Streptophyta > Magnoliopsida > Caryophyllales > Cactaceae > Carnegiea > Carnegiea gigantea. The sequence continues at coordinate 344,859 of JAKOGI010000628.1, forward strand.
AATATTAACATAATTCAAATATAACATGATAAATATACCAATTGAGTACTCTCTTTTTAGTTTTTATCCTTCATCACAACATATTGATAAACATATTATGAGTTCTAAGAAAGCCAACAATATAATGGCTGCACAAAATTTTAAAAAAATGTAAGAACAATTATGAGACACATGGAGTACATAACTAAACACACAAATTAACAAACAATTATATTGATTGTTTCACATAATTCATGAATCATGAGGCATGGCATTTTTATCTAATTATATCATTGAAGGGTTTTGTTTTTTTAGGCGGGCGGAGGGGGGATAGGCTACATAATTGCGTCCTTGAAGTTACCATTATTTATTGAAGTTGACCATACATGCGTGATTGTGCATCCAGGTGATCATCATCTATGACAAAAGATAGCAGAAAAAGTAGAAAAATGGGCAAAATTTAATGAGGTTTTTGCATACATCAGTCATTTGAGCACCTCCGTCTGTACTATGTGTAGAACCAACGATTTGTCCAACTTAAAACTATGTTTACTTCATTTTTTAATTAAAGTAGTGTCTGGCGGAAAGAAAAATCGTTTTCTCGAAAAATCGTTTTCTCGAAAAATGATTTTCTAAGGAAAATTAATTTTCATGTCATATTTTCCATTGTTTGGGGCCTTGAAATCAGCTATTAACAAAGTCAGGAAAGGCTACCCACAATACATCCCTTAAGGTGAAGCCCTTCCCCGAACCCTGCGTCAATGCGAGATGCTTATGCACCGGGTTTCCCTTTAATTTCCGTTGTTTGGTATAAAATATATTATTTTCCATTAAAAAAAGAAAACGTCAATTGAATTGTTTAAATGGCGAAAAATATCAACCAAATGATCATGGTAGAGATAAATGTTGACCAATTGATAGAAGTTTGAGCTTAAAATTCATATTTGAGTTTTTTTGTATACTCTCTCTAGGATAATCAAGTTTCGATAAACCGTTGAAATTGTTTTAGTGGTACAAACATCAACTGAATTGTTTAAGTATCGAAAAGGTCATGATTTGTTGTGGTGGAGAAAAATATTAACCAAATAAAGGAATATCCTCCTCAAAATTTGGATTTGAGCATATTTTAATCTTTCCTATCTGATTATCAAGTTTCGATTTAAATTGTTGAAATCGTTCTAGTAGTGAAAAATATTGATTACAATGTTTAAGAGTAATTTGTGACTCTGGGGTACCTTAATTCTCCGGAAATAATTATTAGGGGTCAATATTTTTATAATGTATTCCAAAGTGCCTACTATTTTGGGCAAACTATTAACAGGGGACGATATTTTTTGAAATAGTTACCGGTCGAAGTTTTTCTTTATAACTTAGTCCCTAAACTTTTTAGAATTTGCAGAATAGTCCCTGCAATAGGAAAAACATGTAAATAAGCTATTTTTAGGGGTTTTTTTTCCAGGAAATATGCTTGTTTTAACTGATTTAACTTCTTATAAGGACTTTTACTGGTACTAGTCATCACAATCTACTACTTATATCATATATATTATAATTTCTGTGGTTATAGGCCCACCATGCTTAGCAAAAATAATTAAAACTTAATTAGAAAGTTTCGACTGTTACCTGAACGTAGTCGACGCTGGGCACCGGCGTTCCTCTAATTTCTGGTTTACAGAGATTACTAATCTCAACCCCACCTTCCTTAGATCAGACACAGCACAGATCCGTTTCGTTTCCTACCTCGGACTGTAGTCACTATTCAAGTTTTTAATCTTTTTCAAGGATAGTGGAACTTTAATCAAGAAGTTATAATATTTAAGACATAAGGTTCAATTGGATAACGTTCCCTACTGAGAAACTTCTTTTATTAAAAGCTTGAAAGTGGAAATATTACAATGGAAAACTTGAAGAGGGACTTAAGCGAAGATCATTAGAGATGCTTGTTCATAGAGAAATGGAGAAACCAATTTCTCATCTGCTCAAGAATGCTCAAATGACCGTGTCCTTCTCAGCTCTCGACCTCTCTATTTATAGAGGGGATGGGGGTAAATAGGATGCCCTAAAGGCTATAGTACATAAAGATTTTTTGTATAGCTACAGTTGTCTGCAGTACCCTGTTAGCTACAGTACACACTTTATTTTACAGACCAGACACTTGTCAAAATAGTACAATAATGGGACAACTTTTTTAGCTATTTTAATGATGACAAGATTAGTCATCATTATTGAGATTCAGTATGCCTTCATCTCCAATTATATCTTCCAGACCATCATTATCTGGATATTCATCAAAATCTTCATTAATTTGGTTAAGATACTCCAAACAACTCTAAGAGATATTTCTTTCCTTCTTCTGATAAGAATTTTTCAGCTCCAATATCAAAGAGATAATCAAAAATATCTTTGATTCTGCATCGTCCACTTCCATGTAATCATTGAATTCATTAGTATAGGCAAAAGTAGTGTTTCCATAATGCATTAGTATTTTTCCTTTTTCAATCAATACCCAACATTGATGATAAATGTTGAAAAACTCAATAGCCCTTGCTAATGCAGGATCAGTAACTATATGTACCGAATCTCCATGAATCCAATTTTATCGTTGATCATTGGGATCATCGCCATCAACAAATTGGATAAGATAATGGGCTGTTATGGTTTTTCCATTTTCATATTCAATTAGGGCGCTATAAATCTCCAAAGTTAAGTATCTGCGAATTAGAATTTTTGTTAGTCCCTCAAGAGATTTAAGAATCCAATGAAACTTTTTGAACATATATTGTTGGAACTTAGTTAAGGTTGAGAAAAAAAGGAAATTAGGATCTGGGACTTCTGAGAAGTAAAGAACCATTCTATATTTCCAGGCTTTAAAGACAGGATCTCGGGGAGATATTGAATTGGTTGGAAAACAAATGCCACCGACTCCAGATCTGTCGGAAAAATAGATCGTCGTACTCCAGGACTCCCAAATATCATAGGAATAATGATGATAAAAGTCGACGCAGGCTGCATACCATTCCTTGAACCATTTTTCTTGGATATAAGAACTTATTTTTTCTTGGATATCATAAGGACACCGAAGGTAGTCAATTTATAATTCTAGAAGGGAAAATCTTTTGGTTATTAGGTAGGCAGCAGACAGTAGACCAAAGCGTGATCTACTTTTTGTATGAAATTCTAGGTTATCAATAAGGACTTTACTAGAAGATGTAACCCGTCCTAGTAGAAGTGGTATTTCATTAAGGATTTTCTCCTTTTCTAGCAGGAGGTCGGCTTTGATGATTACAATTGGCAAGTTCTCGAGTTAGACTATCTGCCAGAGAATTCTTCGATCTCTGTATATGTTCAATAGAGAAGGAAAACTGGTTAAGCCATAATTGCCAACGCAGAAGTCGCCCTTGCACTTGCATATTTGATAAATTCTTTTTTATAAATCTAAGTATTCCTTTGCAATCAGTTCAAATGAAAAAAGGTTTAGGGACTAAAAAGATTAAGAATTTTTCAATTCCCCTTATGACTATAAGAATTTCTTTTTCCATCGTGGGATAGTTGCATTCTGCTTTATTAAAGCTTTCGTTGTAATATTTACAGAGTTTTTCTCCTTCTTTGATTTTGACTACAGCACTCCAGTGTTCATTGCTAACATCTGTTTCAAGAACTAAATCATCTTCTTCATTAGGCAAATTAAGGACAAGAAGATTTTTACACATCTTTTTGAATTTCTGAACAATCTTTGTATCGCTAGTAGTCCATGTCCAACTTACCTCTTTTTTGAGTTTCTGCTATTATGGCTTTCTTAGTTTAGCTAAATTCTTAATAAAATCAGAAGCATAGGTAAGACATCCGAGAAATCTTTCTAGTTGCTTCATATCTTCAATTTTTTTAGGAACATTTTCTATTTTTTCCAAAATATGTTTTTGTAGAATGATTTGTCCAGCTTTTATTTCGAGCCCTAAAAATTCAATTTCTTATTCAGCATAAATGCACTTATTTTTTCCAAGTATAATACCATGATCAATATATCTTTGGGTGACAGCCAGAACATCATTTTTATGTTGCTCTATGGTTTTAGAAAAGATAAGGATATCATCAATGTAGACTAGACAATAATGATTAAGGTCTTTGAAGATGTTATCCATTCTTCTCTGGAATATTTGAGGTGCATTTTTAGGACCAAATGGCATTACTATCCATTCATGATGTCCTTGTGGGGCACTAAATGCAGTTAAAGGAATACTTTCCTCATCTATTTTTATCTGCCAATAACTACTCTTGCAATCCATTTTCGAGAACCAAGAGGCTCCTTGAATTATGTTGAAAAGGACTGTTTTGTTAGGAATATAATAACCATCAAAGACAGTGTTATCATTAAGCTTTTTATAATTGATTACCATTCTGGCTTTTCGTCTTTTTTCCTCAGCATGATTTCTTACCATGAAGGCGAGACTGGTGTGAGGACTCTTACTGTTTCTAATTAATCCTTTATCCAGAAGTTCTTTGATTTGTTTATTAAACTTTTGAATGTCCTGGTGGGTATACACCATTTGTTTAACTCGGATGATAGTATTAGGATTTAATAAAGTGATTTTAGCAAATGTTTTGTCTTTATCCCAAAATTTCAGAGGATTGTCAGAATAGAGTTCTTTGCATAATTTTTCTTGTTGTTTAATAATCTGCTCTTTCACAGGTAACTCGAGTAATGAGATTGTTAGTGCTACTTCTTGTTGTGCTGGCATTACCTTCTCACCATGCTGGCTGCTTGTAAATTCAATTTTCTGATGAGTGTAAGCCTTTTTTAATTTTTCAATAGGAACTGAGTGGTCATTAATCGTAAATATTATTTGGTTTATGGTCTGAGTGCATGGACAATATAATCTTTGAAAATTATTTCTAATAGTCATATTATGAGAGGGTTGATCAGTAGCCCGTAGAACTGGTATAATACATTGAACTCCTCCTAATTCTATGGTTAATCCTTTTATGGCTTCATTGTGGCTCATAACAGTATTATCAGCTATTCTTACTTGTAAAGGGTTTTTAGCTTTTTTCCTCATAAATTCAGAAAATAATGTTCTTTTTCCAAAGCACACAGAACAACCACTATCTATGTAGGCACACAGTTCATGTTTATTATATCCTTCTAAACATACCTTTATTGGTATGCAGATGCTATGAGGATTTGTATTAGTAGCTTCGTAGCATATCTCCATGGTAATGTTTTTGAGTAATTCGTCCTCATAAATTGGTTCGCTAATAGTTCTTGTTTTGTACCCAATGACCTTTCTATCTAGACTTGTTAATCGATCTAAACTAGGCCTTGCGGCTTCAAAGCTCATTCTACTCATTTGACTGGTCATGCTAATTGTATCATCTTCTTTAAGTTCTTCTTTAGTGGATGAAGATCCTTCTCCCCAATTTGACCTTGTACTCATACTTCTTAATAATTAGGGTTTAATGATGATTTTTCCTTCCTCATCAATTTTTATTACATTTTTCTTATTTATTTTTGTAAGGTTGGCAAAGCTAGATATCCATGAACGATCAATTTTTATATCTTGAGGATTAGACTTAATTCTCTGAATTTTCTGCATTGGGGTAGGACTTTCAAATTTTTCTGCCTCTGTCATTGTTATCTTAGTCTTAGGGTCTATCGTATTATCTAGCTTGTAGATAATTTTTCAAAATATCCTTAATGGATATTCTCCTCTCTTCATGTCTATCCCGACTGTTTTGATCTTAAGGGATAGGAAGTTTTTAGCAAATTCGTCTTTGAGACTCACATAATATCCAGGTCGACAATTGAAACCTACTGACCCATTACATAAATTGGTTTTTATCCCTGTGATTATCTGATTATTAAATTTGATATACCTAATATCATAGAGTAAAGCGTAAAGATCAATATCTTTACCATAATATTATAATGGAGTGATTTGAATTTGGACACTTCTGACAGGAATGTATCTATATTTTCTATCTTTGTTATGCTTAAGGATATTCTCCCAATTAATAAGATTAACTTTCCCAATGTCATACTCACAATCCTTTATTTTCATATCTCCTTCCATCATTTCACATACATATTTGCTTTTTAATTGAAAAATAAATTTTTTTATAGATCATGTCTTTTTGGATTATAGGAAGAACCCAATCTCCCTTGATTTCTTCATGATCATTGTCTACCACAAACTCTTCTCCTTAAAGATCACCAAGGCTAACCTAGCTACTTTCTATCATATTACTAGTTTCTTCATATCCACTTTCTTCATATTCATTGTCCTCTATAATTACGACAATTCCTTTATTGTTGCCTAGGTCTAGTTCTAAAGTTTCATCTTCATTAAACTCAACATAATCTAGGCTTTCCAAAGTTTCGATAAGTTTGTTATTCTTCCTGTTTTTGCATTCGTTAGTATAATGTCCTACTTCTCCACATGCCCAACATTTGCAATTGTTTTTTCCTGCCGGGCAATAAACAGCTTTCCTAAAAAATCTCGTTTTGTAGGACTTGACTTGTTATAATATTTTCTTCTATATTTTTCACCTCTCTGCTTGTTAAAGTTCTTTTTCTTATAGATCTCAGATTCTTTTCCCCATTGGTGAGGTGAATCCTAACAAGTCAAGAACTGCTTCTTAATCTTCTTTTGCTTTTGAAGATCAAGACATTGTTCATTGACTCATTTTCGCAAATAGGAAATTCTCGATCCAAGGGTCTCTACAAGATTTGTTCATTCAAACCATGCCATATATTTTTCATTAATTATAGAATTTATAGGATATGGCAATTTGTCATAGAACATACCAAGATTTGTTTCGTTATGCCCAATTTTGTAATAATATTGACTGAATTCTGCAATGTAATTTTTTAGGTATTTCATATCCTATAGGTCTATGTTGTTAATTTTTCTTTGCCATTCTCGTGCTTTTTCTTCAAAATCAACTTTAGCTCCGATGAATTCAGTTTCAATTTCTATGCGCAGACTTCTAAACATAGCAGCTGGTGTTTCCATCGTTCTTAAAGTATTTTTGCCATCTTCACTTAAGGAATCATACCAGTCAGCTACAGTTCTAGAGAAACTATGCTTGATATAATTTAGAAAGTTTACCGCCATCCATGTAGTATTTAAATTTAAGACACTGTTCATTCCTCTTTTTCAGTGTTCAAATATTTCTTCTCTATTACGAGCTCCGTCGATGTTTAAGATATAACCAGTTTGACTAATTGGGGTAAGACCAATCTCTTCATAGGTCGTGGTTTTCATTGGGACAAGCCTGAAGGAAAAATTATTTATACATCCTGCAGGAACATATCGGGGTCTTAAGAAATGAGTGTTTCTTCTGGATGGTTCATCAAATCCTTCAGGTTTAGGAACAACATTTTTCACTAGATTAGTCTTTGTTTCATAAAAGTCAATCTGTTCTCCAATCTCATTGATTTCATTTTTATTAGCTATTTTATCATATCTCTTATCAAGTTTTCTTCTAATTTCTTCTAATGGTAAAACATTAAGATCTCTTAATTTTATCAGATTCATCTGCTGATATATTTCTTCTTCTAGTTGGACATTATTAGTCTCTTCATCATTATCAAACAAGACATCATATTTATTACTAATTGCGCTCATAATCTTGTTCAATTCTTCTGGATTTTGTTCTTCATCGAACATTTTTTGTAACTCGTCAAGACCATACTTTTCATACTCCATCTTCTTTTTCTTTCTTTTCAGTCGATTTTTCATCAAATTGTTCTCCTACTTCTTTTTGAATTTTTATCTCTCGCAAAGGAAATGAAATTTTATTTTTTGGGTTTTGAAAAGGATATTTATGCTGAAAAGGAGTGCTAATTCTAGGAGTAGCTTTTTTACTATGTCTAACTTCGTTAATAAGAGAAAGATGCACAACAGTTAACTTATTCTTAAGGTCTTTCAATTCAGTCTTAATTTTAGCTAATTCAGCCTTTAATTCTGAAATTATATTAGTGATATAGTTTAGTTGAGATGCTAATGAGATATTACCTTCTGGTGAGTGAACAATATGTGAATAATTAGGTCCAGGGCAAGCGGATGATGGTTCAAGCATTAATCTTAGCTAATCACAGTTAATTAGCTTAATTAGTCATTAATTTACTTAATAATCTCAATTATTTTTGTGCATGTGGCTCTGATACCAGATGGAAAAAAAGGTCGAGATCTATTAGTGAGCAAAAAACTACAAACACTTTTTTCAATTTTTCGAAAGTAAGTTTTTAAAGATTGAGGGTAGATTTGCAAATATGAAAAGTTTAAGGGCTTAAAAGAAAATGTAAATAGTGAATTGTCCCCTTAAAATAGTTTCCACAGAATGTTGTGTACCTTCAAATGCATTCTAATAACATGGTCCCCTAGTTATAATTTTCACACAAAGTGGGGAACCTGGCAGTGATTTTTCCATTTAAGAGTCAAAAAGTATCAATTGAATTATTGCTGTGGAAAAAAAAAATGATGACCAAATGAAAGATTATTGAGCTCAAAATCTGAATTTGAGTCTATTATAATATTTTCTAGCTGATAATCAAGTTCCGATCCAAACCGTTGGAATTGCTTTAGTGGCGAGTCAATTGGATTGTTTTAGTCGCAAAAAAATATCGATTAAATTGTCATGACGGAGATAAATATTGCTCAAATGAAAGAAATTTAAGTTGAAAATTTAGAGTTAAGTTTATTTTAATCTTTCTGATCGGATAGTCAAGTTTCAATCCAAACTGTTGAAATCAAATTTGGACATAAATTTCAGCTGACCATATTATCACAGAGTTGAAAGAAGAAAATCAACTTCCTATCTTCTCAAAAAGAAAATTATTTTCCTTAATTTGGGGAAAAATCATTTTCCTTGGAAATTAATTTTTCATCATTTATGGTGCCAAACAAAAAAAAATTGAAAACCATTTTCCGAGAAAATCATTTTTTCCTCTACCAAACACTACCAAAGTTTCAAAAAAGGAAGGAAAAAAATGCAAGAACAAAAAGGAAAAATAGAAATATAGAATGCTTTTGTGGTGAAGATCACGTTGCTATTTGACTGGGAGTTGATGCGCATGGCGAGGGATTATGGAATAGCGTGGATGGAAATGTAGGTTGGTGCGCAACTTTGCCACATAATTTTCACCAAAGTGACGAGAGGCGTTTTCAAGCTAAGAATTGTCACTTGCCACTAAAAATAGTGTCGCACTGGTTTTTTTTTTTTTGGTAAAGATTATCATGAATTTTTGTGGGAGCGAAAATGTGGGTGCGATCCTCTTGAACTATTGTGGTGGGGTTTTGAGATGACATCTGAGTATTTATAAGTTGTATCTGACACACCTTAAAGACCGAATAGGGGTAGAGTATGTTGAAAGGCAAGATAAATTTGTCACTGTGATGAGTGACTCAAACACTAGTTAGAGAAGATTGAGAGTGCATTATAGTGTTGTTGGCATACTCGATCATAATCTATCTTTTCTTACTATAGCCTATGCGCCAGTTCTTGTTGGGGTATAGTTTTTCCCCTCAGTATGGAAGGGTTTTCCATATTGAACTTATGGCATTCTTTTCCATGCGGTGAGTATGTGTTCACATGTGTTTAATGTCAAGTTTTAATTAGAGCAAGTTCAATTCCAACAAGTGGTATTAAAGTTGGTTCTGTTGATTGGAAATGTAGGAAATTAGTACTTAGCTTGATGCGGAAACTTTACACGGATCTTGTTTGCTGAGTGCTACTAAAGGTGGGATACGGGGCAGGTCGGGTCAACCTGCCTCGTTGAACCGCGGGCCGACGGGGCCCATCACCGTGAAAGTAATGGGGCTGGGCGGGCCCCGGGGGGCAGGGCGGGGCGGTTCACGGGTTTAGTACGAGGCAGGGCGAGTTGACCCGTTTTAGGTAAAACCAAAAAAAAAATGGTAAATAGGAGACACAATGTCTATGACAACACGAGAGAGAGAGAGAGAGAGAGAGAGACAGAGAGAGAGAGAGAGAGAGAGAGAGATGGAGGGACATGCAAAAAATAAAAGTAAGGATTTTGTTGTGATGGATTCTGAAGGAGTAGTATTAAAATGCTGACACAAACACGATAAGAGAAAAAAAACTTACGACATGATTTAAATTAGTAGTTAATTTTATTAAAATGAGTACTAACTAACGACATGATTTAAAATTAGCATTTAACTTTATTAAAAATGAGTACTAACTAAAGATATTATGAGTTTGTAATTATTAAATTAGCAAATAATAACTTATATCTATAGTAGAAGATATTTAAGTATAATTATTTTTTTTCTTTCTTACCTTGCGATTGGGGGAGGAGGGGAAGGGAAATTAAAAGGGCTTGATCTTAATATGATCATTTAATTAAAATATTTCATATTCCAAAGATTATGAAATAATTAATTAAAGTATTTCATATTAAGATGCCTACGTATCCCCATATATTTCAAAGAATATTTGTTATTCTATGTAACATATGGAGAATCAAAGCCTACGTAGTTCTTATACTTACCTGACTTACCTGGACGACTAGAGGTAGAATATGGCAAATATAGGAGAACATGACTCATCATCATCGAGAGCTTCATCCGCAGAGCTGCCAACTAATGCTTCTGAATCGGATGAGAAGCTAAGTTGTACGAATTGATCAATATCATCTTCATCGTCCTCTGGTCGAGGTTGATCTTGAGATCGGTTGTACGCTATTTGCCAATCCTTCAAGCATATTAGAACCTTGATCGTGTTTGGGGTTAGGGCCGCTCATTTATCATGAAAGATCCGTCTCCCAGCACTGAATACTGACTCAATTGCTACAGTAGAAGGAGGACAAGCAAGAATATCTTTTGTAATTCTGTGTAAAATTGGATATTTTTTCCTGTTTTCTTTCTACCACAATAATATATCAAAAGATTCATCTAGTTGTGCATAATTAGAACAATGCAAATATTCATTTAACTCAGCATACCTACCTTCTGGACCTAATGTGGTAGAAATCCCTGGTCCCCTCACAAGCATATCATATAAAAATTGACTCACAAGAATAGAAGGCATAGGTTGTATGGGGGTTTCTGTGGTAGCTGGTTGGGCATCTTCTGAATATTTATCATACAAAAATTATAACAAGTTATTGCTATCATTCATAATTCTACTAACATCGTAAGGGACATCTAATTTTTAGTAATAATATTGTAGATAGTTTGATACACGAGTCTTATATCTAGGATCAAGTATAGCAGAAATTAGAAACAATTTGGGCATGTCAAAAAAAATACTTAAGCAATTTCGATTTCATGCTAAGAACATAATCAATTAAAGGATGGGATGGTATATAAGATGATAGTTCAGCAACAATCTCTACTATTTTAACAACAACATCATTTATAGTGGGTTGATACACATAAGAAAAATGTGTTGTGGCCTTATCAAATATACCAAGAAGGCTGGAAAAGGCTTGTGCTATGTCCCATAGGTCTTGTGTCACAATATCCTCACTCATAGCATTGTTGTACAAATCAGATATTATTTCTTTTTATATGTATGTATCCCTCAATAACTTATATGTAGAGCCCCACCTAACAGGCATATCAAGGTTGAAAGATTTATACGAGATAGATTTATTCCTACAAGCTTCTTTAAAAGACTGTCTGTTTCGGTCAGCACTACGAATCCACCTAATAGCCTTTCTAACAGGGTTAACTATGTAAGATAATATTTCAATACCATCCTGAACACACAAGTTGAGTACATGACATATACATTGAATATGGAAAAAATCTTTAACAAGAAAATCAAGACATCTGCTCTGAAACATGTAATCAATGCATTTAGTATTACTAGAGGCATTGTCAACACCAAGAGAAAGTATTTTGTTTTGAATACCAAAATTCATAAAAACAGTCATCAAAGCATTTTTTAGTAAATATCCATTTTTCTCACTTTCGATAACTTCAAAGCTAATTATTCTTTTTTGCACGTTCCATTTTTCATCTATCCAATGGCAAGTTACACCAAGAAAATTTTCTTGAAATGGATATCTCCACAAATCACAAATCACACGTCACACTAACACGTTCTTTAAAAGCAGTCAAGTAATTCAATAATTCAGTGTAAGTATTAGTGAAGCAAGAATTAATCCTTTTCTTAAGTGCACCTCGTGAGACTGGGCAATATGCCGGTTGTAGTGAACTACGCACAAAATGGTGAAATGCTTGACTTTCACCCATCACAAAAGGTTTTTCGTCAAGGACAACATACCTACTAAATTCATCAATCATTTTTTTTGGTTATAGAAAAACATACCTGCGCTAGGTTTTGCCCCTGGGAACTCGAAAATTTATGCTTGATTAAGTGATATGCCACTGTCCTTTAAAATGCCGTGGGTCTCCAAATGTCATGTCATTGTTCCAGTTCTCCATCCGGTGTGCATTTCATACTCCATCTTACAAACCCTGCACACAGTTTTTAACTCCCCTGGCACATTTGGAACGGGAACTTTTGTAAGGAAGTTCCATGCCCAAGAATTCTGTTTCCGTTTTCCTTTATTACGATTGGTCTCATCTCTATTTGGATGAAGAGGGGGTCCTATAGGTTGGGGTCCAGTTGTATGGCGGATGGGTTGCGAATTAGGTTATTGCGGCTCAGCTTGATGCTCAGTATTCGGTTGGGTAGCATCTCCATCAACTTCAACATCATGTTGACTTTGAACCGATTCATAGCCTACTAATTGCTCAAAATGCCGCATCTCTTCTTGTAATCTTAGCATGTTCACATATTTAGCCAAGTTAGATAATTTTTTCAATGTCTACACGAATTACAAATATATAAAATTATAATTAGTATTGGTAATATCGAAATCTAAGAATCACAAATTATATTTTTTTCTTCAAAATGTGCAAACGTATTTCTAAAAAAGTACAAACTTCTAAATGACATTAATAGATACATGTAAAATTAAATACGAATTTTATGATTAAATTACATTTGTATTTTATGATTAATACACATAAAATAAATTGGCACTTATCAACTTGTCATAATTAATAACAAATTAACAAAATAAACAATACAAAAGAGCATACTTAAAAAAATGCATGGACTTGTATATGAATTAATAACAAAATAAATAATTATACCATATTTGTAAACAACAACTAACCAAAATTAATTTAACTTCTAAATTGGCACTCATCAACTTGTCATAATTAATAACAAATTAACAAAAACAATAATAGAAAAAACATATTAAAAAGAAATGCACTAACTAGTATATGAATTAATAACAAAATAAATAATTATACCATACTTGTAAACAACAACTAACCAAAATACACTTACCTTCTACATTGATCTTGAGTTTTGGTGCCCATAACTATCTTTTCCTTTCCTTTGCTTGATCTTGATCCAGTTGCCATTTTTTAAAGTAGATATTATATTTTAATTTTGTCTAACTAGATTTAGCACAAAATTAATAGTAGAAGAAGAATTTAGACTTTAGATCCTAATATAATTAAAGAAAACTTCACAGACTTGGAGATTTTGATAGAGGCAGAAACAACTGTGAAACAGAGCAAGATACTAGAAGAAATTGAATTGTGAATTCTTTCACTGCCACGGTTAGAATTTATAACAAAATTAACCACTTTTTCCCCCCCAAAATATAGCAACATAACTTTGTCACTAAAAAGCAATTGCTATCTCCCTGTGTTGTCAATTGCATTGTCAAATTTTTGCAACGTTCACTGAAAAGCAATTGGTTACATTGTCAATTGTCACTGAAAAGTTCACTGCAAAAAGTTTCTGCAACGTTCACATGCATGCTCTAACAATCCCTATTTTTGAGCCACTTGTTTTAGAAAGGGCTGTGGTTTTCATAAGTACCTAAAGAAAATATCTACCTAAGGAGTCAGAATATTACAATTTTTGCTCACTGGCAATCTGATACACAGATCCATGCATGCTATCTCCAAAAAGTTGACGAGTTGGCGGGTTCGCGGACCGGGTACGGGACGCTTCATCGGCCGGGTATGGAGTGGTGTGCGGGCCGAGCATGGGGCAGTTATTTGGGCTCGTCTGAGTGATTACATAAACTCGTTTTCACCTTCACCCACCACAAGCCATGTCCCACACGGGTACGGGTCGGGTTGACTCGTACCCCATTGACCATGTTCCTGGGCCGGTTCAAACTAAGTGTTACCTACGAGTTAGGTGGCTATTAAAGTCACCGAGGAGTCCGCACTCCACACCCAAATCTTAAGATGGCTAGATTAGTGTAAAGGAGAGGGCAGATAGTAGATTTTTCTAGGAAATGTTTTGCTTTTTGCTATTGTGTATTTTCCCTACTCTAATCGCCTTCTTTTATAATAGCACAAAGTTTATGACAAAATCGTGACATTGAACGGGTTGATTAATACTAAATTAATCCCTTTGCAATTGCCAAATCAATGGTGATTATGGTGTAATTATGTGATTGTTACTCTTTGGTTAATAGCTTCCCCTCGGTCATATAAACCACAAATCCCATATCTCTTTGCCAACAAATCTCCTCATGCATCATATTGGGAGTGGAGCGTGCGATCATAAAATAAAACAATAGTATTACATCAAGTTACCTCTAACTAACATAACATTTTCACAAAATATCAATACCCGGAATCATTCAGACATCACTGGTGGTGGCATACACTGTTCCTTTATGCCTATCGATATATCAATTGATTATGTACTGAATATAATCGGTCGGGCTTTATATGGTGATGGGAAAATGATTTTTCGTTGGACAATTAAAAACAATCCATATTAGCATAACTGCTTTCCTAATGTGTTCCGCTAGACCGTATACATCTTAGCCCTTGGAAAAGACATTAAGGTAGCAACAACATGTTTTGATTTCATATTATAACTCTAAGTCAAAGAGTATTGTCAGTGCGATTCATGCATTGACAAGGAAAAGGAACTCGCTTGTCACCTATCAAATAGGTCGACATTTATCACACACAGTATGAAAGTGTGTCACATCATAGCTCCCACTAAACTAAGTGTGTCACTTTTCTATGCCTTGTGAATCGTAAGTATGGCTTGTTCCTAAAAACCTAACATGAGCCACTAGATTAACATACCTACTGTTGATCTTGGCACTCAAGATTCGGCTATAAGGCTTCAATATGAAATTCTATTTCACATTTGACTCCCTTGAGTCTCATCTTAGACTTACTAAGGCGACTATATTCATCCACTGCCAGTATGGGTAATTAATACTGCTCACCTAATACCAATATAATTAATCTCATCCTGCTTGTCACTCAAGTGTCAAGGCCGTTACCTGCATAACTAGGCCAATCTGAAGCCTGATGACATGTTAATGTGTCTGACATGAAAAAATAAGTCATGAGCATTTTGCTCATTTAGGAAAAAAAAAATGTCCATCACATAACAAGAAATCTTATGAATTCCTAGATTCAACAAATGGGCTTTGCTCACATCAATGAGAATAGGTTTAGTCAAGGGAACGTAATTACCTTGGTAGAGTATATATGTACCTAATAGCAATACTTTTTGTCTCTGTGGTAAAAAGATACACAGTTTGCCTCCATAATTGATGTTATTGTGCAGTTTTGGTTCTTACTACACCATGCCATGGCTCTTCCACTCAAGGTGAATGCATGTTCTGAGGTTGACCTAAACTTATCCGGGTCACCATCCCAATCGATATTTGAGTATCCTCTTGATTTAAGCTATCCACCTTAATAGCAAAAAAACTAAGTCAGTTGTACCATAAAGATAGCACTTAATTCCCTTGACAACTGGCCAATCAGCAAGTGTTGGGTTATGTTGATAAAATCGACTGTAAAGAAAATGTCAGGCTATGTACATAACATGGCTTATATTAGGCATTTTACAACACTAGCATAAGAGACGTTGTTCAATGTCTCTATTTCATCATCTGTTTCAGGCACTATTTAAGACTTATGGTTAGACCATTCTTAACTGGAGTATCTATGGGATTGGAATCATACATCCAAAATTATTCCATGACTTTTTTGATATATGCTTCTTAGGATGGTTTCGAATTATTTCCAATCCTAGGACATACCTAGTTTTAGCCACATCCTTCATCTCACAGACATAAGATAGCCACTTTTTAGTAGCTACAATCATCTTCAAGTTGTTCCCAATCAATAGTATGTCATCAACATATAGGATAAAAATATAATCCCCCATGTTGATCTTTTGACATACTCATAATGGTCTTCGGAAATCGTAGATAAGCCAAACAAAGTTATAGCTTTATGGAACCTAAAGTACCAAGATCTAAGAGATTGCTTAAGATCATATGTGAACCTTTAAGATGACAGACCGTGTCCTCTTATTCCCTTGATACAAAACCAATGGGTTGGTCCATATGGAGCTCTTCCTCAATGTTACCATTGAGGAAAGCAGTCTTTACATCTATTTGAAACAACTCTAGATCCAAACCTTATTTCTTATCATTGAGTCCGTTTGTCCCTCGTGGTATTCATCCACTCTTTGTTATTTGATGAATCAATCGCCTCTTTATAAAATGTAGATCCCTCAACTTCCAAGGAAGTGCATAGGAATATTTCCCCTTTTTTTGGAAATATCGTTAAGGAATAATTCCATGGTCACTTCTTCAGATTTTGGAACCTTCGTTATTTGTTTGACTAGGTGAGGAATCCCTCCTTCTTTCTCTAAAAGGTATGGGACACTGAGCATGTGGAAAACTACTCCCACTATCTCCTGAAGGAGTGGGGTCTTGAACGTGGACTAACTGCACGTTCAGGTTGATGCTTCTCAATGTTTGGAGATTAAAGCCCAATCTTATTCTCTTTACCAGACAAACCTTCACCATTCCTATCAAATAAGGGAGAAGTACCACTGTCAATGACTTAGTGAGAATTCTGATAAATGCTTAAAGAGTATATTATTTTAGGGTTATTTTACTATATTTTAAGGAGAATTATGTGTTTTAAGTTACCATTCATACTCCTATTCTCGATTTATGCTTGGTATGGTTCTTTTTTATGTTTTGCAGGATTCTGGACCTTTTTGCCCTTACTTTGACCCTAGTTGAGTATATGTTGACTCACCACGGACGCCCCTGAGTTGCTATGCCTATGGAGCAAGAGAAGAATAGAAGAATGACAAGCCAGCCAGCCAGCGCCACGGTCTGCCCGTGGTGGATGCTATGGTCTGTGGTGAAAGCATAACTGCTAATCTCTTCGTTTTTTCTCATCGTGTGGCTGAGGTTGATTGGGTTTTCCTATAAATAGGGCATCCCTCTGTAGCAGAAAATAGATCATATTCTATTCCTTTTCCTCTCTTTAAGTAAATTAGGATTTTAGATTAGAGTGAGGGAGAGCAAGTAGAAGAAGAAGATTCGTGAGGAAGCGGGATCGGATTTTGCAATTGAAAGATTCAAGCATGCATTTTGGCTGAGCAAACTCTTCTCTCTTCTCTTATCTTTTCTCTTTAGATTTATCATTTTAGAGTAATTACATGTTTAATTTAATCATGCGTGAGTAGTTTAATTTTTATCTAGGGATTTAATAGTTTATGAAAATATAATTGGATCATGTTTTCATCTAAAGAATTGTGTTTATTTTCAAGATTGGTTTGATTTCATTCTATCAAGTGATTTTCATGTTGTGAGTATATTTTTGGCCAAAATTTACTTGCTTACTTGAAACAGTCGAGTGAAAAACTGAAAGGTGGCATTTAATTGCTGGACTGCTTGATAAAACCTGACGTTGAGTCATCTCGAAAGAGAGATTTGCATGTTAGGAGGATTAGAGAGTAATCGAAGATGTTTAGCTTGGATTAAGACAAATGAGTTTGAAAGAATGACTGTTGCTTAATTTAGACAAATTTGGTTGAGTTTGAAGGAATAGACTAAATTTTTGGATAGATTGCAATTCCTTGAGATTAACCGATTAGAGAAAAGTGTATGTTCATCATTTTGATTCAATCAACTTTCATAACTACATGAATTCCTAGATATTTTCTCCTTAATTGATTTAAAATTAGTGAACTCGAAGTTGTTAAATTGAATCCCCTTGAATTAGTTATAGTTGTTTCCTTATCTTTGTATTTTTATCAATCTAAAATTTGGATTCGCTTAGCATATCTTGAGGGAATATAGCCCAATAGATCAACCTAGTCTCTATGGGATCGACCTTGATTTGCTGCAATGCCACCGTGCGCTGGCGGCCGTATCAAATTTTTGGCGCCGTTGTTGGGGACTAGCGTCGAATATTGGGTTTTTCCAAATAGGTTTGACTAAACATTTTATTTTTCTTTGAAAAAAAAACCTATAAAAAAAATTTTGAAAATTAACCAAAAAAATTGGAAAAAAAAAAAATGGCAATTTTTCATTTTCCCCAATTCGAGCATGAATTATTTTCGACGTATTTTAAGCTCTTAAATGTCTTTCTTGCTCAATGTGGTTACCGTATTGGTAAATGGAAAATTTTAGACATTATTGATGAGGGTATGAATAGTAAAATCCGTATTCTTTTAGAGTATTGGGATTTTCATGGTAAAAATATTGATGATACATGGTATTTGCTTGAGTGGATTGATGGGATTAATTTGAGTTTGAGAAGGCTAGTCGTATTTCTAGATATTCATTTTCTGATCCTTGTGCATTTTATACTAGATCTTATTATACCCCTTTTGGTGTGATTTGTGTAATTCTTTTGACTATGCTACTAATTCGTGTCCTTGTTATGGATGCTATGATCACCCTAACTTTACATCACCTACGGACAATATTGATGTTATCATATCCTTACATGATTCATCCTTCCCTTTAGCTCAGTGCATAGGTCTTGAGGCGGATGCACCCTTTGGGTTTATTGCTAGGTTTGATGTTGTTGATGCACGTTTTGAATCGGAAGAGACTCTTGATGTGGTGCGTAATCTAGTTAGCACTCCTTTAGAGGGGTGTTGTTATGAATGTGTGCATGAGGAGTCTTCTAGCCTTTGTTTTAATTACGCTTTTCCAAATCCCCTTGATCATACCCATGTTTCCCCTACGTGTTCACAACCCTCTATTTCTTTCGAGTATTCTTTAGATGCGCCCATTGATAATCCTAAGATTTGTGATTCTAAAGTTGATTTGGGACATGTGTCCAAAATGTTTAATATGCTTGGTAGGAATGTTGATAATTTTCTATCCTTAGGATGCCTTTGTGGATATGATGCCTTCCTTGACCTATATTTCATATTCCTAGTGGACAAGCCTGGAAAAATCATGTAGAACACTTTCTTTGCTTTCTCTTTTTGTTTTTCTATAGCTTTAGCTTTGTTGAAGAGAGCACTAACTTTCTTTGCTGTGATTATTTTCATACTCTCTTATTGGCATGCTTGGAAACTCTATGCTCAGGAGTTTGACAAGCTTTTGCGTGCCTTGATGATGTCTGATTTAAAGGGTCGAGTTTTGAAGTTATGATGGAGTGGCTGATACTCGATGTGCCCCGGTTATTACGAGGCCGCATAGCTTAGTTGCACTCTGCATCTAACCTGGTGAGATTGTTTTTTTTTTTTTTTATTCCCCTTCTCTAAGTTTTCTTTCCTTTGAATAATGATGCTTTATTTAAGCATGGGGGAAGGGTAGTTTCTATGTTTTTTGTTTTGATTTTTAGTTTGCATACTAGTTAGAGCATATAGTTTTAGGTTTTCCTTTTGGTTTGCATTAGTGTTTTATATTTAGTTACATTTTAGGTTTGCATATAGGATTGTATGTAGGGATAGTATGAGATAACCTCCAATGATGCTTTTGTTTAGGCAAAATAGCTTTCATGTACTTGAGTAACTTTTGATGTGTAATCCCTTTTGGTGCTAAAATTTGCGAAGGCTTTGTGAATATTTCTTATTTTGACCCTTATTTTGATTGAGAACTATTTTATTCCTTAGAGTCCTTAGCACTAACGTTGGCACATGTAGTCATTTTATAAACTTAATGAGACTTTGATAGATGTCCCGTGAGATTTTGAGCATTTTTATAGACTGATCATTATATTTAGTCTCATGTTTCTTTCATATGTGTAAGTCTTCCATGTTGCATCTCTAAAACTTGCCTAGATTCTTGTTCAAAACCACATTAGCTAGTGTATATTTGAAGATATGATAGAGGCATTCTTTATTGTTGAATATTTTAGCCACATAGCCAAATAGCCTACCCTTGTATTACATATTTTTTCCCTTTGCTATCCCCTTTAAGCTTATATCAGTTTTTGTTGTGATCCTTTTATATTAGCCTTTGGCCAACCACATATTCCTACCTTGAAGCCAAGTCTATGGAGCATCGCTTTATCTATGTAGTAGGTGGTTTTGGGGATAATCGAGTGTAAGGTGGCTTTGATATGTTGGTTTTTTGAGAGATTGATGATATTGAGCATTTACTTTGGTTCCCTCTTGTTCGGGTTATGTGTTTATATTCAGTTATAATTTGATGGTTCCTGATCCTATGCCTTTTAATGATTGCATTTCTTATTTCATTTCTCCCCCAAAAAAAAGAAAAGCGGAAAAAAGCAAAAGAAAAAAAAAGATCATGAATAAGTCATTGGCATTGGATACATACATAGCTTTATAATCTTTCTTTGTCAACTTATTTCCTTTATGATTCATGGGGATATGTTCATTATGTTGTTGGGTTTGGAGTAGTGGTGAACTTGTTAGTTGCTTGGTGTTTTGTTGGTTGCTCTCTAGTCACTTGGCTAAGTAGCTCCACGTTGCCAAATGCATTTGTCCACTCCTTTCCCTTTAACTCTTCTAGCCCACATTACAACCCATATAAAGACCTCTTGATTGTCTTGTGCACATTGCATTTTAATGGTGGAGAATTTGAGAGTTTTTGCAAGCATATGGTAGACTGCATCTTTGGAATGAGTCTTGAGTGAACCTATACTATATTTTAAACACGTGAGCAAAAGTAATTCACATTTTCCAAAAGTGAGGTTCTACCGGTCTATTTAACTCTACAATTCTATGTGCTTACATAACATGCTTTGTGATTCTTTGGGGGTGATCAAGTTTGATATCGAGCTTGTAGTTTCGTACTTTTTCCAAAATCTTCTACTTCTCCTACTTCTGAAATCTTTTGCGCAATATTTAGGGTTGCCATTGATTGACATTCTTTCTTGTGATATACTATAACTTGCCTACTTTAAGGAGGTTGTTAAGTTCTGAGTTCCAGATGCATTTTCCATGGTTGATTTTTTTCTGGTGTTCACTTGAGAACAGGCAACGGTTTAAGCATAGGAGAGTTTGATAAGTGCTTAAAGAGTATATCATTTTAGCATCATTTTGCTACATTTTTAGGAGAATTATGTACTTTAAGTTACCATTCATACTCCTATTCTCGATTTATACTTGGGTATGGTTCTTTTCTGTGTTTTACAGGATTCTGAACCTATTTGCCCTTGCTTTGACCCTAATTAAGTATATGTTGATTTACCACGGATGCCCCTGGGTTGACATGCCCGTGGAGTAAGAGAAGAATAGAAGAATGACGAGTCAGCCAGCTCCACGGTCTGCCCGTGGTGGATGCCATGGTTCGTGGTGGATGCATAACTGCTAATCTCTTCGTTTTTCATCATCATGTGGCTGAAATTGATTGGGTTTTCCTATAAATAGGGCGTCCCTCTATAGCAAAAAGCAGACCATCATCCCATTCTATTCCTTTTCCTCTCTTCAAGTAAATTAGAATTTTAGATTAGAGTGAGGGAGAGCAAGTAGAAGAAGAAGATTCACGAGGAAGCGGGATCGAGTTCTGCAATCGAAAGATTCAAGCATGCATTTTGGCTGAGCAAACTCTTCTCTCTTCTCTTTTCTCTTTAGATTTATCATTTTAAAGTAGTTAGATGTTTAATTTAATCATGTGGGAGTAGTTGAGTTTTTGTCTAGGGATTTAGTAGTTTATGAAAGTATAGCTGAATGATGTTTTAATCTAGAGAATTGTGCTTATTATCAAGATTGGTTTGATTTCATTCTATCAAGTGATTTTCATGTTGTGAGTAGATTTTTGGCCAAAATTTACTTGCTTACTTTAAACAATCGAGTGAAAAACTGAAGGGTGATATTTGATTATTGGGCTACTTGATAAAACCTGAAGTTGAGTCGTCTCGAAAGAGAGATTTGCATGTTAGCAGGACTAGGGAGTAATCGAAGATATTTAGATTGGATTAAGATAAACAAGTTTGAAAGAACAACTTTTGCTTCGTTTAGGCAAATTTGGTTGAGCTCAAAAGAATAGACTAAATTTTTGGATAGATTGCAATTTCTCGAGATTAAACGATTAGAGAAAAGCACATGTTCATCATTTTGATCCAATCAACTTTCATAACTACATGAATTCCTAGGCGTTTTCTCCTTAATTGATTTAAAATTAGTGAACTAGAAGTTATTAAATTGAACCCCCTTGAATTAGTTATAGTTGTTTCCTTATCTTTGTATTTTTATCAATCTAAAGTTTGGATTCATTAGTATATCTTGAGGGAATATATCCTAATAGATCAGCCTAGTCTCTGTGGTATCGACCTTAATTTGCTGTAACGCCACTGTGCGCTTGCGGCCATGTCAAATACAAATTCTCCCCCTTACCAAGAAATGGCTAAAGGGCTTATTGTAACTGGTACAATTTGCAGTATTTTTTTTAAAATTTCATCAATTACTTGGGAACTCATTCTCAAGGAAATTGAGATTGCGGGAATTCATTTCTGTCATGCCACCATTATGTGTGTTTTCCATATATCACATATCATTTGGAATGCGCGAAACATCTTATGAACACCATCTGGGTAGCTCTCGAACCAAGTTGACCATGTTTTGGGGCTGGATTGTGCACATAGCCAGTCGAACCCATAGGCATAAGTGGTCCAAGGATGGCCACAACTTATATGGTGTGGCAGATATACTTTGGTTTGGCACATGGTTAAAGACATAGGCTACCGCAAGCAGCACATCCCTCCAAAAAAAAATATTTTAATTGCCATATCTAGAACTATATTTAAAAGATGGGCATTAGGCATATTTTCAAATAACTAACTTATTAAAAAAACTTTATCGCTCATGTCGTATGATTAAAAATTTTGCCAAGCTCATAATCATCACATAAAAACACAAGTTAGAAGTTTCTATAATTTAATTATTACATCTTTGATAAAACAAAACTTATAGGGATCAAATTTGTTGAACTAATTAACACTTTTAGGAATCTCACAAAGATATTCAACTCAATCATGTAAACCAAATTTACATGAAGTTGTCCGATATAAAACGAATTTATATAATTACAAATATGCCATTATAGAGATCAACTATTAAATTTATATTATTATATAAAACGTATTTATATGATAAAATAAAGTTATTTTGCGAAACATATTCGAACAATAACATGTTACAAAAAAAGTTCATAAAAGCCCAAGAGCATTATATAAAACATATTTATATAATTATCGTCAACTTAAAACATATTCAAATGTCGCTCGCAAATTATAAAACACATTCATAATCTTAGGAATTTAAATTTCATGAAGTAAATTCATAAAATGTTGCTAAATTACATAATTAGTGGGAAATATGAAACGAGTTCGTTAACTTGGGCAAAGGGGAAAAAGGCTACTACAATTAGTGAATTCACAACAACTCATATAATTTGTGTAAAACACGATTATATAATACCACTGATTAATGATTGACATGAAACATATTCACAGGACATTACTGCCATTCCAGGAAGGATAAGGCCTAGTTATTCCGCTTGCCTAAGCATGACAACACATTCTAGCTTATGTGTAATCCAGAAGAGACACAATCTATTGGCACATGGACTAAAGTATCCATCCATAACTCACGAAGCATACACCCTAATGACTTATTACCTTTTCTTTTAAAATGCCACTGAGAACCTGTTTAATTCCATTAATCGTCTCCTCGCCTCTAAGGTTTTGCCAAGTAAGGGCCTTGCAACTTAATTTACCTAATATAAAAAAACACGAAATATTCAAACAATGAGCCGAAGCTAAATACATTTACCCCTATACTGTCAAGAAACAAAATCAGTTTTCAGTGAGCGTACGCATTTCAACTAATTTTAGTTCAAAACGAGGGAGAGAGAATTATGTTAAAACTCTTACTGGTTATTATTCGAAAGTAGAACTCAAATTAATGAGGTCATATGTACAATTCGATCATTGAATATGTGTACATCTGCTACGTCAATCGAGAAGCCTGACCTGAGGTCGCGTAGATGAACTGAAGGACCTAAGCCTTAATAATTGATAACAGGTAGGTCCACTTGATTATGTGTTAAAACGATACTTGAAAATGATTCATTGAACACTTGTGTATTATGAGATTTTGATATTTATAAAAACATATGAATATTTGAAAGGTATAGGTAGTAAACATACCTGGATTTTAAAATTTCTTCCTCTCTTTTGTAATATATTCATGTATGACTTAATGGCAATGAAAGTGATCCCGTTTCTACTTCAAATAGACTTTCTATGATTAGTAGGATTTACGTAATCTTGATTATTATAATCTTCACTTGTTCCCAACTCCTTTCATTATAAATTAAAAAAACAAATCTACCCACTTTGCTAATATTTTTCCTAATTACTAACGTATCCATTATTGCTTGGTTAAACATATAAGTGAACTTTATTTCACATTTGTTATTTAAATTATTGTTTTTATGGGTGTAACTATTATTATTGTTACTCTCTTTTTTTTTTTTTTTCTATGTAATTATTATTTTTGTTATTGTTATCATCATTGAAAATATTAATATTATTACCACTTTTGTTTAAATATAATTAACTCCACCTTCTATGATTTAAAGTCTTATCAATAAAAAGGTTTGGTTTAGATAAATCCAATTTGCATGTCTTTTTTTTTTTTTTTGATGCAATGTATACGCTTCCGGATCCAAATCGAAAGGTATTCCCCTTCAAGGCCTAGACCCCATCATCTTATTCACTTGCCAGTTCTAGATTTGGAAAGAATGTGCCATTTCATCCCATTTGAGCATACTTCACTTTAATTACCTTTTTGTAAATCATTAACACCTAAATTCATCATTAACAAAGCCTATACCCCATCATCTTATTTACTTTCATTAAGTTCCCATGAATTAAGGTAAACCATTGCTTCCAACCACTGAACCCACTCAAATCACTCAGGGGAATATAACTCACTATAATTCTCTAATTGACTCTAAATTCCTATCGAAGCTTACTCATTTCAAATTACTCAACCTCTATCTCCCTCCTCCTACCAACCTCAACCCTGGACCCTTCTTCAACCTCTCTATCCTTCAATGGCATGATCTTAACAAACCATATGGTCCATATCCATGTTTAATTTCATTCAAAGCATAACAAAAATTTCTTTTAAATTTCACTCCAATTAGCCTCATACGAGCTCAATTTCAAAACTCATATTCAAGATTCATTTCCTCCACGAACACTCACAAAACATCCATATATTTCAACACTAAAGTTTACCATTATAAACTTCAAAATTAACCCACAACACTCATCTAATGTTACAGGATTACAAGTTCTAACTTGGAAATCACCTTGCAATGACCCTTGACCCAAAGACAAAAGACTAGGAGAAAGTGACACCGTGAGCTGGCGGCACCGACGACCCTGGTAGGTGGCGTATGACTGTGGCTTGGGTGGCGGACGGCTGTGGCTTGGGCGGCGCAACGCAACAATAGGGGGAAGGGGTTCGGGGTTGCTGGTGGCAGTGGCAAATCTTCGATTGGCATATGGTGGCGAGACCTGGTTGGCGACACAGCACAGTGGCGGGACGCAGTGGTGGCGTCTGAGCAGCGGTTGAATCTGCTAGACAGAGAGGCAGAACAGAGAGGAGAAGATGCTGGGCGTGCGTTTGTGTTGGAGGAAAAGAAGGTGAATTTGGCTTCTTTAATTTATCTAAGATTTTTGTGTTTTTTTTGGTTCCTTCATATATTTTTTTTCTTTTCTCTTTTTTTGTGTCCTAAATTTCAGCCAACTCCTCTCTGTTCTCATGGACTTTGTGCTCTTTCTTGGGTCTATCCTTCACCCAAAAAAAAATCATCAAAGCTCTATCTCTATTCTAACCAATATTTTTTAACTCTTCCAATTCATTTTATATAGCCTAGATCCATACTCCCCTTATTTATTTCTAAATAATATTGACATAATAAACTTCATAAATTATTTGGGAAGAAGAATTCTAAATTTCTCCTCTATTGGTTAATATGTACGTTGGTATTCATTTTTATTTCATTTATTCACATTGATGTTTTATTTAGGTAGCATAGGTAAGCAAATTATACAAATTATTCTTGTTTAATATCTTTCATGGAGAATATCATTTTTTTATCATTGTTATAAATATGCTAATTTAAATTTATTTATAAGTATTGGACAAGTTTTTTTTCCCCGAAGCATTGCTAAATAATATTTCAAGGTTACTTTGTTGGCTCAGCCTGCAATCGCACAAATAATTTCGTTCAGAATTGAAATGTGGTGTACAACTTTGTTAAATTGAGATTAACTAGAGTGACTAACATGAGTCAGGTTCGGACTATTATAGCCTTCCCCGCTCAAAATATGTTTCGTCCTCAAAACTTATGAATTTGAAAGTACTTCATTAGCCTTGAGTAAGGGTTTTTATTCTTTTTTTCCCCTCAGTCTCTGTGGTGGCTCCTGATGAGGCATGATTATCCCATAGAGCTTTAACCAGAGGTACGCTCTTTTGCAAAATTGCTTTGACATCTCCATAAAAGACACTCGTCATAGGCCAGTTCAGCAACCTCTACAGGATTTATCGCAATGTCACGATTTGGGTCTAGAACACACACACACACACATACATATGTATGTATGTATGTATGTATGTATTTTTAACTGTGTTATGAAAAACACTATGCACATGTTCAAATTTTGCAGATGGAACCAGTCTCTAAGCCACCGGCTTTAGTTTTTCAAGGATTTCATAAGATAATGCACCTAGGGCTCAACTTCTCTTTGACATTGAACTTCCTAGCACCCTTCAGAGTGATACCTTATGAGATACTCTAACTCCCACTTGAAATTGTAAGGGTCTCCTCTCTTTTTAACAACATAGCTCTTTTTATGGGCTTTGAGCGGTCTTAATGCGCTCCTGTATATTTCTTGCTTTCTCAGTGATTTCTTGGGTTAACTGTCGCGTTATAATTAATACATCATCTAACCTACTTCAACATAGTTATGCCTTGTTTAACATTCCGGTCTTATGGAAAATATCCTCATTTTGTATTCTTAGTTTTATTACATGCCCACTGAAGACCAAGGTGTTGGAAATGTCCCTAGGTTTGATGTCATCCTATGACCAGAGCCTACAGTACCTTTTGGGTTAACAAAAAGGGTCATCTTGTGTTCTGTCTTATGACTCCAAACGTGGTTATTTATATACCTTTCCTCATCGGACTAGTCAAAGGCTTACTAGATCTAAATTCAACATTAAAAATGAATATATTCAAGGATAAAATGATGAAAATGGTAGCCTAGTGAATCATTACTCACAAAAGAAATAAATAGCATAATTAGGAGTGATCTATAAAGGACGGGTTGTCATGAGATGGTTATATTATGGACGACTATGAGTGTGTCAATAATTCAAGAGGACAAGGCCACAAGAATCATGGCTCGTGAATATGGATCACAGGAGAAATCAAAAGATAGTTGGCATCTCGTGAGCCATATCAATTACCAAAGCGAGCATTCTGCACCATCTGAATAAGGATGGGTAGTTAGAAAGCTAAATTATAAACCGATTATGCTACTAATAAAATAAGAAGAGGTTGGAGTATCCACATTAGGAAGATAAGATCATTCACTTCATTAGTTCTGCTTTTATAAGAATTTTCATCACGTGACTAAGTGGTTTAGCTGTCATATGAACGGAAGTGAATTGGAGTTATTTAGGACATACAAGGGATCCAAGGGTAGACTATTTATGTAATCTTTACACTAAAGGCATGGTTAAATGTCAAGGTTATAAATTTAGTAATGTTATTATAAAGAATGGAATAATCATGATGTCCAACATATGGCATATAAATAACGACCAAAGAGAGTTTTGAATGAAAAAGTAGGAACCATCCTAACGAAAGGTGGTTTAGTTACACTTGAGTATAGCG
This sequence comes from Carnegiea gigantea, assembly GCA_029747015.1. Taxonomy (NCBI): domain Eukaryota; kingdom Viridiplantae; phylum Streptophyta; class Magnoliopsida; order Caryophyllales; family Cactaceae; genus Carnegiea; species Carnegiea gigantea. Next base: position 373,036 of record JAKOGI010000628.1, read on the forward strand.
ATTGAACTACAAACAAAATAATGACAGTTGACTTTCAACAAGGTGTCTCGTTAGCCAAAATCAATATAATAAGTGCAATAGGTTGACTTGAATAAGCTAAATGTGGGTCATCTTGGATTTATTATAAAATTAATCTGCAAAGATATGCCAGTGCTCATAGGAGACAAGTTAAAGTAACAAAATGAGATTGAATAGAAAATGATCAAGGTCAGTTATAAAGAGTGAAGGTTCAAATTTTAAAGGGTGGTAGAAATGCAACAGCCAAACATTCACCCACATTAATGAGAGCTGAGTTGTGTTGGTAACTCAAACAAGCTATTTGGGCTTATTATTATACATAACCATGGTGCAGGCTATATGTATGAGTACACTTCAATGAAATGAAGAAGAAGATAATAAAATTCAATAGAGTGGGTACTACCTATATAGTAAGCCCACCTCAATGGGACAATGGAAACCAAAAGTGCCGACAATAACCATTTAAATTCAAATAGGAAGATAAAACAGTAAGTGGTTTAAAGGATTTGATGCGACTATTTATATCACCAACGACGCACCTTCCTTTTCAGGAAGCCCACTCTTAAGAACTGCACAGTTAAGCGTACTTGCTGTGGAGCAATCTTAGGATGGGTGATCTCCTGGGAAGTTTCAGGGGCAGTGTGTTGGCGAGGAAGAAGCACGTCGGAAAGGTTTGTGACGATTTGTAGGGCCACTCGAAGATCCTTGAAGCTATTCCTAGTAACTGTCTATGACCCGGGAGAGGGTCGGGGTGTTACATCGTGATTCCATGAAAAGATTAATGCCACGAAATAATTTAATTATCGAAAGGATATTCACTAAAGAATTGTTAACATAACTAAGCAATTTTGCGAAAAGGTCTCGGACAAGAGTTACAGGTTAGATTGTGCTAGAATAAGGCATGTGTACCGGTAATACCAACTTGTGATTTGTAAAGAATTCTAGGGCTTTTGACGTCGGACTGCATAGTATGAAAACGTACACACTTTATAAGGAAGGCTTCATGTTCGCTAGCCAAGGGTTACTATAGTCTCCTTTAAGTAGTCACAAAGATTTACATAGCTTGCAATTGCGTGGGTTTCATGTGCTCCGAAAAATTCATCTCAATGGAACTTCGCATATCCTACTTGCTCCATGACCCTTTTATTGGCATGTCTAGGTTTGAACCATGACGACAACTTCATGAATAAGACGATACCTTCTTGAATAAGACAACCTAGTTTTGCACCATCACTAGTTACAACCCTATGCAATACATACAACACCTGACTAATATTGTTGATTCCTTAACGAAAGGGTCGTAGGGCAATGAGATCAACTATACGAAGTTCAAGCTATAATAAGGATTGTACTTCCATTATACTTCTTTATACCTCACTTGATAGTCACAATCATATCCATAACTCATGTCCACTCATTAGTTAGAATATAAATTATAACCCTTGGAATTCCTTAGAATATGGTATGAAAAAAGTCTAGAATACATGGACATATATAGCACCTTCTTGCGTCTTTTCCCCTAGGGTTCACATGTATGAGTGGATGCTTCAGGTGAAGTAAGTATACTTGAGGTTGATAACCACTACTCTTGCTACTTTGATGGTTCCACCATCTTAGCACCCCATTTCCTTCCCAAATTAGTCCTCGTGTTTTCTATTCCACATAGGATCACTGTGCTCCTAAAACTGCAACAATATGAAGTCCTCTACCTTTGATGGATTAATAGCCAAAGCATGCGCTCTCTTTTGTTCTCTCTTGTTTCTACTCTCTTTGCTTTCCCTAATTGTTGTTAATCCTAGTGACTTCACTTACCTCATCATCTCATAGCCTATGAGATCAAATCTTTCTGAATCGAATCTTTCCCATTATCTAGCAGCATATCTCATTTCAAAAAGAATATACCACCTAATCCTCAAAACTTGGCTGGAAATGATGTATGTCTTCTTTTCCTTTAACTTCCTAACGAGCATATTACCATTAAGGCCTACCCTTTAGTGATTCCCATGTTCCCTTAGAGTATATTTTATTCTCATAATAAGTACATAACATCCTCAAATACCTCACGCAATCTTAAATCTCTACATTTTTTCCCACATCCTTTAATAAACTCTAAGGACTCCCCGCCTTTATCAATAACTCAATTATGACATGTCTCTTGCTATCAACTTAGTCAATGGCCCAAAATTATAGTGTTTACTCAGAACTAATATCCAATGATCCTTTACCCTTTACATCGCATGCATGGTTACCCAACATGCTTAATATACAATGAATTGGATTTATACCTAACCTATGATCCTCTATATAAGTTTCCCTAATTTTGAAATTAGTTAATAAGGACCCTCACGACATCCCTAGTCTTTTCACATATGACCTATATGAAATCAAGTAGTGCACCATAACCTATCTAATTGGCATTACATGATTCATTGAGCAAACAACAATTGATAATCAATTGTGATAGTGTCGTAGGCTCTTACGTATATATGTTCGATAGTAACTTCTCTTCATATCGGTTTAACATCACCACAAACTTTAACAAAGTATGTCTTCCTTGTATAGATGGCTATAAGTAATTTGATACCATAAGAGTCACTCATAAATCCACAAGTGACCTCTTTGAGAAGTAGTATTCATAAGGTTATCCAGCTAAGTCATTAGCCTTAACACCGGTGGATAAGGATAAAGGGAGCATTAAGTAAATTGTCCTCATTATGCACTCATGTTCAGAAGTTCATAGTAGAAATCTCATTTAATAATTCAACATGGCAGTCAATCATCCTATGCGTCACATTGACCCCAAACCTAGCTCTGATACCACAACTGTAATGCCCCAACTCTTATCATGACATTTAACTTAATTAACTAATAATCAATGGCCAATATAGTGAAGGAGCTAAAGTCAAGACATTACCGTCATCCTAGGAAGGATAAAGCCTAGTTATTTCGCTTACATGAGCATGGTAACACATTCTAGCTTACGTGTAATCCAAATGGCAATCGACACTCAGACTTAAGCATCCATCCAGTAACTCGCGAAGCATACACCCCGATGGCTCATAACCTTTTCTTTTAAAATATCACTGAGAGCCTGTTTACATCTATTAGCTGTCTCCTTGCCTCTTGCATTTTGCCAATTTAGGATTTTGCAGCTTAATTGACCTAAAACAAAAGAACATGAAATATTTGAATAGTAAGCTGCAACGTAATATGTTTGCCCCTATACTGTTAAGAATAAAATTATTTTTTAGTGAATGCACGTATTTTAACTCATTTGAGGTCAAAAAGACGGGGAGAGAGAATTTTATGAAAACTGTTACTAGTTATTATCTACGTAGAACCCAAATTAATGAGCTCATATATACAATGTAATTATTGAATAGGTGTACATCTACCAAGCCGATCGAGAACCCTGACCTAAGGCCCAATGGGTGAACTAAAGGGCCTAAGCCCTGATAATTGATAACTGGTGGATCTAGTTGATTATGTGGTAAAACAATGCTTAAAAACGATTCATTAAACACTTGTAAATTATGAGATATTGGTATTTATAAAAACATGTGAATACTTGAAAGGTACAGGCAATAAATGCACCTACATTTGAAAATTTATCCCTCTCTTTTGTAATGTACTCATGTACGACTCAATAATGATGAAAGTGATCCCGCTTATGCTTCAAATAGGTTTTCTATGATTAGTAGGATTTACATAATCTTGATTGTTACGATCTTCATAGCTAACCCACTTTCATAATATTTTCCATAATTACTAACGTATCCATCGTTGTTTAGCAAAAGATATAAGTGAACTTTATTTCACATTTGTTATTTATATTATTGTGTTTATCGGCATTACTATTATTAGTGTTACTCTTGTTTTTATTTCTTTTTTAATTATTATTTTCGTTATTATTATCATCATTGTAAATATTAATATCATTACCACTTTTGTTTCAATACAATTAACTCCACCTTTTATAATTTAAAGTCTTATAAAAAAAAAGCTTTAGTTTAGACAAATCCAATTTACATGTCTAATTTCATTTTTTTGTGGAGGCAACGTATACAAATCTGGATCCAAATCGAAAGGTAGGCCTCAAATATATCTTGATTTCTACTTGTTCGTTTCAAATTACAAGAGAATGTGCCATTTCATCCCATTTGAACATACTTCACTTTTCATTACCTCTTTGTAAATCATTAACACTTAAATTCATCATTAACAAAGCCTAGATGTAATAGGCCCAATTCCTAATGCCTGATTAGTCTAACCTAATTACTAATTACTCACAAAATTATTGATTAGCAGCGGAAGTCTTTTGATTGGAGGCATTATCGTCGTTCCGTAACAGAACAAGGCTAACTAAAGCTACCTATATCATTGCGTTGCTCACTTAATTATCCGACTGCTCCCGTAATTGAAATAACATGCATTTAGTCATTTATGTAAGTTGTGATGCACCTGAACTCAAAGTATGATTACGAAATACTAGTAACTGTGAAGTCCAAAAGAATACACAACCATCAGGTTCTTAGGGTGCTAGACCATAAACCACTGTGAGCTTTTGGCTAGCGAAACCTCAGCAAAAGAAATTGTGACGCCCTTTCATTTCTTGCTACCTCCTAGTTTATCAGTGGAAGGACTGTTCACCGATCCCTTACCTAAAACAGAAAACACCAAAACATTCGAAATATGAGCCGAAGTTCAGCACGTACATTCCTATGCAGTAAAATAAGCTTTGAATTTAATTAGTTGGGCGCCCTCATTTCAAACATTTTATTTTGCAAATATGAGAGAGAGAATGTATAAGTAAAACTGATTTGTAGGTTATTATCTGAAAGTGGACTCCTTGTTGACGTCTGCAGTGATCTTGAGATAGGTGCACACCTCCCAGGCCGATCGAAAAGCCTGAGTTACAACCGCGTGGGTAAATTGAAGGGCGTAAGCCCTGAAGATTGATAATTGATTGGGTCACTTGATTATGTGACCAAGTATTGCATAAAAATGATTCATTATATAATTATCATATTGATTTTGCATAGTTAGATAAACATGTGAGTTTTCGAAGAGCACAGGTAATATATGTACCTGGTATTTGAAAATCCTCTCTATTTTAGTGAAAAATCATTCTACAGCTTAAAGGGACATAGGTGGCCTCAATTCTGCTCCAAACATGTAATTTTTCTTCGATTAGTGAAAGGTTTGGAAGTTTTGTCAAATTTCTTGATTTAATACATGATTTAAATCCTAGTGACTTCTCTTTCTATTATTAGTGTAGACATTATTATTAACTCAATTGGGTTCCATTTTATTTTATTTTTGTTCCTCTCCTTCCTAGGACTAGCAATCTTTCAACCCGTGTTATAGTGACATAATGGTGTGACTTATCTTGAGTTTGTTATTAACGACGTCAACGATCATTGTTATTGTTAATATTATTATTATTATTATTATTATTATTATTATTATTATTATTATTATTATTATTATTATTATTATTATTATTATTATTGCCATCTTATCTTTACCGTAATTATTATTAACGAAATTATTATGGCTATCGTTTTCCTCTTTAACGAATCGCTATTGGCCATTAAACTTTGGTTTATGATACAGTTTAAGGTGACTTTATGAGCTTGGTTTCAAATTTAAGTTGAGTCCCAATCACGCAATTATCATTAGTGAAATAACCCACAAAGAATTGTTATGCTAGTTATTTCAACTTACAAAACTACTTATTCCTTTCTCCCCTTTTATCCAATTGTTACCAAAGACCCACTTAGACATCACTAATACAATCCTAATTAGGCTTAACTAAACATCTTACCGCTAGATCACCAATTTATGACAATGACACACACACCCCCCTTCTACCCAAACTTGTAGAGCCAATTCTCACTAACTCCATTCAAACACCCATTATAACTCACTTGACCAACATAAAACCACAATCAAGCATATATTTTCATTTAAATCACAACCCGTAATCACCTAGTCCTAATCAAAGTATACACCCACAATACCCTTATATATATATATATATATATATTATATATATATATATATATAATATATATATATATATATATATATATATATATATATATATATATATATACACGGATTTATTATTTTTTTATTTTTTTTCTATGTAATCATCGCTCAACTCATTTAAACACTAATAACCCAACAAAATCAACATAAACATTATTTAAACCCTAAACCCTAATTTTTCAATCTCTTGATCCCAACTCATCCGTCCAACTTAATTTTTATTTTGATTTCATTTTAGTAAGCACCAAAATCATTTCAACCTCATCAGAATAATATCATCAAGCCCAACTTTATCAGCAAACATCACCCCCCTTAATATCATGTTCATTCCCAATCTTATTTCATCCATCCAATTGCATAACCAACATTCACGAGAGTCATCAATTGACATTCACAAATGCTAAATACATCATTTAATCCAAAAATCTATCATTAACACATGAAATTCAAATTTATGGGGTTAGGATTTCACACCTTTCACCCACTTGAATTCACTCAAAACGATGAAGAAAGGGGGCAGTTGGTGGCGGCACTGGCTGGCGGGAACCCGTGACACTAGCAGCAGTAGTGGGGTGGCGTCAAACGGCCGGTGACCGGCGCACGGAGGGAGTGAAGCAAAACAGGGGAGGGGCTGGTTTTCTGGCAGGGGGTGTCGAGTAGTAGGGGAATTTTTTTGGGGGGGGGGGTTTAACGTGTGCTTTTGGGTTAATTAGTTTAGGCTTTAATTAATTTGTTTTTTTTGGGTATCCTCTTATTAATGGACACTTAAACCATTTTCTAGAATTATTCATCTTTATCCAACCCCTTCTATTTGTATTATTATTATTATTATTATTATTATTATTACTACTACTACTACTACTACTACTACTACTACTACTACTACTACTACTACTACTATTATTATTATTACATATTTTTTTTTGCATATATACATATGTATATAGATAATTGAAATATTATTTTTAGCTAAAATTAATAAATGAAATTATGTATCCTTTAGGTGCAAAATTTGGCTGAGATATTTTCATTTTTGACTAGTGCGTCACTCTCGTTTTATATACACATAACTTTTATTATTATTATTATTACTTAGTTACTATACTTGTTCACTTATTATTATCATCATCGCTTTTCATTTAGCCTTTGATAATTGGGCTAATTTTATTCAGGGGCATTCGAATATTTATTAGCACTGGGATGAATTATTAAGGAGCATTACGAGGTCCATTTTGAGGCCATGTTATCGTTTCAACCTGCAATGCACAAATATACATACATATATACAAAATACTAAATTGAAATGCGGTGTCCAACTTGATTAATTGGTGATTAAAATAATTTGAACTAATTAACATGAATCTTAAGTTCATGCCGTTACAACCTTCCCCCCTTAAAATAAGTTTCGTCCTTGAAACTTGTAATGGGAAAGAAACATTGTCCATAACTCAAAGAGGTGTGGGTACCTACTCCTCATGTCTTCCTCAGTTTCCCATGTAGCCTCTGTTGAATTATGGTTGGTCTATAAGACCTTAACTAGAGGAATACTTTTGTTTCGAAGTTGCTTAACCCTGTAATCTAATATCTTTACGGGACGTTCCTCGCACATTAGGTTTTCAACAACTTCTACTGGCTCTCTTATGATGATATGATTTGGGTCTGGAACATAATTGCGGAGCTGTGAAATGTGAAAAACATTGTGCACATGCTCAAGTTCCGTTGGTAGATTCAACCTGTAAGCCATGGGGTTTAGTTTCCCAATAATCTCATAAGGACCGATGTATCTGGGACTCAGTTTGCCCGTGAGGTTGAATCTCCTAACTCCTTTAATTGGGGATACCTTTAAAAATACCTTATCCCCCACGTGAAACTCTAATAGTCTTCTCGTTTTGTCTGCATAACTTTTTTGTCTGCTTTGGGCTGCTTTGATATGTTCTTGAATTTTCCTTATCGATTCAGTGGTTTCTTGAATCAGCTCAGGGCCTAAGGTTAATGCCTTATCAAGCTCACTCCAACATAATAGGGTTCTGCATTTTCTTCTATATAGTACTTCAAAAGGGGCCATTCTAATGGTGGACTGATAACTATTATTGTAGGAGAACTCCACTAATGGTGAATAGTCTTCCCACTTTCCTTGGAAGTCAAGCACACGTGCCCTAAGCATATCTTCTAGGATTTGATTTATCTCTCAGTTTGTCCATCGGTCTTAGGGTGGTATGAGCTGCTAAAATTTAACTTGGTGACAAAAGCTTTTTGCAGGGCCTGCCAAAATCGAGACTGGAATGTTTGATCTCGATCAGACATTATATCCTTTGGTATGGCGTGCAGTTGAACTATTGCTTTGACATATAGCTGGGCCAGCCTTTCTACACCCCAAGTGTCATGAATTGGTATAAAATGGGCAGATTTGGTGAATCTATTCACAGTGACCCAAATAGCATTCTTCTTTGAAGAAGAGAGGGGCAACCCATAATAAAATCCATTGATATTGAATTCCATTTCCAAGTAGGAATTTCTAAAGGTCTCAGTTCGCCTATAGGGCGCTGGTATTCAACTTTCACCTTTTGACACGTCAAACACTTATCTACATATTCTGCAATCTCTCTCTTCATGTTTTCCCATCAGAAAAATTATCTCAGATCCCTATACATTTTTGTTCCTCCTGGGTGTACTGAGTATCGAGTGTTATGGGCTTCCTCTAGAATCCTTCTCTTCAACTCCTCTTTATTGGGCACACACAGTCTGTTCTGAAATCTCAAGCTTCCATCTTCATGTATTACAAAACCCGGTGATTTCCCCTATGCAACATTGCACCTGAGCTTTTCAAGCTTTGCATCATCCTTTTGACTTGCCTTAATTTCTTCTATTACAGAAGGTTGTACCTCGAGTGCTGTTAATAACCCATTTGTGTCTCCCAATAGCACAAGCTCTATACCCATGGTTTCAAGGTCCCTTAATATGCTAGGTTAGGTATTTAGCATTATGTATAACCCATGTTGGGTCTTCCTACTGAGCACATCAGCTACTACATTCGCCTTCCCAGGATGATATTGAATTTATAAGTCATAATCCTTTGGCAACTCCAACCATCGTCGTTGTCTTAAATTGATCTCTTTCTGAGTAAAGATATACTTTAGGCTTTGATAATAAGTGTGAATCTTGCACGACACTCCCTATAGGTAGTGTCGCCAGATTTTTAAGGTAAAAACTACCGCAGCTAACTCCAGATCATGAGTGGGGTAATTCTTCTCATACAGCTTGAGTTACCTAGAGGCATTGGCTATTATCTTGTCATCTTGTATTAAGACACAGCCTAACCTGTTCTTAGAAGCATCACTATAAATAGTGTACTCTTTTCCTTCTTTAGGCAAGGTAAGGATAGGCGCTGTTGTTAAGCGTATCTTTAGTTCTTGAAATGCCTCTTCACATTTGTCTAACCACTCGTATTTAGTGGTTTTCTTCAACAGGTTGGTGACTGGAGATGCAATCTTTGAGAAATCATTCACAAATCTTTTATAATATCTTGTTAAATCTAGAAAACTCCTTACTTCTGTCACATTGGTGGGTCTAGGCCATTCAATTACCGCATTTATCTTCTGAGGATCAACTTTGATTCCCTCCTTAGTAACTACATGCCCCAAAAATGTCACTTTGGCTAACCAAAACTCACACTTCTTCAGTTTGGCATACAATTATTCGTGCAAAAAATGTGTTATTTTTACGATACTTTTATACCCGATTTATGCTCGTTATAATTGTTATTTTTAGGTTTTTATTTGATTTTACTGTGTTTTGTAGGTTTTGAATAAATGTGGAAAAATGCGGAAAAAACGATAAAAAATGCCGGGAAAAGAAGAACTGGGCCGAGTTGACTCAAGCCCGACCCGAATCGTTAGGCTCAGTTCCTATTTCAGCCCATTGAAAAGAAGAGAAATAATGAAAAAAAAAAAGAAAAAGGCAACCTAATTTACCCGGCCTAATTCCCTCCCCAGGCGTGCCTGACACGTGACATTAACCCAGCCCCTCCCTCACGTGTGAGGTATGTGACCCTGTTACCCCCCTTCTGAATTCTCATTTTCTCTCTCCTCTATTTGGGCCTCCCAACCCAGAAACCCGAAACCCTGCTTCACCATCACCATTTCTCCATCTCCATCCCCATCTCTCTCTCTCTCTTTTCGATCCTATCTGTCCCTCTTCAAGCAAGCCAGCACACCCCCCATCCTCATCCACCCCGCATTCCACACAACGAACGCCAGCGAAGCCCTGTATCCTTTGCCCACGCGCCTTGAAGATGGACGGTGAAGATTGATGGAGCACCGGTATAAATCGTGAAGGCAAGTCCCAGAAGAGAGGTTATACAATCTTAGGTCTTTGTTAGTTTAATTTTGGCCATTTTTTTTTCTCGAAATTCAGATTATTTTTTTTAAAACAATTTTAAGGGTTAGGGTTTTTGCGTTAGATAGATTCTGGGTTTTGAAACCTTGTAATTACGCCTCATTTACACGTTTCTTGGTTGTATTTCATGAAATTGAGGGTTATTTTTAGTTTGGTTTTCGATTAGTTGAAGTTTATGATTTCTAGGCCTCGAATTCTCCATGGCTGGGACTGTTTTGCCTGTTTATGCTCTTCTCCTCCCCTTTTTCGCCCTGTTTTGGCGTTTTATGATGGTTCTGTTAATTTCCTTGGTGGCCATTGAAGCTAAATTGAGGCTGGGTTTGAAATCCCCCTCCCTTGTTGCTCAGTTCTCATGTTCTGCTCTTAGGTTGGTTAATTTTGATTATGATCTAATTTAGGTAATGCTCATTTCAATTTATGGTATGTAATGACTGAGATTCTATTGTTGGTTTCTTTGGTTTGGTTCGAATTTATCTATAGCTAGGGTTGTTGTTCTGGGTTTTGCTAGATTATGCATTGGTTGAAGTGGGTCTAATTGCAGCTGATTATTGTTATGTGATTGTTGGATCTCTCGGCCTCTCTATCTTATCTCTCAATTGTTCGAATTCATGCTAACAATAGTTAGTTTAATTTGAGCTTGATAATTATGATTTGAATCGTTGATTCACTTGGTTTAGTCGACTGATGATGCTGGCTTGATGCGTTGTCTCTGCTTTGGCTTTGGTTTGGTTGATAAACAGTGACCTGTTTTAGGATAGAATATGATGGGTTGTGATCTGTTTAAATATTGATTTAGCTTCTAGGATGTTTAATGTTTAGATCTGAATAGGTAATTTGAATGTTTTGAATGGTGCTCAACCCCCCTGAATGCTTAATTGCTTAATGGGTAATTAATGCCCCAATTTTGGGTCATTGTTGAAGGTCAAGGTTGCTTGATAATAGGCGTTGGGTAGAGGATGATTTTAGATTCTGGTTTTTAGCTTTAATAAAATAATGTTAAATATATTAAATTCATTTATAGGTTGTTTAATTGCCTAGGTTTAGGTCGTTTAGGTTGCTTACGTTTATTGGAATGTTCAGTTGAATGCATAGCCAAATGTTCAGTTACATTAACCCATTAGTTCACTTTGAAAGGTTTAAATTGGTCTAGTATAGATTAACCAGTTAATTCACCCTTTTCTGTAACCTTAATCTCTACCATCGTCCCCGAGGACACGACCCTCAAGTACTACAGCAAAAGCTGTACGCTTGCGACACTTTTGTTTATCACTTGAAATTACCTGACAAGTTTTTAGCGGCGTTGCCGGGGGCGACGACATGAGATTGGGTCATATTTTCATTTTCTTAGCTCCTTTCTTATTCATTGCATTGCTTTGCTTTGCTTTGCTTTGTTTATTTCAATCTTAGTTGTTTTGGTTTTAGTTGTGATTTGTTTAGTTGCTTTGTTTTGCTCATTTCGTGACTTCATTATTAGGTTACATAGATCTCATTGTACTTTCTTTATTTTCGTATTAATTATCACTTAGTTCAGTTATTTCTTGATATACCCAAAATCCAAAAAAAAGAAAAGCTAAAATCTAGAAAAATTTAGAAAAACCTTTAAAATCACTAAAAATTAGAAAAGCTTAAAAATTAAAAAAAACTTTGAAGAATTTGAAAACCACCAAAAAAGGGTTATGTGGAAGTTTTGAGTTTGGTTTTTAAGGGACTATTTTATTTGTGTTTAGAAATTGATAAACCTTTTGACTTGGTTGCTTTTTGTGTGTAAATAGCCTCTAGGGTTGAGTAACTTTTTAATTTGATTTTGTGTTTTCCATATGAAAAAAGAAAAAAAATAGAAAATTTAAAAATCCAAAAAAAATAGAAAAAGGAGAAAGACCAAAAATAGGATTTCTTTGGGTGAAGGTGTGGGGTTTATATGACTAGTTGAGTTAGAGACCCTGATGATCAAAGACTCGTTAGGAGTGAGCCCGACCCTGACTTAGAACCCGAACCTAAATCTAAGCTTGAATTAGAGAACATGGTACAAGAAAGGACTTTGAGTGATATTTTATATCCTCCTAGGACTACTTTGCTATTATGTTTTGTTATGCCTGTTCTTGTACCAAATGTGACATTCGAATTGAAACCCCATTATACTCAGATGCTCCCTAAATTCACAGGTTTATAAGTTTGTTTCATGATGCATGTCCTTAGCATTCCCATTCATGTTGCACAAATGAAATTGATTCCTTTTGCTTTGAAAGATTCTACTAAACGATGGATGTATGGCTTGGCTGTTAATTCTGTTACTTCTTGGAATGATTTTGTAAGATTGTTCTTAAGAAAATATTTTCCTAATGCCAAGACTGTTAAGCTTAGGAATGAAATCAATCAATTTGTGCAACTTAATAGGGAATCATTTTGAAAATATTTTGATAGGTTCAAAACTTTGTTGGCCTAATGTCCCCATTATGGTTTAGACCAAGCACGTTTGTGTCAGATTATATATGAAGGACTTGACCAACAGACTAGGACCATGGTAGAGTCCATGTGTAAGGATGGCTTTTTTTCTAAGAGCCCCACAGCTGCTTGGGAGTTTTTAGAGGACTTGGCTGAGAAAACCATATAGTGAGAAACCACTCGTGATGACAGCCTAATTTCTAGGTTTGCAAGGGGTGATTTGCATTCTATCTCTGATGTTAGTCACTTAGAGTCTAAGATTGCTGTTTTAGAAAACATGTTGAAGGGATTATCTCCCTAGATGTCCCAGTTATCTCAGACTTTTACAGTGTCTTGTTCTCATTGTCAGGCCCTAGATCATTCATTGAGTGCTTACCCTTATTTCACTCATAAGTTAGCAACTGAACAGGAGCAAGCAAGTATGACTTTCCAGAGACCTAAGAATGACCCTTTCTCCCCTTATTACAACCAGGGTGGCTGAATCATCCTAACTTTTCATGGAATAGTGGACCCAATGCTGTGGTTTTTAATTCTCAACCTGGGATGTTTCCTAGAAATAACTCCCAGCCTATCTCTCATCCTCCACACTCCTTTTAGAGACTGGCTTTCTTAGGTGTGCCTAATGCACCTAGACCTTCACTTCCCATCGCTCAAGTTCAACCTCCTCCTGGTTATACTGATATTGATAAATTGGAGAAAAGAATCAATAACAATGTGGAGAGAATAATTAATGCCAACATGGAAAGAATAATGAGAATCATGACCAAGCAGTTTTTCCAGTTAGCATCATTTTTTAGGGAACCAGGTACTTTCCCGAATCAACTTGAGGTGAACCCTAAGGGCTATGCGTCCTCTTCTTCTAGTAACCCTAATGAGCCTGTGAGAAAAGTGAATGCGGCTATATCTTTCTGTTCTAGTCGAGAGATTGATAACCAAGTGAGAAATCCTAGTGAACCTTACAGGTATTCTCATCAATTTTTTCAGAATTCTTCCCCCTCTTCTATTCCAGAGACTGGTTCATCCAGTCAGTCAGGAGATACTACTGATGATGTTCCCAGTACTTCAGATAGTCCTCCCTCTCGTCGATTAACTTCAAAGGAAAAGGAGCCTTAAGAAAAAGACTCCTCTGGCTCAGCAAGTTCTTCACCTCCTAAGAGTTCTTCTCCCCCTTCTTCTGAGAAAATCCAGGTGCCTTTGCCTCATTTCCTCCATAGGTTAAAGAAGAAAGATCAAGATCATATTGAGAAGATGAGAGAGGCCTTATCTGAAGTTAAGATCAATATTCCCTTACTTGATCCTATTCAGCAGATGCCCCCTTATGCTAGATTTTAAAGGACCTATGTACTATAAAGAAAGCAACTGGTGTACCGAAGAAGGCTTTCTTGACTTTTAGTGCTAATTCTATCCTTTCTCAGATTCCAGTAAAGTACAAGGGCCCCAGTTGCCCTATTGTGTCTATAGTCATAAGGGACCAACTTATTCACAGAGCATTGCTTGACTTTGGGGCTAGTGTTAACTTGGTACCCTTTGCTGAGTATGAGAGGCTAGAGTTAGGTGAGCTGAAACCTACCAGGATGGTCATTTAATTGGCTGATAGATCGACTAGGGTAGCTAAGGGGATAGTTGAGGATGTGTTGATTAAAGTGGGTGAATTTATTTACCCAGTGGACTTTGTTGTGATTGAAACTGAAAATGTGTCCAACTTAGCTAGTCAGGTTCCTGTGATTCTAGGGCATCCTTTCTTAGCCACAGCCAATGCCCTCATTAACTGCAGAAATGGTACGATGAGATTGTCTTTTGGCAACATGACTATGGAATTGAATATCTGTAACATGCAAAGATAGCCCTATGGATTTGATGATATAAAATTTTCTACTCTTAACTGGGTAGGGGATTCTATATTTGATGATGCTTTTGATGATGTATTTGTTACTGAGTATGAATCATTTCTTATAGATGACAAGCCTGAATATGATGTATTTGAGTTTGATGACTTATGCTCTACTGTTGATTGTTTGCTCACTGCTATGTCTGAATCTGTTGCTAAATCTATTTTCCCTGTTGCTCTTGAATTGAAACCCCTTTCTGATTCTCTTAAGTATGCATTCCTATGACCTGATGAATCCTTACCTGTCATTATTGCTTCTGATTTGGATCGGGACTAAGAGGACAAACTGATTTCTTTGCTTAGAGAGAACAAGGAAGCTGTAGGATGACTTTAAGGAATATTAAGGATATTAGTCCTTCTATTGTGCAACATAGAATTTATTTAGAGGACCATGCTAAGCCCTACCGTGACCGTCAAAGGCATGTGAATCCTACTTTACAGGAAGTAGTTAAGAAGGGGGTGTTGAAATTGTTAGATCATGGGATCATTTATCCTATTTCTGATAGTGAGTGGGTTAGCCCTGTTCAAGTTGTTCATAAGGAGACCGGTATTACCGTGATTAGGAATGATAAGAACGAGCTAATCCCTACTCGAGTTCAATCTGGGTGGCGTGTGTATATAGATTATAGAAAATTGAATGCTGCCACTAGAAAATACCATTTTTCCCTTCCTTTCTTGGATTAAATGCTAGAGAAGTTAGCTGGACATTCCTTCTATTGCTTTTTAGATGGATATTTCGATTATACCCAGATCTCTATAGCTCCTGAGGATCAAGAGAAGACTACTTTTACTTGTCCATTTGGAACATATGCCTTTAGAAGAATGCTATTTGGACTATGTAATGCCCCTGCTACCTCTCAAAGATGCATGATTTTTATTTTCTCAAATTTAGTTGAGCATTGTATGGAAATTTTCATAGATGACTTTTCTGTGTTTGGATCTTCTTTTGATGATTGCTTGTTTAATCTGAGAAAAGTATTGGGAAGGTGTAGGGAGAAAAATTTGACTTTGAACTGGGAGAAATGTCACTTCATGGTTAAAAAGGGTATAGTCCCGAGATGGAATTGAGGTAGACAAAGCTAAGATTGACCTGATCATTGATCTTTCCCCTCCCACTTGTGTGAAAGAGGTGCGGTCTTTCCTTAAACATAATGGTTTTTATCGTTGTTTCATTAAGGATTTCAGTAAAATTGTAAAGCCTTTGTCCAATCTGTTAGCTAAGGATGTGCCATTTCATTTTTCAAAAGAGTGTCATGAGGTATTTTCTAAGCTTAAGAAAGCCTTAACCTCTGCTCCTATTCTTCATTATCCCATTTGGGGAGAACCGTTTGAATTGATGTGTGATGCATCTGATTATGCTATTGGGGTTGTGTTAGGACAGCGTATTGATAAGAAATCCCATGTTATTTACTATGCTAGTCACACGTTGAATGATGCCCAGTTGAATTATACTGTTACTGAGAAAGAATTTTTAGCTATGGTCTTTGATTTTAAAAAGTTTAGATCCTATCTAATTGGGTCACATGTGGTTGTTTACACTGACCACTCTGCCCTTAAGCACCTTCTTTCTAAGAAGGATGCTAAGCCTAGACTTGTGAGATGGATTCTGCTTTTGCAAGAATTTGACTGTGAAATCAAGGATAAGAAAGGATCTGAAAACCTTGTAGACGACCATCTGTCTAGGATCATTTGTGATAAAAAGAGTGAGTCTAGTATTTCTGAGTGCTTCCCTGATGAGTAATTGTATGCTGTTCACCCTGATCCTTGGTATGCTGATATTGTGAATTACTTAGTTGCTGGTAGGATTCCTGAGGGTTAGACTAAGAATGATAAAGATAGATGCTTCCATCTTGTGAAGTTCTTTGTTTGGGATGACCCCTATCTGTTTAAGTACTATTCTGACCAAGTATTTAGGAGGTGCATTCCTAACCATGAGGTGAGAAGTGTCCTTTCTTTTTGTCATGACCAGGCATGTGGGGGGCATTTCAGTGGTAGGAAGACAGCAGTCAAGATTCTTCATTGTGGTTTTTACTAGCCGACTTTGTTTAAAGACGTATTTGAATATTGCGAGAGTCGCCCTAGATGCTAGCAGTTGGGTAGGATAAGCAGAAAAGATATGATGCCACTGAACCCCATCATTGTGGTGGTGGTTTTTGATGTGTGGGATA
>JAKOGI010000628.1:395000-397500 GCA_029747015.1 Carnegiea gigantea
ATAACCCTAGATGTAGAGGATGTAGGTTTTCAATTGTTCCACAAATGGCTGTAGATGTGACTAACCCTAAATTTGCAAGTTTGTAACACAGGATAATTGTCTGAAAAATGTAGCCCCCTCCCACTAAATTCATTTCTTCCACCCACCTTCCCTGTCTAACTGTCCAGAACTTCACACTCCCACTGACCACATTAATTGTCCTCCAACCACAGTAGTACACACCCACTAATTCGTATACATATCCTAGGATATGTATTTAAATAGGCCAGTATACATACCCCACTTAACCCGATACAATCCCGGGATATTCATATCATGATCTCAATTCAAAGCCCCCAAGTACCCAGGGGAAAAACAAAGGAAAAACCACAACCAGAATACATAGGCGATGTAAATTACACATAAGAGGTTGCTGTTTATGTACATGAATAGTTTGCAACCCACATGTTTCTACACTGCCAGTGCGCAGGGGAAGTGAAGCTCATAAAACCCTGATTGCATTCATATGATTCTGTCATTCCACAGCATCCCAACTGTGACTAAAACATGAACACCTATACCACCACACAGCATTATGAAATAATTAGTTACCATTACTACTTATGTACATTAACCGGCAGAAGGAGGCCAATTATGTTGGCAACCCACATTAGTGGCACAACTATCCCGCGATCTGAGTAAGGAAATGACATGTTACCTTCATGTTATGCCTCATGTACGTAGTTGCCTTCAAATAAATCCTCCACGGGAATACCAACAGTTGTCTCATCTGCATTGAAATCAGTGCGCGGATTCCTGCGCGTGTTTCTGTAGTGTTCAACCTTTTCGCATTTTGAGCACTTCTGGACCTGGACACATTGCCTTTGAGATTCAATTCACCTCTTTCGTGGCCTGCCTTATGGACGTGGGTTCAATGGTGGAAGGATTCTTCGATTATATCCGTCATCCAATGCTTCCCTGCCTATAACCAGACCCATGGTATTATGCACGGTTGCAGAATCATGCATGTCCATTGGATATATGATACCTTCATTCCATCTCCAGCTGCAACTCGCATATACTCACGGGCCCTCCGACCTATGGCAATAGCTTGTAATGGTCCTCCGGTCTTCTATTTGCTAGCAACTTGCACATACTCATGGGCCCTCCAACACTGCATATATGATACCTTCATTCCATCTCCAGCTACAAATCCTTCAATATCTCTGGGGGTGGGTAACTATCACTTAATCGAACCTTCCCTTCAATAAGAGTACCCAGCAGACTTGCTTGCATTCGCCTTCTCCCCTACTTCCCCATTTAGCACTCAGCTCCTACGCTGTGCATGTGCCCTAGTTCAAACTCCTTCACATACATTCCACCTCTTTTTAGGTGGCCCCTCACATAGATGTAAAACCCACACCTTTCTGTAGTGCACTTCGCAGCAATTCGTTATCGATAATTTCATACATGCTTATACTCAAATCGGTTCGCTATGTCATACTTTCAAATACTTATCTTTACCTCACTAGCGGAAGCAAACACCTGACTGTTTGCTTTGATTTCATTCTTCTATATCAGCATCCTCTTTTGGTATACCTCGGTTTGCACCCCCGATGTTGGCCACACTACACCATCCCCTGCTTCACCGTCATCAGAGTCGGAGCTTGAATCACCAGATTCGTCCTCAGGTATATCAAACGATACACACCTCCTTATCACCTTCGTACGTTCCTTCACTATAGCTGCCTCATCAACTTCCTCTCCTTCTCCTGTATTTTCTTCCATAGCGTCCCTGCATATTATACAAAAATTTACACATGATCAGTCATTGTTTGTAAGTATTGCAAATTACAACCCACACCCACATACTTGTTGGTATCAACGATTCTTACCTTACAACGTGGTCTGTAACCACTCCCCCGTCCCCCCCAGCGCAACACCACCAGCACTGACATTTGCTCCACCCCTCCCACGATCACTACAGCCACCCCCCTTCGACTGCCCTTTACACGCTTCACTCCCATGTACCCATCCCACACACAAACCCTCACTCCCTGCCACATACAGGTAAGCGTACTCATCGTTCTCCTTCATCAACTTCTTAGCATCACCATCTCGTCCCAATGGCAACAACTCAAATCGATTACACTTCAAACTATACCACATTCGCCGACCTCGTAGACCCTCCCCCATTGCCTCCTCCACTAATTGCAACACTTCAAGCACACCTATGTTCTCCTTCACCCACACACAGTCTTTCCTACCCCCTGGTAACATAACTTTTCCCCAGACCTTCCTCTAACAACCGTTCCCAGCATATATACAACGTCATCTCCCTACCACAACTACATCCCCCGATGGCATTTTGACCTTCCATTGTGCTGTAAACTAACGATCACTTGCAAACACATGCATACTTGTCAGCAACAGTTCCACGCACAAGATATATACCACATTCAGACCCCAAAATATCTCATCACAACTTCACATACACCACTAACTTGGGTTCCAACAAATT
>JAKOGI010000628.1:407500-417500 GCA_029747015.1 Carnegiea gigantea
AAAAAATTAAAGCAAAAAATTACTGCAGAATAATAAAATAGAAAATTAAATCTAAAATTAGAAAATAAATAAACTGCACTAATATAATTACAAAATTAATTAACGAAATTACCCTATTTAAGAATATAATTTTCTGGACTCAGTAACACCTAAAAAACATGAAATAAATATTAAAAACGCAATTTTCAGATTTATTGAAATAAAAACCTGCGCATATCTAATTCACGAAATAATTCTGAAAAATTATCAAATAATTTCCAAAAATTTTAAAATTAAACAGAGGCTAATTAGGACATTATATAAACCCTAATATGGATTAAAACTTGAAAAAAAAACAAAAACGGCTATTTTTAGCCTAATTTGTAGCAAATCGGTAATTAAATGGTAAAACAGAATATAAATCAAATCTGAAAATTATAACCACTCTAAAAATCAAAATCTAACTAATCTAAAATTATCAAGACACTCCTAAAAAAACTATTCTTTTGGGGGGGGTAAACGGAATTTATATCAAAGCTAATAATTGAAAAATAAAAATTGACAACCTAAATAAATTAACTAAAAGCAACAAATAATTATCAAAAGATATCAAATTTATAGAAAATGCTTAGCATAATCTATATCCACCATGCAAATTAATATTTATCATTAATACACAAGTCGATTTCATCCATGAGTTAGGCTATAGAAGACACTCACCAGCGGATCTTCCCCGTTTTTTCTTATATTATAGTTTAATTAGATCCAACCCTAATATAAACCCTACTAATTCGATAACCCTTACACCAGCACAAGAATTTAATCAAACTAGAGCATTACATAATAGAAAAATATCATCTAATACTTTGTAACCTATTTACCAGCAAATCGATTTAACAAAGATCTATAGCGATTACCTAATTAAAAGAGATGAGTTTGAGCCATCCATGATTAATTAGGGTGATACTAATGCTTAAAAGACGATAATTTTATGGTATTAAAGCCCTTTAAACTATCATATGAATTCATATTAAATTAATTAGCATACATTCTAATTAATATAATATGAATATCATGAACGATAAATACTAATTGCTATAGAATCATGAATATACATCAACTAGACAATAAAGCATGAAACTTGTTTCAAAATAATCAATTTAGCATGGTTTCAAATAGATTATACTAAGCACAAAAAAATTACTCACTCATATTAAAAATAAAATCACAATTAACCAAAGGGTTCATGTTTAATAATTAACTAAACAAAAAAATATCAAAATAAAAATAGAAAAAAAAAGGAAGAGGTGTAGCCGTGACTTATGGTGATGGAGTTGATAGAAGATGCTGTTAGGAAAAATATTAGAGCAACAATAATAGCGGAAGCGATAGGATGAGTTAGAGATTCAGAATTCAAGTGAATAACAGAAAACAGAAATAAGAAGACAAGAGATTTAACGTGAAAAACCCAATGCGGGAAAAACCACGGACAGCGACAGCACCAAAACAATTCACTATGAGTAGGAAGAATACAACACGATCACAATCACTACAGTGATTTGATCTAAGAGCAGAATTACAAGCTCTCTATTGTAATCTTTCACAAAGTACTTCTATCTCTCAATGTATGTATGAGTACTGGAGTGATTTTAGATCCTAGGTATGTTCCCTTTATATAGGGGCAGGAAGGCTAGGATGAGGAAACCCTAGCCACCACGGTATCTTGGTCACTAAACCTCATCTTTCCAAAAAAGAAAAAAATCTTCAACCCAAAATATGAAAATAATATAATTTCCATAATATAGAAGATCTCAAACACACAATATGATCTTAGATTCCAAGTAGCCGGTAAAAGGGATTTGGGCCATAAACCCAACAATCTCTACCTTGGACCAAAATCTCCAATCACTACTCTCTGACTCCGTCATCGCACCCCGAAGGGTGATGGCCCCCAAGGGGCAATGCCCCGAAGGGTGCTCAGTGGCTGTGTACGCCAACTAAGTCTAAGCAATGCTTGAACTTAGCTCTAGGAGATGACTTATATGAACCTTTCTTTATATAACCTGTCATAGTAGATGCCTGCAAGACATAGAGGCCTCCTTACCTCAAACCCTTCAGTAGAATCCGACTGCTCTTCGAGACCTTCAGAACTCCACCTTCAGCTGAATATTTGCACCCCTTGGATTCAAGGTGCCCAAAGAGATGAGGTTATACTTCAAGTCAGGAACGTGACGAACATTCGATAAAGTCCTGACAACACCATCATGGGTCTTGATTTTAACAGTACCGATTCCAGTTATATTACATTGGGCATGACTGCCTATGTGAACAACAGTTGAGTCAATTGGATCATATGTTGAAAATCAATCCTTGTGCGGACACATATGATAGGTACACCCAGAATCAAGAATCCAATTAGAATCGCTCCCCCTTCAGTAGAAGTAGCAAACAGAACGTCACCATCAGAATCAAATTCAGCAAACGAAGCTTCAGCAGGCTCATAAGAATTATCTTCTTCTTTCTCCCTCTTCTTTTGCAGTTGCCAACAGTTAGCAACAATATAATCCAATTTACCACAGTAATTGCAGGTCTTCCCAGCATGAGGATTTTTAGATTTAGAACGGTTCTTACTCCTATTACCGTTCCCCTTTTCAGTTGTTTTACCCCTTACTACTAAGCCCTCAGCAGAATCAGCGTGAATGTCAAGATCAAACTTCTCCTTAGACAACAGGTTTGACTTAACATTCTCAAATGATATAGTATCCGAGTTACTATATAACATGATTTCCTTAAAGTGTTTGTAGGAAGGGGGTAGAGACACAACAAGTAGAATGGCCTTATCCTCATCCTCAATTTTAACATCCAAACTCTCCAAATCTACTAGAATAGAATTAAACTCATTCAGGTGTTTTTGGACAGGAGTACCTTCAGCCATACGAAAGGTGTACAACCTTTCCTTCAACTGGATCTTGTTAGCTAGACTCTTCGTCATGTAGAGTTCTTCTAGCCGAGTCCAGAGATCCACCGCAGTTGTCTCATCAAACACCTCTCGCAAGACATGTGGTGCCAAGCACAACTGTATGGCTGAAACCACTTTCAGCTCCAGTTCCTCCCATTCGTCCTCCGTCAACGAACCACATCTCTTCTTCACATCTTCAGCCCACTGTTCTTCTGTCATCTTCTCAGGTTTCACGTGAGGTCCCTTCAGAACCTTCCACTACCCGTGCTGAATGAGAACTGCTCTCATCTGCACTTTCCAGAGATTAAAACTAATCTCCCCATCGAATTTTTGAATATCTACCTTCATGATAGAAGACATCCTATAACCAAAGCTCTGATACCACTTGTTAGGAAAAATATTAGAGCAACAATAATAGCGGAAGCGATAGGATGAGTTAGAGATTCAGAATTTAAGTGAATAACAGAAAACAGAAATAAGAAGACAAGAGATTTAACATGAAAAACCCAATGCGGGAAAAACCACGGACAGCGATAGCACCAGAACAATTCACTATGAGCAGGAAGAATACAACACGATCACAATCACCACAGTGATTTGATCTAAGAGCAGAATTACAACCTCTCTATTGTAATCTCTCATAAAGTACTTCTACCTCTCAATGTATGTATGAGTACGGGAGTGATTTTAGATCCTAGGTATGTCCCCTTTATATAGGGGCAGGAAGGCTAGGATGAGAAAACCCTAGCCACCACGGTATCTTGATCACCAAACCTCATCTTTCCAAAAAAGAAAAAAATCTTCAACCCAAAATATGAAAATAATATAATTTCCATAATATAGAAGATCTCAAACACACAATATGATCTTAGATTCCAAGTAGCCGGTAAAAGGGATTTAGGCCATAAACCCAACAGATGCGTGGTATGATGATGGTGGCGATGAGTTGATTTTGGAAGAGAGGCTTGTAGTAGGTTTGGGGAAGATGAAGGTCGTGGCTATTGGGAAAGGTTAAAGATGATGCGTGAAGATGATGGTGATGATCCGTGCTAGTAGGGTGGGTTAGGTGTGTTTGAGATGAGAGATACCGTGGCCTTCTCTTCGTAGATGCTTTAGGAGGATGATAATATATAATGAAGAGGAAAGGAGGGGTCGGATAGCTAGGGTTTTTTTTTTTTCTCTTCTTCCTTTCTTCCTTAGACTTCTTCTCCCTCAAGACTTCTAGCTTTCTTCCAACTCTTGAAACCCTAGCCTAATTAAATAATTATGGAAATAATATTTTTCATAAATTATTATTTTTGGACCTTCTTTATAGCCAAGCGTGTAAACCCGAACCTCAACGTCCTCTCTTCTCCTTTTTATTTTATTAATGCCTAACCTGAAAAATACATAAAATAAAGTAAATTAGATGCAATAATATGCATAATATAATGAAAATAATTATTAAAACCATGCATGATTTTTAGCTTAACACCCTCGTTCTCATTTGATATGCTACCATATATATATATATATATATATATATATATATATATATATATATATATAGAGAGAGAGAGAGAGAGAGAGAGAGAGAGAGAGAGAGAGAGAGAGAGAGAGATATATGTGTGTGTGTGTGTGTGTGTGTGTGTGTGTGTGTGTGTGTGCGCGTGTGGGTGTGTGTGTGTGTATACACGCACGCACACGCATATATATATATATATATATATATATATATATATATATATATATATATATCTTATATATATATATATATATATATATATATATATATATATATATATATATATATATATATATATATATATATATATACATATATGTATGTATGTATGTATATATATACATATACATATATATATATATATGTGTGTATATATATATATATATATATATATATATATATATATATATATATATATATATGTATATGTATATATATATACATACAGACATATATATATATATTAATATATATATATATATATATATATATATATATATATATATATATATAATATAATATAATATATATATATATATTATATATATATATATATATATGTATATATATATATATATATATATGTATATATATATATATATATATATATATATATGTATATATATATATATGTTTGCATGTATGTATGTATGTATGCATGTATGTATGTATGTGTGTGCATATATATATATATACACACACAGACACACACACGCACATGCATACACATACATATATATAGACACACACACACACACACACACACACACACACACACACACAGAGACATATATGCATGCATATACCTATACGTTGGGCATGTACGTTGGGCGAATCCCCAACTTTAACTCTAGATCGTGAACAATGTCTTTGGGAGAATAATAATGACACAACTACACTTTGCCCTTAATAAGGTGAACCTGAAGTTTAGCTCTAACACATCGTATTCCCCATATACCCATCTGACACTGTTCCCCAACATGTGTTTATGCTGCCCTCTAAATTCTTTTAAAGACACCACCTGTGTGTTCTTCCCGCCTCTAGCACATATGTAGAATAGGCAGTCAGCAGCATTGCATCGAACCACAATTCGTTGCCTGCAATTCCTCTCAAATTGATAGTTGAAGTGGTTCACTATTGCAAATTTGCATATCATTTATTTAAATGCTTTCGCAGATTGAGATATTTGCCCCTCCCTCCTGATCAATTTCTTCCATATGCTCAGCTTATGATGATAACTTTGGACTTACAGACCAGATTGTGGCCATACATTATATTAGGTGTGAGGTCGATTTCAAAATTTAGCATCTATTATAGCCGAGTTTGGTGTCGAGTCTTGAAATTTTTGACCCGGATCTTAACCCAATATTCGGTCAAAATATAACGTGTGGCCACGATCTAGGGTGCAAGCCTGAAGTTATTATCGTAAGCTGAGCATAGGGAAGAAATTGATTAGGATGAGGGACAGATATTTCAATTCGCAGAAGCATTTCGGCAATGATATGCAAATATGCAATAGTGAAGTACTTCAACTATCGGTTTGAGAGGAATTACAGGCAATGAATTGTGATATGGTGTGATGCTATTGACTGCCCATTCTACATATGTGTTAGAGGCAGGAAGAACACACAGGTGATGTCATTGAAAGAATCTAGAGAGCAGCATAAACATAGTGTTAGGAAGCAGTGTCAGATGGGTAGATAGGGAATTTAGAGGGCAGCTACACTTCTTGTGCAACTTATTGAGGGTAAAGTGCAGTTGTGTCTTGATTATTCTCCCAAAGACATTATGTAGGATTTGGAGTTGGAGTTGGGGATTCGTCTAATGTACATGCAGTGATGGAGGGCGCGAGAATTTATGTGCATGACGGTGCTTTGGAAGCCAGTCAATCATTACAAATTCTTCCCTTGGATGTGTGCGGTAATCATTAGAGGGAACTCAGGATCAGTGGTAGTGTGTGAGGTTGATGGTTGCAGGTTTTATGCGATGTTTGTGGCCTACGCTACCAATGTAAATGACTTCAAGCTCAAGTACAGGCTCCTACTGCTCGTTGATGGAACCCATCTGAGTGAACCGTACAAGGGGACTTTTCTTGTGGCCTGTGCCTTAGATGCGGACAACCATCTCTTCAACTTCGCATACACCATAGTGTGCAGTGAGAAAATAGAAGAGTGGGTGTGGTTCTTAGAAATGGTTGCCGACTATTTTTGGGGTCTGAAGCCAGTGATGATGTCGGATAGGAACACAGTAGTTCTAGTTGTTGTCGCACAAGTGTTTGATAGGAAGTACCATAGCCACTAGCTACACCACATGACGGAAACTTCTTAAAGGAGGCAGCAAAGCATGGCATCCGTAAAGAAGCAACAAAGCAGATAGTGAAGGAAATGTTCTACAGATTGGCATACACTTCAACGATGGGGGAATACGATGTCGCTTTATCAGAGCTGAGGTGCTACAAGGTAGAGCTTGGTAAGTGGGCAGACGACAATGAGCCTGAACAAGAGACTATTTCTAAGTTCAGTAAGAAGATATGGGGCAAGATGAACAACAATGTCATTAAGAGCTGGAATCATTGGATGCGATGACTACGCCATATGCTATCCCTTGGCTTGTCAGTGGCCACCTCGATAAGCTTGGGAAGAAGATGAACAAGCACGGATAGGACATATTGAAGTGAAAGAATGGGGTAGGTGAGAGAATAGAAAATAAGCTCACTGACACGTACAAGAAAATGGGTAACGTTGCAGCTGTTAAGTGCTACAATATGATGTTAGGCAAGTACAGTGTGGAGTTGACCAACAACTGCAAATTAGTGGTCAAGTTGGGCCCGCAAACGTGAACTTATAGGTAATGCCAACTGCGAGGTCTCTTAAGCTATCATGCCTTGGCTGTGATTGTAAAGGGAAACTTATGGGCCTACAATTATGTCCATCCAATTTATACGAGTGTGACCCAACAGGTCATACTTAATCAACTTGTACACCCCATTGGAACGTATGACATGGGAAAAGTTGATGAAAGGACAGGGCATGTGGTTGGCGGAGAAGAACTGAATAAGGACAACAACCGGTATATATTAACCCCAAACAATGGACGTCACCGAAGTGGGGCTCAGTACAAGCATAGATAGTCTCAAATCTAAGACAGAAAAGTGCGAAGGTGTTCAAAGTACGGCAAAGTCAGACATAGGAGGCTCACTTGTCGTAATCCTTATGCTGATTTTGATGCAACGTATGAAGGTGATGTTGTCCAAGTTGAGGATCAGTTCGATGGTTCGCATTTAGCTGGGGCAAGCCTCACATAAAGGTATGTTGTACCACATTTATTGTTCATTGTTGTCATACCCACTGATTAACTGCGTGTTCTCATTACAGGTGGTTTTCAAGCGCGCTGAATGAGTACGTGACACTTAGGCATATGACGTAATGCATGCATCAATTCGTTTGCATGGTAAACCTGTACTTGGCAGGGTTTTTTTGTCTATCAATGGTGACTTCTATATCATACTTTAGTTTCATGTTTACCTGTGCAGATGCTATAAAGAACATGGTTCGCTGATTTTAGGAAAGCACTATATAAAAGGCTTCGGTGGTGTTCCCTTAAATAGGAAGGGGTGTGCTGGGTATTTTTTTGTGTGTTTTCCGTAGCTGATGCAGTTATTCCACACCCTGGTGGCACATACCCAGCATGCATGCAATGTTTAACGCAGTAAACACCTGCTTATACACATGTTAGATGCACATATCCCAGTGACTGCAAGTAATCCCCTCAAATTCGGCGTGAATGATGCACGTACGATGCCTCTGCAATTCCAAATGGCAATGCGAATATTGCTCGTGAAGTATCCGAAACTCATAGTGGGATGCTGACACATACGTTGGTTGCAACCATGTTGACTGCGTATGCAATGGCATTCCCCTCTTCTGTGGGTGTTGAGATTATATCCACCTGAGCTCCATCGCGGCCCTTTTGTAGGATATGCGTGGATGTGTCATCACTCTATCCATAGAAATTGTATGTCAACACGGAGTGGGATATTACGAACATCCTACGTGGCGTAATTGATGGTGCCGATACAGCCTCTATGTCGAACCCCTCGTCCAGGCCGTCCTTCATGGGGTACTACTGAACTTGTAACAGTGATCTACCATCGAGCCACACAGTGCACCGTTAGTGCTCGGTCTAATGTGAACTGAACTTAATGACGAGCCGAATTTGCACCGACACATGTACGGATGATGGCAGCATGCACCTCAAGTTGCGCACTCTTTGTCAAGTGACAATAATAAAGTCATCCCAGTATTGCACCGGGCAGTCCACAAAGGACTGTAGAAGTTGTCAATGGGGATAAAACGGGCCCATCCATCCAACCAATATTAGGGAGTACGGCTGGTGGCAGACTTTGTTCGCCTGTACATTCGCCGGTCGATGACATCGCCATTGGTATCGGTATTAAAGGCCTCCCACAATTTGCTTTCGAGAAGCGAAGGCTAACCTTCACACACAGCATTGTCTCAGAAAGGACAATACTTCTACTGTTGCACAACTGCAACCTAACAATGGGAGCTTATTGTAATAATTTCCTCGACTGTTTCATGCGATGGCTACACTGCCCCATTCTCCCTTCAAATGAAGGCAGGTATGCAATGCACACTCTACGGTTGAGGGCATATTTATAATGTACGAGTATCCCAATTACTCCACCCAACTACCTTACGTAAACTCTATTACAGCATTCCAGTTCAAGGAGCAAGGACTTTATTAAATTGGTGTACTACCTCGGTCACCATACTGCCACAAACTTGTAAAGTAAATTGAGGTTTACCTCTTTACTATCTTCAGTGTACCCAGGTATCGTGCTTCACATGGTTAGGTACACAGATATTCTACCGCCCTATACAACGGGCTGGTTACTAACCAGAGTCAGTGTGGTATGCATAAATTCATTGACGATAAGGTGTATTAATTAACCAGGGTGTCGTTCCCAGTCTACCTAGGTATATCACAGTTATAGGTGTGGTAACCTCGGTTTGGACACAATCAACGTGTATGCATTCGAAGGTAGTACATTATCTCTAACTTCTGTACACGACATGCGGTACGAATCCAATTAATGTGTGCGCGGAGTAAGTTGGTGGTGAAGCATTTATGGTTACCAACTTACCCCTTATTTACTTGGCCTCAGTGGAAGGTCCCCATCAATGTTTTAAATAGCAATAACCCAGCACCTCCCATTTACTCTGTCCCATAGTTGCTATCTAGTGAGCTGCACACATCCTGCATAGGTAACATGGCAGGCGCTTCAAGAAGGAAGTCGTGCATCCAGGCTTCCACTGGCTCCGGGACCACTCGAACTTATTTCGACACTGAGGAGAAGTATTACGTATTACTATTCTGGGTTGGAAGCTGTTGTGCTTGAAACGGACGAGAACTACCAGCGTCATTTTGTGGGATGCCTTTGGGAGGTAATCTTCTTTGTTATTACAGATTTATGCACACCACTATTTTGCACGTTCAATTTTTGCTACACTAACCCCATATGTTTGCTATCCTATTCC
>JAKOGI010000628.1:427500-435000 GCA_029747015.1 Carnegiea gigantea
GTGAGTAAGTAATAAAGATTTGAGGCCACGAGAGATATATCTTGATTTAAAATAGCATAAACTGTAATAACTTGGTCTGATAAACATGATTTCTGAGTCACAACTCTCCCCACTTCTCATATGCGTAAATAAATCCATTAGATATAGAATTCCACCTCAAATAAGTCATTCAACTCAATAGAAGCTATTAAGCTCACCAAGCTTGGTATTTTCTTGGTAAAATCCATAATTGATTCAAAAACAAGCTCCCAAATTGTATATTTGTCTTCTTTTTTCTTATTAATCACGCTAAAAGCTCCATGAAAGTCCCTGAATATTTATTTCCCCCTTAAGTGACTTGGCCCAAAATACACAAAATGAGTGCACGATCAATCTCACTTAACTTTTATTACTGCTCTTTATACAATTACTCAAAATATTTTCAAAAATCACCAAACTCAAAATACTCAACCAAAATTCATGAGATCTTACAGGAACTTCGAAAATAATATGACTATCTACGGTAAAATTTTCAGAATTTGTCTTCAAGTATACACTGCACAGAAATTGCAATAACAACTTGATTTGCACCCAAGCAAGTCAGTTCCCTTCAAAACTTCACAACTTTCATTCTAGACCTCAAATGGAGACCTAAAACCCAATATGAAAAGATTAAGAAGTCTCGAAAAACTTTTATTTACAACACAAAATATGATTCCCACAATAGGGTTCCCAAAATGAGCCTAAAATACAAGTGTGTCAGTTTTTAGTTGATTCTACACAGTTTTGGTAAAACGACCATAACTTTTTTCACAGACCTCAAATTAAGGCAATTCAAGAGGAATTTGAAATCTAACACACTAAAATATCTACCCACCAAAAATCATAATTTTTTAATTGCCCAATCATTACCAGTTTAATCTTGAACCCTACCCTATTTTGCTGAAACTTCCAGCCTCACTGTTTTGACTTTTCCCTCTCTTTTCATATAAATCCTCACTTGAAATCATTCCAAATCACCAACAGCATCATCATAATCATCACAAAAACTAAAGATTATAAAATCAAATACAAATCAATCCATAAACATGGTTTAAACTTAAGCTTGCATGAGCATGATCATCCCTAAACCCTAGCATGAATCAAGCTCAACTTCACCATGATCAACACCAAAATAACTCTTATTTCTTATCAAAATATCATGATCAATGATCACAAATTTCAAAACAAGAATTAAAACTAAAATAAAAATCAAAACCAACAAGATCAAGTTCAGGATTTACTCACTTGGGTACTTGAATGAAAGAGTTAGGGTTATGTTTGGGCAGGGGAGGGGGCTGCCGTGGTTAGGGAAGACCAAGGGTGGTGTTGGATGGGCAGTTGGCGGCTGACTGGTGGCCAAAAAACACCAGGGCAGCAGCTGGAGGAGGAGGGCCGTGGCTAGAGAAAGAAGGAAGTGATAGAGAGAGACGTATGTGTGGTTGAGTTTGCTTGAAGTTTGATGCTCATCTCTTATACTTGGCTTATATTCACCCTCCAAAAGAAGCTTTTGCTAATTAAAATTAGATACAAATGATAGTAATTAGCTTAATTTAATCACACCAAAATTTCGGGCCAAAATCTTAACCCAAAATGAATCAGGCCGCAAATCGAGCCCAAATGAATTGGGCCGAACTTAATGAATTTAAGCCCAAATATTTTTGCATGGCTAAAAATTAAATTTTTGTGACATTATGAAAATTATAATTTAATGCTCAATCATAATCATCGAGGCCTAATATCGATTTACTTGAAATTTAATCAATCAACGAAACTTGAATTAACAATTAATGAAACTTGAATTGCAAAATGAGACCCAAATGAATTATCCCCCAACTGGGATGATTAAATACTGACATAAGGTAATTTGGTAGATATACAAATTGAGTGTAATTGAATTAATAAACATGATTTGATTAAACAAATAACCATGAGTGATTAAATCCATAAACTTTATAAGTTAAATGAATAAACATGATTAATTAAATAAATAAATATGATTAAATAAATAAATATGGGTTAGGGTCGGGTTATTATAGTCTTCCCCTCCTAAAGAGTTTCGTCCTCAAAACTTATGACACTTTCCAAATGTATGCAATGCCGTTCAAAACACATGAGCCATAGGTTCCCATTGCTTCCCTCTGAAGAGGTATAATTTACCCGATGTACTCCGACTAAGGGTGTCTACATATTGTATAACTGCGTAATCCCCTATTTCAATAGTAGATCCAGGTACTTCTCATACAATAGCCTCAATGAGCTCAATTACTTTGAGTCAAAATTGGTATTCTCTTTGAAAGAGAAGAACCTTGTTACTAGAGAGGAGGTGCTCACTACTGGTTCATCACCTTGTCCACTAATGGAAATTGGTAAATACCCTGATAAGTACTCTGATACTAACACGAGCTAAAAACACGTATATACGTGTTCGGTTCAATAGGTAGGTGCAGTCAACAAGCTACAGGATTAAACCTTTCTATGAATCATAAGGCTCCATGTAACTAGTCCCTAATTGTCCTTGGATAGTCGTTCTCTTACAACCTTGACTAGAAAAGCATTTTGAAATACTCTATAATCCATCTGAGACTTTGGTTATTTCCTTGTTTTGCCAGCACAACTTTTTTGTCAACCTTGTATCACCGCAACATGTACTTGAGTTTTTCCTCTTAATGCTTGCTTGGCTTAGCTCGGACCTTGTACTCAATGTTTCTTTTGGCTCACTCCAATATAATTAGACAGTGCTTGAGATTATACCCTTATTAAAATCTCCTCACTGATATTCCTAATGCCTTACATAATCTCCCATCATCGGACTGCTCAAGGATCTGCTCCCAGTTAATAATGGGCAATGAAATGACCATGGTTAGGGATGAGAGTGATGAAATTCTTAGCCAAGCGAATCATTGCATGCAAAAGACATGAACAATGAGACTAGAAAAGGCAAATAAAGGAGAGATTATCATGGGGGCTAGAATAAAGATACATATAAGTGTATCATGAATTTTGAAATATAATGCCATAAGAATTGTGGTTTATAAATATGGATCATAAAGGGTCCAATAAATAATCAACCAAGGAGAAAGATGGCATGGTTATACTCTGGTTTAATTGATGAATTGGAAATAAGATGATAAGGAACTGAGCTTCAACTAGGTGACATTATAGCCATAAGGAACAAGATAAGTGCAATAGATAGACAATTAGATTGGACAAGCAAAGTGCAATGGATAGATAAATGGATTAGACGAGCAAAGTACCAATGGATAAATAAATAGCTTGGATAAACAAGGTACAATGGATAAATAAATAGCTTGACAAGCAAGGTCTAATGAATAGATAAATGGATTGAATAGGCTGCAGTGGAAACATGCATTTGCTCATATGGAGCCAAGTCAAGTACGGCAATAAGATTAAATAAGGATTACTGAAGTTCACTTATCAGGATATAGGGTATAGGTGTGAGAATTGCAAGTGCCATAAATAGATCAATAGATTGAATCGGTAAAATGCAATGGATAGATCAATAGATTGAACGAGCAAAGTACCAATGGATAAGTAAATAGATTAAACAAGTGACATTAGAAACGTGCCTTGGCTCATATGAAACCAATTCAAGTCCAGTAATAAGATTGAACAGAAAAGCTAGAGTTTACTTATGAGCATGTAAGATATATGTGTTGGAGTTGAAGTTCAAAATAAGAAGAGTAAAGGGATTATGACAATCGCAATCACTTACACCAATGAGAGTTGAATTATATTATGAAGTTAGAACAAGTTACACGAGCATATTATTTTGAATAAATGAGATGTAAGGTAGATGTGTGAATCAGCTCTAAACGAAATGAACTACAACTCAAGATCATGAAATAGAGATGGTGAAGGATAAGAGCACGGGAATGTTGACAACCATATAAGGTTGAACAAAATGTATTGCACATTTAACAA
Source organism: Carnegiea gigantea (assembly GCA_029747015.1). Classification (NCBI taxonomy): domain Eukaryota; kingdom Viridiplantae; phylum Streptophyta; class Magnoliopsida; order Caryophyllales; family Cactaceae; genus Carnegiea; species Carnegiea gigantea. Next base: position 431,464 of record JAKOGI010000628.1, read on the forward strand.
TGGGTTTACAAAGACATGGAAGATCACGCTAATAGGAAGCATCGGGTTGAAATGCAAGGGAGATTAAACAACATTGGATAGTATCAAGTTTTGAAGATGAGACAAGCAAACAAGAATTACTATAAATGGGTAGTCTTGCAAAAGATAAATTGTGGTTGCATGGTTTAGGTGTGATATTCGAACCTTAAATCATTCATGGAAAAGACTTCTGTTGCTGGCCGTTAACCCCATGAATCATTTGGGTAAGGTATAGGGCACTTATTTTGATAGTGATCTTGTGTAACTCTCTGTACACAGTACACAACCATAAGATTCTGCCTTTCTTCTTTATATAAACCTGAGGTTCCCCATGGGGACACACTTGGTCAAACAAATCCCTTATAATTCATCCACTGAATCTTTAATTCTTTGGACTCTGTTGGGGGTCATATGATAGGGGTTTTGAAAATGGATTGAGCACCTTAAACTAGGTTGATTTACAAATCAATGTTTCTTAGGGGAAAACAGTCCTGAAAGTCCTTAGCTGAAACATCTCTAAATCCACCAACTGTAAATACGGATATGGATATACCGAGTGTGGTTGACAAATCACTAATATTCAATGCATTACTGACATGATAATTCACTTGCTTACACAATGTAATTGGGGGGATAATTAGGGCTTTTCTTCCCTTAGCCCATAGAAATACACGTTTAGCCAATCCTCATCTCTCAAGCTAACCTTAAGATCCTTACCAATTATCTTAGTCCACAGTCAGTTCACCCCCATAATGATACCAGATCTGCCAATCAAACTGGATTGAATGTCCAATGAATATGGTTCCAACAATACTACTAGAGGCATGTGTATAAAAGATAAACATTCAATTACCTACTGGTCTCAGTAAATTCAAATGATAGAGGGGTAATCTAAAATGTAAAGAGATGTAACCACAACATGAACTCTTGCAAAGATATTTCTTTATTGGTTAGAAAGGACCAACATGTGAGCTGAATGAATGAAAGGACGAAGAATTGAAATGAAAAAGGTGAGGTATAGAAATGACCTGCATATACAAGACATGCAGTTTATTCATGATGGTTATCATAGTAAAGTAAATGATCAATGTTATGAAGTTGAGAGGCTTTTGAAATGCAACAGGTTCCCAAAGCGACTTTTGAAAAGTCATACGGTATCTGTATGTGGGTAAAATGACAAAGATAAGGGTCAACACTATCAGAAAGAAAATTTTATTCATATAGTGTTTGAAAGGATAATACGTCAAGATGAAGGAGTCAATCTTATGACTGAACATGATGACATCCATCAATAATATATTTTACATTGAATGGAAGTCTTGGGTAGACATATAAACTTCAAAACTGCTGGCAGATGAAAATAGCACAAATCATTGTTTATCATTACCAAGCTAGGCTGTACTAGAAAAGAAAAGATTACCAAAATAACTTGAATGATGACATGCAGTCACGGCCATAGAGTAGTATGCCAGCATGATGTTACGGTGCTATAGAAACACGAACAATATGGATACATTTAATTGCTGAAAGGGCATTCAATGACAGGGTCTGAAGCAACCAAAGGCTTTGCAAGCAATAAATAAATAGTGCCCAAATAGAAGTAAGGAGTTAAAGTAGATGATAGTAAAAAAAATATGAACATAGTGATGGCTGAACTGTAAGTAAAATGAGTCAAATATGCTTAGGAAGAACTGCAAATCACATAGTAATGCACACCATGGGTCATTATAGGCTCCATTCTGGAAATAGAGAATTAAACGGTTATGATTATCAGGGTTTGATTTGCTTATAAGAAAGGTTGCTCAGATGTGTTTGAATAAGTCCCCACAGACCACATAAGAGAATTTCCATAAACACTCCATTACAAATCAAGAGAGTGTTAGCAGCAAATATATGATGCCTCTGAACAATTCAAGGTAACTAGTGCAGAAATAAGTCAATTACAGGAAGTAATGAGAGCATTTCTGACGTAAAGTCTTAGTATCAAGACCAGATGATTCCGATACATGGCAGCTTAATCTTACTTGTACCACACATATAATGCCAAGTAGCACACCATAAGCTACTAATTGTGATCACCATACATAAGCACTCATTATAGTGTTCATCTCATTCTGGTTCATCTCAAAGATATTGCCCCACAAGATATTTCCTCATCTAAAGGTTTACATTTAACTTGACACTATATTAGTCCCTTAAAAAATTGCAAATGGCATCCCCACATTGGGTTTCAACCATATATTAACATACCTTAATAAGACTCTCAAATCCTACGGAAAAACGAACAGAGTTCCGCCTAAAAATTGACTAAAACCCAGGCTTAAAGCCTTACAATAGATACTTGAAATGGAGATAAGCACTTCAATAGCTCAACGGCCACACATCGGAGTTCACAACTTAACGGGTCACACACCCGGAGTGCACAATTACCAAAATTTAAACAAATAAGAGAAATGAAACATACAATATAACTCTCAGATAAATGAAAGTATGCCTCACTAACAGGGGACCCAAATGGTTCCATACTCCACTTCGCTAATGTTCGACTCTCAGGATATTAACAAATGATTAAGTCACCCAAATGAAAATAGTTTCTCCATATATGCCCATACATATGAACTTATAAGCAATAGCTCATTTAATGGGCCCAACATAACTCATACACAGCTTGAGTTAGCTCACAGTGGCCCTTACAACCTTAGCTCTGATACCAAATCTGTAACAACCCCAAGCTAATGACATGATTTACGACAATATGCACTAGAAGATTTAATAATAGTCAGTGCTACCGCTGTCCTGATAAGGACAAGGCTCACTGAAATCATTTAATCTTGCAACTCATATTCACAATCACAAAATCTATTAACTGAAACACTTCAAAACCAAAGTACATAATGGTTCAACTTTAATACCATCGACTTAATCATACCATGTGATAACTTGCACTCCACACTATACAAGTATGTTGAATATAGATCCAACTTGTCCCTAAGGTCCACTCCAATATTCATGCTATGCTGGATCCACTGTGAGTATCTGACGAGTTCCAAAAGGGCTTGCTAAATAGAGAAATATGTGATACTTCATCACCTAAAATGGAAAACATGAAAATAATTCGAAAATACGAGTAAAAACTCAGTACATGCATTCTTGTATTGTAAAATGAGCATAGAAACATTGTTGATGGGTACCTGTCTTTACAATTCATTTAGTTGGCAGTAACAATGAAAATGAAAGTAATATGAAACTGAATTGCTCATTATTATCTAGATGTGAATCCCTTGCAATGATATGATCTATACATAGGTGTACACCTGCTAATCCGATCAAGAGTTGGCCTGAAGCCATGCGGATAAATGATGGGCTAACGCCCTGGAGATGATAACTGACGGGATCACAAGTTAAATGGTAAATCACTGTATAAACTGATTCATTAATAAACTCATTAAGAGTTATAACTTGATAAACATAATCTGTTTTTTGACGATACAGATAATGGATGTACCTTGAGTCTTTAAA
>JAKOGI010000628.1:440000-447500 GCA_029747015.1 Carnegiea gigantea
CAGTTTCGGAGTTGAGGGAGGGGGAGCCGAGTAGGGAGAGGCCAAAGAGGGGGAGAGAAGGGTGGAGAGAGAGAGACAGAGAGAGAGAGAAGTGTAGAGTTTTCTCTAGCTCCTTGAAGAAGAAATCCTCTAAAACATATTTTTCCCCTCATTCCTAAAATAGCAAGTTTTGAACCAAAAATTTAGTGAAAAAGAAAAAAAAAATTTCTACACTGACTTGGATTGACTCGGAGAGAATTCTAGGTTGGTCCATATCAAATATAAATTTTCGGGGTTTCACATTCTACCCCCTTAAGAAAGTTTCGTCCCCGAAACTTGACACACACCTTTTTATAAGGATAGGTAAGGGTATTTCTCTCGCATCTCCTATTCTGATTCTCAGGTTGCTTCTAACATCTCGTGATTGGCCCAAAGGACTTTTACTAGGGGTACCACTTTCTTACGGAGTTGTTTCTCCTTCCGATCCAGGATTTATAAAGGTCGCTCTTCATAGGACAGATCTTTCAGAAGCTGTACTGGGTCGGGTTCAATCACATGAGAGAGGTCCGGGATGTACTTTTGTAGTTGTGACACATAGAACATGTTTGTACCCTTGGCAACTCCGGTGGCAGTTCCAAGCGGTATGCCTCCTCCCCAACTCTATGTATAATCGGGTATGACCCAATGTACCTCGGGCTGAGCTTCCCTGTCATGTCGAACCTCGTGATCCCCCTAGTTAGTGACACCTTAAGGAAGACTTGGTCGCGCACTTGGAACTCTAAAGGCCTGCACCTCCGATCAGCATGACTCTTCTGACGACTCTGGGTGGCTCTCATACATTCCTGAATTACACAGACCTTCTCAGTAGCAGGCCCAATGGTCAAGGCTTCATCAACCTCTTGCCAACACAATGGGGTTCTATACTTCCTCCCATACAGTGCCTCATACAGTGCCATTCTGATATTGGAGTGGTGGCTGCTGTTGTAAGAGAACTCGATCAACGCTAGTTGCTCATCCCAAGCCTTCTTGAAATCCAAGGCACACGCCTGCAACATATCTTCCAGCATCTGAATCGTCCGTTCAATCTACCCATCCGTAGCCGGTAGAAGACAGTACTGAAACGGAGTAGCCTAGTATCCCGATCTGACACTATAGAACTGGCACCCCGTGTAACCTGATGATTTCTTTGAGATACGCCCGAGCCAACTGGTCCAAGGTCCATGTATTCTTCATGGCTATAAAGTATTTCATGTTGGTGAGTTGGTCCACTATTACCCATATCGCGTTGTTCTTTCGTTGAGTCAGAGGCAGACTGACTATTAAAATCTATGGACACCGAATCCTACTTCCACTGAGGGACATCCAATGGTTGTAAAAGCCTTGCGGGCCGTTGGTGTTCAATTTTCACTCATTGACATATCAAACATCTGGCCACGTAATCAGCCACTTCCTGCTTCATGTTGCTCCACTAGAACGTCTGCTTCAAATCCTTGTACAACTTATTACCCCTTGGGTGAACCGAATGTGGAGTGTTGTAACCCTCGTCCAGAATTTTCTTCTTCAGCTCTTCCACTGTTGGAACACATACTCGGTCGTGGAATCGTATGTTGCCGTCCTCTGGATCGCAAACCCAGGTGCCTTTCTCCTACCAATATCTCCTCCCTAATCCGCTTTAGTTGAGGGTTCATAGTCTGTTCTATGCAAATTTCCACTATGAGGGTCGGTTGGGCCTCCATTGCATAAAGGATAGCTCCAGGGGTGACTACGTTTAGCTCCATCTTCTAGAATTCCTCGCATAGGTCCACTAGTAGCCCTAGTAGGCCATTCAGTGCTGGGTATGGTCTGCGACTTAGAGCATTTGCTACTACATTTGCCTTCCCTGGATGGTACTGAAAGTTTATAGCATAATCCTTCAGGAATTCCAACCACCTTGTACCTCAGGTTAGAATCCTTCTACATAAAGAGGTACTTTAAACTTTGGTGGTCAGTGAAGACCTCACACTATACTCCATATAGGTAGTGCCTCCAAATCTTTAATGCAAACACTACTGCTGCTAATTCTAGGTCATAGGTCGGGTAGGTATGCTCGCGCGGCTTCAGTTGTCGGGAGGCGTAAGCCATAACCTTTCCTCCCTGTATCAACACACATCCTAACCCGCTTCTTGATGCGTCACTATACACCACGAAGGGTTCTTCTTCCCTAGGTAGTGCTAACACCGGTGTGCTGGTCAGTATCTTCTTGAGTTCCTAAAAAGCTTCCTCGCATTTGTCCGTCCACTTGTACTTGGTAGTCTTCTTTGTCAAGTTAGTGAGCGGGACAGCCAGAATTCACATTTAGTTTACTTCATATACAGCTCGGTGCTTCTCAGTACCTGCAGAACTTTCCTCAGGTGGTCAGCATGTTCCGTCCATGTCCTCGAACAGATGAGTATATCGTATATGAACACTACCACGTACTTATCTAGGTAAAGTTTAAAGACCCTATTCATAAGGTCCATGAATGCTGCAGGGGTGTTTGTGAGTCCAAAGGGCATTACTACGAATTCGTAGTGTCCGTATCGGAACGCCGTCTTGGGTATGTCCTCCTCCTTTAATATGAAGTTGGTGGTACCTTAATCACAGGCTAATCTTGGAGAAGGTCCCTGCTCCCTTCAACTGATCAAATAGGTCCTCTATATGGGGTAGCGAGTATCGGTTCTTTACGGTTATCTTATTGAGCTCCCTGTAAGCGATGCATAACCTTAGGGTTCCAATCATTTTCTTCACAAAGAGTACCAAGGCTCCCCACAGTGATATGCTAGGCCTAATATAGCCCTTTTCCAGTAATTCATCCAGTTGGGCCTTTAACTCTTTAAGTTCAGCTGGAGCCATTCTATATGGGGCCTTAGAGATGGGGGTGGCTCCTGGCAAAGGTCTATGCAAAATTCCACCTCTCTGGGCGGTGATATGCCCGGAATTTCTTTCGAAAACACATCAAAAAATTCCTGCACTATCAGAAGGTCGTTCAGGGATGTCCCCGATGCTTCATTCTCCACCACATTGCATAGGTATCCCTCATAGCCTCTCCTTAGCAGTCTCTGGGCTTTAATTACTGAGATAAGCTTCACTCCTTTTTCTAGGGGTTCTCCCCTATGAACTACTCTTCCTTTGTTTGGCCCTCTCATGGATATCTTCCGCTTGAGGCAATCTATGTGGGCCTGGTGTTTGGATAGCCGGTCCATACCTAAAATTGCGTCGAACTAGGTAACCGAATTCATATAGTCTGCTATGAAGTTATAGCCATGTATTTGGATTAGGCAGTTAATGTATAACTCTTTACAGTTTACCGCCTTCCCATTAGGAAGGGCTATATTTAGTAGGGTAGGTTCGCTCGCTGGGACAAACCCTACAATTCTCACCAATCGAGTAGAAATAAACGAATGCATGGCATCATAATCAAATAAAACTTCTATAAGATGAATTTTTATGGAAAAGTTACCAGTCACTACGTTTAGAGTGTTCTCCACCTCTTCTCGCTTTATCACATACACTCTGCCACCTGGGCCTCGGGGTGGTGGGTTAGGTGGCCTAGCTTAGCTCTGCCAAGGTGCCTTCCCCTGGTTGCCCGGGCTTCCTATTTGACTGCCCATATTCTGCATGGGTAGCTACTGCTATAGTCCTGCCGATCGTTGCCCAGGAGGGGGTGGAGGAAGTGGGCAGTCTTTCACTTGATGTTGTGGGCTACCACAATGGAAACATCACTTTACCGAGCGGCACTCACGCACATAGTGTCTTGATTTTCTACAGGCGTTGCATATCACTGGAGGTCAAGCACCAGGGTGTTGTTGATTAGAAGGGTAGGGGTTGTTGGAGGGACCGTCCCTTGGCCTCTTGTATGGACTCTGGGTGTGCTGATTCCCTCGCTGATCCACCTCCCTCCTCACCCTGTACTGCTCATTGTAGAATTCACTTCTTTCCTTCATGGCTCTCTCTACATTGACGGTGGTATCATACATGTCCTCGTATAAATTGTAGTACCACACTGACATTCGCTCCTTGATGCTGGGATTCAATTCGAGCTCAAAGTGGTTCATCCTCACCTTCTTGTTCGCTATATACGCAGGTGCAAACTGCGATAGCTTCATGAACTTCGAAGCGTACTCCATTACGCTCATCTTCCCTTACTGTAGACGGACGAACTCGCCCTCCTTGGCCTTTTGCAGGGACACCGGGTAGAATTGATTCTTCAATAAGTCCTTGAATTCCTTGCAGCCGAACCCTGGCTTAAACTGTCTGCCTCTCACCGTGGCCCACCAAAAGTCTGCCTCATCCCTTAAATAGAATCTGGCAAACCCTACCCTTCACTTTGCAAGGTACCATAAGGCATCGAACAACTTCTCCCTTCCCCTTAGCCAATCTGCGAATGCCTTAGAGTTAGGGGCACCCGTGTACACAGGTAGATTGAGGCTTATGAGCCTCTTAAACATATAATCAGTATGCCCTTTCTCCCTAGCCTCAGCTATACGTTGGAGGTGCTCGTTTTGACATTGAATTTGCTCATCCTGCTTCTGCAGCAGCTCCAGAAGCAGCAGGTTGGTGAGTTCTCCCCCAGCCGAGGAGATGGTCTCACCTGCCCAAATCGTATTTTCGCTTCCGTTCCCGGGTCGAAGAGCCTCCAATCTCTCCTGGAAACCTGCCATTGGAATTTTCAATTCCTTTCGTGCCCTTTCCTCGAGCTGAGGTCCGATGTAGGATTCATCGTTAGTCCCCGACATTCTGAGGTAAAATACCTCAATTTAGTTCACATCCTAATAGTCCTTATAACAGGCCCTGCCAAGCACTAACAACTTCGACGCATTTTGTATAGAAAAGGTATAACACCCACTGAGGCATACTTCATATTTATTTATAATAACCCGGAGGCATCGGGTCCCTCCTTCTCTCGAGGATAGTGACCCATCTCCTACATATTCATGATTAGCAGTGTATCTTTAATACATAGTTCGCACATATGGAAACACTTCTCAATCCCCAAGGGATCCCGGTAGTCATCGCATCTACACAGTTCACAAGTAAACAACAACACAGAATTCAGCACAAAGAGAAATAACACACTATAACTTTTATTCCATTTTAATAGGTTCATAACATAACATCTAACTGAGTTTCATTCATTAACTAACAAAGATTCTAGTAAAAAGAAGAAGTTAAACATTGACTCCTAAGGCCTTCAATCTCTACTGGCTGGGAGCATCTAGCGGGCACCCACCTCGGTACATCCTACCACACCTCCCGTATTCCCAATGAGTCACCGCAGTCTCAGGCTTACCCCTCTTTCTCACATGATCTATCTCTTTATTACTTAAGACCTCATGTCTCCTCGTCTGGTTGACCTCCCCAGTGAACTCTATCCTTCCCTCCTCCTGATCCCCCTCAGGGTCCTCCCTCTCAAGAGCCTCCGTCTTACTCTCCCTAAAGTCTCCCTCAAGGGGTTCACTTCCCATAAGTTCCTCCTCACTCACCCTAGAATCCTCCGCGGGATCTTCCTCTTCCATTCGTTCCTCCTCGCTAGGATCCTCCCCGGGGTCCTCCTCTTCCATTAGTTCCTCCTCGAGGTCCTCTCCCTCTACTGGACCTGCCTCAGTAGAAGCATCTCTTTCATCCTTAGGGTCTCTCCTCATCAGTGAACTCGTCTTCCAAGAGTGGGGCATCCTCCTCACTAGCTATGAGTATAAGATCCTAGTCGTGGAGGCCCTCCAATCTCAGGTAGTTTATCAGGTCAATCACACTCATCCCCATAGACTCCCAGTCACACTAACAACACTTCCCCCATGGGCAATGATCACGAGCCCAAGGATGCAGCTCGTCAACTCTGTAGTGCCACTCAGGGTCTCCTTTCAAAGTCAACAACTGAAAGATGGCCTAATTGCCCTTAATCCTCAAATAGCTATTGGGCACATCTTTCAAATACCTGGCTGATGCCCACCTCACATGCCAAATGTGGTCCCACATAATCTGACCCAATCTCTTAGCTAGCTGCTCATGCAAGCAAGGACCTCCTATGCAACCACGATGCTGGGTACCCTCTATTCCTATACAGAAGTCACTTACACATAAGACAGGCATTCGCGCAATAACACATTTATATCATGACCTGCATATGTATGCACCATTTCCCATCATTACACTCACTCTCCGTATCCTACCTAAGTCTATATCATGTCTATAACTTGGCTCTGATACCAAATTTGTAACGCCGAAAAAATTCAATTTGGGAATTTGAGTCGGTCCTTAACTTGACTAAAGTTGACTACTGACCCGCCTGGCAGCGGATAGTCAGACTTGGCATTACCGCTGTTTTTCCTTACTAGAAATACCAGGCTAACAGAATAAACATTTTATTAGAAACTAAACTGAAAGTTAATACCAAAAAAAAAAGGTTTCAAACACTCCAACAAGTTCCAAAGGGTTTCCAAACTACTATCCGGTCCTCTAAACTTAAATTCTATGCGCGTCGGCCTCACAACTAAGCATAGTTCCCATCCCCTTATGTAGAATGATCACCTGAAAATAAAATATTTTCAAACAGTAAGGAAACTCAATAACAATGATCCTCAGCTATAAATTAACGATTTAAAAGCATTTGAAAGCGATTTGAGTAAAACAGAGAACATAACACAGGATTGGGATTGTTGTAATAGTTACACCCCAGTTTTATTCCTAATTTAATTCCTGCCCCTTGTTCTCAACAGGAATAAATCAATAAGAGACCACAGTGGGTCTCATGGCCTGCAACCGGTCTAGTTGCAGCCGATCAACTCTTTCATGGCCTACTGTCCACTAACGATTACCGATAGCCTGGCCTACGCCTACTGCTTCCAGTACGGTGTTACCAATCTACCAGCATGCTTTGCCCGGGGAAGACAATAAATCTTCTAACAATTGAAGGATCAGTGTCCTCCCCCCTAATCTCATCATAACCAAAACATATTTAACAGGGGGGGTGTGTGTGTGTAGAGCTTGTTACACATATATATATGTGTGTGTGTGTGTGTGTGTGTGTGTGTGTGTGTGTGTCTATATATATGTGTAGAGCTTGTTACAGAGTTACAAATTAAACCACTACTTTGATTTATAAATAATATTTATAGCATAGGAAATTAGAGATCGATACCATGAGGAAAGATTATGATAATAAGCTAGTTTAATTTTAAATGATTTTACTACTCTAATTTATTATAACTTCTCTTTATATTACCAAAATAAATCAAATTTAATTAAAAAAATCTGGAAAAAATACTTGATATTGCTCCTAAATATTCTAAATTTAATTCTGAAAATAAAACAGTAAATAGGTATCCTAAATAATCTGAAAAATAAAAACAGAAATAATAATACAATATTAGTCTGAAAATTAAAACAGAAAATAGCAACCAGAAAATTAATATTAAAAATGACAGAAAGTAATCCAAATTAATATTCTGAAAGTTTATAACTTTATAACTCTAAAATTATATGTAATTTAATTCAGAAAAATTAAAA
>JAKOGI010000628.1:457500-475000 GCA_029747015.1 Carnegiea gigantea
AAAAGATTACGAAAATATGAATCTTCTCTGTTAGCTGTCATACAAACAAATATTTGCAAAGGACCCATATTTTTTAATTGTTATCCTGAATTTAAGGTTGATCTGACATGTCCTATGACAACAGAAGCTCTTAAACTTGATGTTCATATCCAAGGTAATGAGTTTCTTGATTGCAAAAACTTTGCTGTCATTTACAGTTTTTGTTTTCGTCTGATGTCTACCAATTTGGATACAAGATTTCTTAACCCTCTTCCTTTAAATTCTGAGGAAACTATCTTGTTACAAATTGTAGACAAAAAGCCTACTGTCTTCACTCCAAAACTTCTAAAATGGGATGAAATTACTCTTCCAGACAAGAATGAGTTGTCAAAACCACAACGACCTGCTCAAATAGAACGAAGAGATATTGATCAAATTATAGAAGAACCTGATGGTCGGATAATTCTTAAATTTAGGTCTTTACCTATTCATGATGACGCAGCCATACCTGGCCCTTCAAATTTTAGAAGATCCTTTACGGACTATTCATCTAGATCCGAACCTCTGGATCATTCACAAAGATACAGATTTAGGACACCTATCCCTGAACCTGTTCCTGACCCCCCATCTCATACTTCCTCAAGAATAGACGCTGCTATAAATGTCTTGATAAAACCTGATTTTACCATTGATTGGACAATTCTCAAAGAAAATTATTATTCTCCCCAGAATGCTTCTTTGCGACAGTGGTTTGAACAAATTGACAGAAACCTGAGAGAACAAATAAAGAATGAATGGATCAGTGACATGGAGCGTCTCCAAGTCAACTTTCCTTTCTTTATTTGGTTTCCTACCTTTGCTTCCAAAAAAGGTATTCAGAATGTTTATACTATTCCCAGTATCAATGTTCAAACAAATCTTCTCAAAGTCTGGCATTTTCAAAATGGTTCAAGTGTTTCCTCTGTTCATCCTCCTCAGGATGATATCAAAATTATTCTCAAAGGTGAACCCATTCTGGCTACACCTTTTCGCAAAGGCCGGGAGGGGAATGATATTGTCAAATTAGAGGACCTTAAAAAGGTTCATCAACAAGCCAACTATACAAATTCTATCCTTCATACCATTGCTAACCAATTGAACCATGTTTCTATAAGGATAGAAGAAACAAATAGGAAGGCTCAAACCTCGTTTCCAAGTACCAGTCATGCGGACAACATTTCTAAACCATTCTTCAAAACTGATAGTATCCCAAAAGAAAATGAAGAATCCTTTATTAAGGCCTCTTCTAACAGTCATTTCCTCAAAATTATTTCAGACCAGATTAAGGAGCTCGGTGCCTCCTTAAAGGGCAAATCGGTTTCTTGTCTAGACCAAACCTGTCAAAGCCAAGTTTTCGACACATCATCTTCTGAAGAAGACAAAGAGGATAACACAAGCAGTGGTGATGAGGAAGCTTTGAATGTTATCGAAGAAACCTTTGAAGAATCAACGCCTCTTGCCATTAACAAAATTAGAACCTGGACTCAGGGTAATACAAGAAATTATTATCTGAAACCTACTCCCCCTGATCTTCAATATGAAGAAAGAGGAAGTTTTGCTTCTTCTCACTTCAATAGAGAATCAGTTTACCAATGGAATATTGATGGCAAATCTGAGCATGAGATCCTAAGCACCTTGCAAGAAATGACAATGGCCCTTTCTGCCTACAAAGCAAAAAAATTCACCAATTCTCAAGCCGCTACCGCCTTAGTTATAGGCTTCTCAGGACAATTGAAATCCAGATGGGATAACTTCCTAGACAATGACGCCAGGACAAAAATCCTTAATGACACCTACGAAAAGCTGAATAACTGTGGGGTTGAAGTGGATGAGCAAGATGGGGCAGAAGTCCTCATCCACATAATTACTCTACATTTCTTAGGAAACCCAAAAGAAGAGCAAGCTTCTGCTAAAACAATCCTTATTAACCTTCGTTGTCCTACCTTTACCGACTATAGGTGGTAGAAGGATGTCTTTCTAACAAATGTTCTCAAAAGGGAGGATGGTACTCAAGATTTCTGGAAAGAACGATTTATTGCAGGATTACCAAAACTTTTTGGAGAAACAATCCTCAATAAATTACGCCAGACTTTTGGAACCACTGATATCCCATTTAGCTTATTAACATTTGGACAACTCTTTGGGATAGTCAAAACTGAAGGATTAAATCTCTGTAACGAGATTAAAATCCAGTCCAAATATGGATCAGAAAAGGCACAATCTCGAAAAGAGATAGGCATTTTTTGGGAGCATTTGGAGTTACAAAAATACAAGCTCCTTCTACGGCCCGCAAACGGCTCCAAAAGAAAAGGGCCCAGCCCAAGTTCAGACAACGTCCTAGGCAGCCCAAACCAGTTGTCAAAACGGAGCAATCCAAACCTACACCCAAAAGGAAACAACCCAGCAAAAAGAAGAAGACTACTGTTTGCTACAAATGTGGCAAAATAGGTCACAAGGCCTTTCAGTACAAAAGCGAACAAAAAATCAATGAATTATTTTCTGGAGAACCAGAACTCCAGAAAAAGCTTTTAACCCTTCTTACACAAAATGGTTCAGATTCAGACAAAGAAGAAGTATATTATTCAGACTCCAGTGAGGATTCTGAATATGAATCTTCTCTAATTCTGTCTTTGAATGTCATCACAAGCAAACTCCAAAAGGAGTTTCTCCTTGACCTTATCGAACAAATTCCTGATATTGATACAAAAAGAGAACACCTTGAATAACTCAAAGGTATTATCCTCGAAGAAGAAGACAGAACTCCTAAATTTGGTTTAGGAACCTCATCTTCTTCTTCGATTTCCTAAATCTTTGAAAGATACCCTATTACCAATCCTTATCAACAAGTTACCACAAAATAATTGCTAGCTGAGGTCAATGACCTCAAATCCCAAGTTCGCTTTCTCAAAGTGGAGGTGGTAAGCCGTAAATCCAAAGATCTGAAGATAGAAACAAAACTTGCAATTTTGGAATCTTACAAGATCAATCCCCCTATCTTACCACAGCTAACATCTCCGGGATTCATGATACTGAAATCCCAGAAACTCAGTTTTTGTAAACCATCTCCAAGGTTACTTTTCAAAAATGGTATTCAATAGTAAAACTTATGGTGGATGATTTCTCAATTAATACAGTAGCTCTTATAGGTAGTGGAGCTGATCAAAATTGTATCAAAGGAGGCATTGTTCCTATAAAATTTTGTGAACGAACAAAGGAACAATTAGTTAGTGCTAATGGTGGACCTTTGAACATTCGCTACAAATTAAATAAGGGTTATATTCAAAACAATGATTACTGTTTCAAAAATATTTTCCTCATAGTTGACAATATTACAAATGATTTAATTTTCTGAACCCCCTTTCTCACTCAAATTTATCCATTTACTGTTAATGAAACTGGTATTCACACAAACATTATGTGTAACACCATATCTTTTAATTTTCCTTCTACTACTCATCAAAAGGAAATTCTTAATCTACAATCATCTTCTATATTTAAACAGATCAATAGTCTTCAATCCAAACAAAAACAAATTTGCCATTTACAAGAAGAAATTTCCTGCCTTCGAATAGAAGAACAATTGAAAACCCCCTCTATTCAACTCAAAATTTCAGATTTTGAACAACTCTTAAAGAAAAGGATATGTTCTGATCTTCCTAATGCATTTTGGGAAAGAAAGAAACATATCATTTCCTTGCCATATGAACCAAGTTTTAATGAAAAGGATATTCCTACTAAAGCCGGGCCAACACAAATGAATTTTGAACTTTTAGAACATTGCAAAAAGGAAATTCAAAGTCTTCTTGACAAAAACCTCATTCGCCCATCAAAATCCCCTTGGAGCTGTGCAGCATTTTATGTTAATAATGCAGCTGAAAAGGAACGAGGCGTTCCCAGGCTGGTTATTAACTACAAACCTTTAAACAAAGTTTTACAATGGATTCGATATCCAATTCCTAATAAAAGAGATTTATTAAATCGTCTTTACAATACAAAAGTTTTCTCAAAATTTGACATGAAATCTGGATTTTGGCAAATTCAGATTGCTGAAAAGGATCGTTACAAAACTACATTCACGATTCCCTTTAGCCATTACGAATGGAATGTAATGCCATTTGGACTCAAAAGTGCTCCTTCCGAATTTCAAAACATAATGAATGATAGTTTTACTCCCTACACATCTTTCATTATTATCTACATTGACGATGTGTTAGTTTTTTCAAATACACTTGATCAGCATTTTAGGCATCTACAGACATTCTTACATGTTATTGAGAAAAATGGATTAGCTGTTTCTGCATCAAAAATAGTGTTGTTCTAAACAAAAATTAGGTTTCTTGGATATGATATCCATCAAGGTGCCATTAAACCTATTATGTGATCTTTAGCATTTACAGATAAATTCCCAAATGAAATCAAAGATAAAAAATAGTTGCAGTGATTTTTAGGCTGTCTGAATTATGTCTCTGATTTCTTCCCCAATTTGCGTCATTTATGTGCACCATTGTATAAGAGACTTACGAAGAATCCAGTCCCTTGGTCAGACGTGCATACTCACATTGTCAGACAAATCAAAGAAAAGGTTAAGTCACTGCCGTGTCTAAATATCCCTAATCCATCTGCATTCATGATAGTTGAAACAGATGCATCAGACATAGGATATGGTGGTATCTTAAAACAAAAGTTAGAGTCTCAGGAACATGAACAGCTAGTTAGGTTTTATTCTGGACTCTGGCTCAGTCCACAATAAAATTACTCTACTATCAAAAACTAAATTTTATCTGTTGTTCTTTATGTTTCAAAATTTCAAGATGATTTATTTTACAAAAAATTCTTACTTCGAATTGATTGCAAATCAGCAAAAGAAATTCTTCAAAAGGATGTCAAGAATTTAGTGTCTAAACAAATTTTTGCTCAATGGCAAGCGATACTTTCTGCTTTTGATTTTGATATTGAATTTATCAAAGGATAAAACAATTCTCTTCCTGATTTAGTTACTCGAGAATTCTTGCAACGAAAGAGTGACAAAATTTTGTTTCTGCAGGCAGCAACATGAGTTCCAACAAAGACAAAGGCAAAGATAAAGGAAAAGGAAACAGAAGAGCTGAAGATTATCAGCTCCAAGTTCCTACCCAAAACCAATTCCTTCCACTTACAAATTTCCCTCCATTACCATACAAAGCCATTGTTGCCAAACCATCCACAAAACCAACCCAGGACAATGCCTATTATGTTCGACATACGGAACATTTATTCCTGACAAGCTACAAAACTAGCCCGTCTCCAGATATCATCAAACCTCTCATACAAAGAACCTTTGGCAAAAAATATTTTACCACTGACAACCCTTAAAAACATAGTAATTTTATGAGCTTATCCTTGTGGATACTCGATCGATTGACATTACCCATACCTTTGACAAAATGAATCCTAGACATATTCTTTTCTCCAAATGGATTATTGGAAATGTTTTGAGTACTCAACAATGGAAAAATCCATTTGAGGAAAAAAGCTTTTCTATACCTCTTACTCCTCAAACATTTGACTATAATGATTATAGGATAGCGTGGTATCGTGCTTTCCTATACCTTCCTAAAACCCATTCCTGGTTCTTTAATTTTCACGACAATTGTCCAAACGCATTTCTTATCTGGTTCTATTACTGGTGGACATGGTTTGGATGTAGCACAATAATTCATCCGACTGAAACCAAAGAAGGTTGGGATTACTGGGAAAAGAACATCTCTTCCCTCGAGCCTTATACAAAAGAAGTTCAATTTTTCCGCACCTTTAACATCGCATGGATTTTCAGTTGGGAATACATATTACAAAACCATTTACTCAATTCTTTCCCACTGTCTATGGTTCAAATTTACAAAATTAAGAGGTGGAATGAGTACAAAACCAAATTATGTGGCAAACAGAATGTGGAATATTTTTGCAGAATAAAAACAAAAAAAGTTCATGCTCCACAATCGCCATACATTTGAAAAGAAGAGAGAAGCAGCCACTGGACCTTCTACCCCATTCAAAAGGGAAAGTCCAACAACTTCAACCAAAGCAAAAGCCAAAGGATTATCTCAAAAGGAACGAGAAAACCTTGAACTTCTCAAAGATGATCCCAATATGCAATAAATTTTCCTTCAACAAATTTTGGACAAAACGGATGACTCAGACGATGAAACAGTCAGTTCTGCAGCTTTATCCACCAAACCAAAACAACAAGATTATCAAGATTCATAGGACCCGTATGACCTGTAAATCTCTTTCAAAAGAAATGATAAAGCCTGCAAGAGCCACGACCCTTCGAGATTCTCAAAGGACGTGACCCTTGGCAAAACAAAAGGACAAAATAAACAAAAGAGCCTGCAAGAGTTATTTGGCTTTTGGCAAAAGTAAAGTCCATGTTCTAACAAATCTTTTCTTTTGCAGAAAAGTCACTTTCGATAAATTTTACTATTTAACAACAGTAGCCCCACAAAAGCAAACAGTAAGGTGATAAGGTTTACAGCTCACCTTCGTTTCAGCAAACAGTCTGAAGATAAGAATGATCCAACTTTCGGTGCATCTTTTCTTTACATGGCAGACAAAAGAAATCTCTTTTCAAAAGGAAACAAAACATCAATTATCAAGGCATTCTTTTCCTTTCTATAAAAGGGACGGACAATTATGGAAGAATGCAGAGCGAATTCAAGCAATCTCTTGTATTCTCTAAAAGCTTTCTCCAGTTTTCTCTTTCTCTCCTTCTGTACTCTTTCTCTCTACAAATTGTAAGTTTCTTTTCTATAATTCTCTTTGTACAAATTTATCAGTGTTCAATGACAATTCAGTTTACATCTCGATCCTGCTCTTTCTTTGTATCAAAGCCATTTGCGAACAAACTTCTGAAGCTAGATATTGTGATAGGAATTCATGCCAAAGTTCTGTTAGCATAGAGCCGTGTACAGCGGTGTTGTTATTGGCGTTGGTATGTTTTCGTTGTTCAGCCAAGTGGTGGTCCCAGTTGGTGGTCCAGTCATTAGCAACTGTCTGCATATAGAACTAGGTCATGCATTAGCATCATGGCATCTAGATTAAGAAGAATATTGTCATTTAGTGCTGATAGCAGTCATAGAGACATAGTTAATTCAAATAAACAAAGAACTGGTCCCATCTATAGGGCTCCTACTCCTGACAATTATGCTAATTGGAACTTACCTAGAGTTGAGTTAGACACTATTTACAAAATCGGCACCTTTGATTTCATTAAAGCATATTCTATCAAAACACATGAAGAAGTTATTAGTTTACAAAATGGTTTGCAAGCAACTAACATGATTAAACAAACTTCAATTGACAGTCATTTAAAAGCTAAATATCGTTTTATGCATATTGGTTTAGTTCAAGTTGTCATTAAACCTCTTCTTAAGAAAGGTATTAATACACCCATCTATATGGCATTAAGAAACAAAAGATTACGAAAATACAAATCTTCTCTGTTAGCTGTCACACAACGGAATATTTGCAAAGGACCCATATTTTTTAATTGTTATCCTGATTTTATGGTTGATCTGACATGTCCTATGACAACAGAAGCTCTTAAACTTGATGTTCATATCCAAGGTAATGAGTTTCTTGATTTTAAAAACTTTGTCGTCATTTATAGAATTTATTTTCGTCTGATGTCTACCAATTTGAATACAAGATTTCTTAACCCTCTTCCTTCAAATTCTCAAGAAACTATCTTGTTAGAAATTGAAGACGAAAAGTCTACTGTCTTCACTCCAAAACTTCTCAAATGGGATGAAATTACTCTTCTAGACGAGATTGAGTTGCAAGAACCACAACAACCTACTCAAATAGAACGAAGAGATATTGATCAACTTATAGAAGAACCTGATGGTCGGATAGTTCTTACATTTAGGTCTTTATCTATTCATGATGACCCAGCCATACCTGGCCCTTTAAATTTTAGAAAATCCTTTTCGGACTATTCATCTAGATTCGAACCTCTGGATCATTCATAAAGATATAGATTTAGGGCACCTATCCCTGAACCTGTTCCTGACCCCCCATCTCCTACTTCCTCATGAGTAGGCGCTGCTATAAATGCCTTGACAAAACCTGGTTTTACTATTGATTGGACAATTCTTAAAGAAAATTATTATTTTCCCCAGAATGCTTTTTTACGACAGTGGTTTGAACAAATTGATAGAAACCTGAGAGAACAAATAAAGAAGGAATGGATCAGTGACATGGAGCGTCTCCAAGTCAACTTTCCTTTCTTTATTTGGTTTCCTATCTTTGCTTGCAAAAAAGGTATTCAGAATGTTTATACTATTCCCAGTATCAATGTTCAAACAAATCTTCTCAAAGTCTAGCATTTTCAAAATGGTTCAACTATTTCCTCTGTTCATCCTCCTCAGGATGATATCAAAATTATCCTCAAAGGTGAACCCATTCTGACTACACCTTTTCGCAAAGACCGGGAGGGTAATGATACTGTCAAATTAGAGGACCTTAAAAAGGCTCATCAACAAGCCAACTATACAAATACTATCCTTCATACCATTACTGACCAATTCAACATAAACTGATAAATTTGTACAAATAATTTTAAGAGAATGACTGTTGGAAGAGGCCTTAACAAGCCAACTATATATATATATGTAAAGCTTATCGCAGAATTACAAATTAAATCACTACTTTAATTTATAAATAATATTTATACCACAGGAAAGTAGGGATCGGTCCCACGAGGAAAGATTATGATAATAAGCGAGTTTAATTCTAAATGATTTTACTACTCTAATTATTATAACTTCTCTAAAATAAATCAAATTTAATGAGTAAAAATCTAGCAAAATACTTAATATTACTCCTAAATATTTTAAATTTAATTCTAGAAATAAAACAGTGAATAGTTATCCTAAATAATCTGAAAAATAAAAAATAAAAATAATGACACAATATTAGACTGAACATTAAAACAGAAAATAACAAGCAGAAAATTAATATTAAAAATTATAGAAAGTAATCCAAATTAATAATCTACAAGTTTATAACTTAATAACTCCAAAATTATATGTAAAATAATTCAGAAAAATTTAAATGGTAAATTAACTCCAGAAAATGAAAAGAGAAAATAAAATCTGAAATTAGAGAAAAAATAAACTGCACTAATATAAATATGAAATTAAATAACAAAATTTCCCAAATTTTGGGATATAATTTTTTGGACTTAATAAAACCCTAAGAACATAAAATAAAAATTAAAAACATAATTTTCAGATTTATTAAAATAAAAATTTACATATATCCAGTTCACGAAATAATTCTGAAAAATTATCAAATAATTTTCAAAAATTCTAAAATTAAATGTAACAGAATAGGACACTATATATACCCTAAAATGGACTAAAGTATTAAAAAAACACAAAAGAAACTATTT
Source organism: Carnegiea gigantea (assembly GCA_029747015.1). Lineage (NCBI taxonomy): Eukaryota > Viridiplantae > Streptophyta > Magnoliopsida > Caryophyllales > Cactaceae > Carnegiea > Carnegiea gigantea. Next base: position 466,949 of record JAKOGI010000628.1, read on the forward strand.
TTAACCTAATTTCTAACAAACCGATAAATAAATGGCAAAACAGAATAGAAATTAAATATGAAAATTATAACCACACTAAAAATCAAAATTTAATTGATCTAATATTACCAAGACACTCCTAAAAGACTACTCTTTTGGGGAAATAAATGAACTTTATATTAAAGCTTATAAACTCAAGAATTAAAAATGACAAACTAAACAAATTAATTAAAAGGCAACAAATAATTATCAAAGGTATCAAATTTATGAAAAATACTTAGCACAATCTATATCCACCATGCAAGTTAATACTTATCATTAACATACAAATTGATTTTATCCATAAGTTAGACTGTAGAAGACATCCACCAGCGGATCTTCTTCGTTTTTTCTTATATCATAGTTTATTTAGGTCTAGCCCTATTATAAACCCTACTAGTTTTGATAACCCTGACACCAGCGCAAGAATTTAATCAAACTAGAGCATTATGTATTAGAAAAACATTATCTAATGCCTTGTAATCAATTTATCAGCAAATTAATTTAACAAAGATTTATAACGATTATCTAATTAAAAGAGATGGGTTTGAGCTATTCATGATCAATTAGGCTGATACTAATGCATAAAAGACTATAACTTTTACATATTAAAGCCTTTTAAACTATCATATGAATTCGTATTAAACTAATTAACATGCATTCTAGTTAATCTAACGTGACTACCATAAAAGATAAACATTAATCGTTATAGAATCATAAATAAAAATTAACTAGATAATAAAGCATAAAGCTTATTTCAAAATAATTAATTTAGCATAGTTTCAAATAGATTATACTAAGTACAAGGAAATTACTCACACATATTATAAATAAAATCACAATAATTAATCCAAGTTTTTATGTTAAACAATAAACTAAACACAAAAGAAATAAAATAAAGTAAAAAATAAAAGAAATACTACTTTGCGTGAAGGTGGATGGTGATATATGATAGTGATGAAGATGCTTTGGCCTTGGAGAGTTGGTGATTGATGATGATGATGGAATGTTGGTATGCTTGGTGAGAAGGTGGTGTATCAAGGAGATGATCAGAGAAGATGCATGCAGCGTGAGATGAAGAGGTGAGGCATGGTGTCTGTGAGGGAAGAGGGAGATTTAGTTTTTATAATATTAGCTACTAGGGTTTTCTTCTTTAAATTCCTTCTCTTTCAAGTCTTCTAGTTTCTCTTCAATTAGGAGCAATAATTTTATAACCCTAGCCCAAATACATTATTATGGAAATAATATTTTTCCATAAATCATTATTTTTGGATCGACTTCATAGCTTAGCGTGTAAAATCTGAACTTCGACTTCTTCTCTTCTCCTCTTTAGTTTATTAACGCTTAACCTGAAAAATATATAAAATAAAGTAAATTAGATGAAATAATATATGTAATATAATCAAAATAATTATTAAAATAATGCATAATTTTGACTTAACAATATATATATATATATATAGATATATATTTATGTATATATATATATATATATATATATATATATATATATATATATATATATATATGTATATATATACACATACATATGTGTGTGTGTGTGTGTGTGTGTCTATATATATATATTTATATATATATATGTATAAATATATATGTGTGTGTGTGTGTGTATATATATATATATATTATATATATATAATATACACACACACACCACACATATATGCATATATATATATATACATACAAATATATGTATGTATATATATACAAATACACAAAATATACATACATACTACATATACATATATATATATATATATATATATATATATATATATATATATATATATATATATATATATATATATATATATATATATATATATATATATATATATATATATATATATATATATATATAGAGTATTTCCTTCTCTCCTTCTGTACTCTTTCTCTCTACAAATTGTAAGTTTCTTTTCTACAATTCTCTTTGTACAAATTTATCAGTGTCCAATAACAATTCAGTTTACGTTTCGATCCTGCTCTTTCTTGGTATCAGAGCCATTTGCGAACAAACTTCGAAAGCTAGATATTGTGATAGGAATTCATGCCAAAGTTCTGTTAGCATAGATCCGTATACAGCGGTGTTGTTATTGGCGTTGGTCGGCCTGTGTTTCCGTTGGTCAGCCAAGTGGCGGTCCCAGTTGCTGGTCCAGTCATTAGCAACTGTTTGCATATAGAACTAGGTCATGCATTAGCATCATGGCATCTAGATTAAGAAGAATGTTGTCATTTAGTGCTGATAGCAGTCATAGAGACATAGTTAATTGAAATGAACAAAGAACTGGTCCTATCTATTGGGCTCCTACTCCTTACAATTATGCTAATTGGAACTTACCTAGAGTTGAGTTAAACCCTATTTATAAAATCGGCGCCTTTGATTTCATTAAAGCATATACTGTCAAAACACATGAAGAAGTCATTACTTTACAAAATGGTTTGCAAACAATTGACATGATTAAACAAACTTCAATTGAAAGTCATTTAAAAGCTAAATATCATTTTATGCATATTGGTTTAGTTCAAGTTGCCATTAAATCTCTTCTTAAGAAAGGTATTAATGCACCCATCTATATGGCATTAAGAGACAAAAGATTACGAAAATACAAATCTTCTCTGTTAGCTGTCATACAAACGAATATTTGCAAAGGACCCATATTTTTTAATTATTATCTTGATTTTATGGCTGATCTGACATGTCCTATGACAACAAAAGCTCTTAAATTTGATGTTCATATCCAAGGTAATGAGTTTCTTGATTGCAAAAAATTTGTTGTCATTTACAGAATTTATTTTCACCTGATGTCTACCAATTTGAATACAAGATTTCTTAAGCCTCTTCCTTCAAATTCTTGGGAAACTATCTTGTTACAAATTGAAGACAAAAAACCTACTGTCTTTACTCCAAAACTTCTCAAATGGGATGAAATTACTCTTCCAGATGAGATTGAGTTGCAAGAACCACAACAACCTGCTCAAATATAACGAAGAGATATTAATCAAATTACAGAAGAACCTAATGGTCGGATAATTCTTAAATTTAGGTCTTTATCTATTCGTGATGACCCAGCCATACCTGGCCCTTCAAATTTTAGAAGATCCTATTCGGACTATTCATCTAGATCTGAACCTCTGGATCATTCACAAAGATACAGATTTATGACACCTATCCCTGAACCTGTTCCTGACCCCCCATCTCCTACTTCCTCAGGAATAGGCGCTGCTATAAATAACTTGACAAAACCTGGTTTTACCATTGATTGGACAATTCTCAAAGAAAATTATTATTCTCCCCAGAATGCTTCTTTGCGACAGTGGTTTGAAGAAATCGATAGAAACCTGAGAGAACAAATAAAGAAGGAATGGATCAGTGACATGGAGCGTCTCCAAGTCAACTTTCCTTTCTTTATTTGGTTTCCTACCTGTGCTTCCAAAAAAGGTATTCAGAATATTTATACTATTCCCAGTATCAATGTTCAAACAAATCTTCTCAAAGTCTGGCATTTTCAAAATGGTTCAAGTGTTTCCTCTGTTCATCCTCCTCAGGATGATATCAAAATTATTCTCAAAGGTGAACCCATTTTGGCTACACCTTTTCGCAAAGGCCGGGAGGGGAATGATACTGTCAAATTAGAGGACCTTAAAAAGGTTCATCAACAAGCCAACTATACAAATTCTATCCTTCATACCATTGCTAACCAATTGAACCATGTTTCTATAAGGATAGAAGAAACAAATAGGAAGGCTCAAACCTCGTTTCCAAGTACCAGTCATGCAGACAACATTTCTAAACCATTCTTCAAAACTGATAGTATCCCAAAAGAAAATGAAGAATCCTTTATTAAGGCCTCTTCTAACAGTCATTTCCTCAAAATTATTTCAGATCAGATTAAGGAGCTAGATGCCTCCTTAAAGGGCAAATCGATTTCTTGTCTAGACCAAACCTGTCAAAACCAAGTTTCCGACACATCATCTTCTGAAGAAGACAAAGAGGATAACACAAACAGTGGTGATGAGGAAGCTTTGAATGTTATCGAAGAAACCTTTGAAGAATCAACACCTCTTGCCATTAACAAAATTAGAACCTGGACTCAGGGTAATACAAGAAATTATTATCCGAAACCTACTCCCCCTGATCTTCAATATGAAGAAAGAGGAAGTTTTGCTTCTTCTCACTTCAATAGAGAATCAGTTTACCAATGGAATATTGATGGCAAATCTGAGCATGAGATCCTAAGCACCTTGCAAGAAATGACAATGGCCCTTTCTGCCTACAAAGCAAAAAAATTTACCAATTCTCAAGCCGCTACCACCTTAGTTATAGGCTTCTCAGGACAATTGAAATCCTGATGGGATAACTTCCTAGACAATGATGCCAGGACAAAAATCCTTAATCACACCTATGAAAAGCTGAATAACTGTGGGGTTGAAGTAGATGAGCAAGATAGGGCAGAAGTCCTCATCCACATAATTACTTTACATTTCTTAGGAAACCCAAAAGAAGAGCAAGCTTCTGCTAAAACAATCCTTATTAAACTTCGTTGTCCTACCTTTACCGACTATAGGTGGTAGAAGGATGTCTTTCTAACAAATGTTCTCAAAAGGGAAGATGGTACTCAAGATTTCTAGAAAGAACGATTTATTGCAGGATTACCAAAACTTTTTGGAGAAAGAATCCTTGATAAATTACGCCAGACTTTTGGAACCACTGATATCCCATTTAGTTTACTAACATTTGGACAACTCCTTGGGATAGTCAAAACCAAAGGATTAAATCTCTGTAATGAGATTAAAATCCAGTCCAAATATGGATCAGAAAAGGCACAATCTCGACTTTTTATGAACCATTTGGAATTGCAAAAATACGAGCTCCTTCTACGGCCCGTAAGCAACTCCAAAAGAAAAGGACCCAGCCCAAGTTTAGACAACCTCCTAGACAGCCCAAGCCAGTTGTCAAACAGGAGCAATCCAAACCTACACCCAAAAGGAAACAGCCCAGCAAAAAGAAGAAGACGATTGTTTGCTACAAATGTGGCAAAATGGGTCACAAGGCCTTTCAGTATAAAACCGAACAAAAAATCAACGAATTATTTTTTGGAGAACCAAAACTCCAGAAAAAGCTTTTAACCCTTCTTATACAAAATGGTTCAGATTCAGACAAAAAAGAAGTATATTATTCAGACTCCAGTGAGGATTCTGAATATGAATCTTCTCCAATTCTGTCTTTGAATGTCATCACAAGCAAACCCCAAAAGGAATTTCTCCTTGACCTTATCGGACAAATTCCTGATATTGATACAAAAAGAGAATACCTTGAAAAACTCAAAGGTATTATCCTCGAAGAACAAGACAGAACTCCTAAATTTGATTTAGGAACCTCATCTTCTTCTTCGATTTCCCAAATCTTTGAGAGATACCCTATTACTAATCCTTATCAACAAGTTACCACAAAACAATTGCAAGCTGAGGTCAATGACCTCAAATCTCAAGTTCGCTTTTTCAGAACAGAGGTGGCAAGCCTTAAATCCAAAGATCTGGAGATAGAAACAAAACTTGCAATTTTGAAATCTTACATGATCAATCCCCCTGTCTTAACCACAGCTGACATCTCTGGGATTTATGATACTAAAATCCCAGAAACTCAGTTTTTGCAAACCATCTCCAAGGTTACTTTTCAAAATGGTATTCAATAGTAAAACTTGTGGAGAATGGTTTCTCAATTAATACAGTAGCTGTTATAGGTAGTGGAGCTGATCAAAATTGTATTAAAGGAGGCATCGTTCTTATAAAATTTTGTGAACGAACAAAGGAACAATTAGTCAGTGCCAATGGTGGACCTTTGAACATTCGCTACAAATTAAATAAGGGCTATATTCAAAACAATTATTACTGTTTCAAAAATATTTTCCTCATAGTTGACAATATTACAAATGATTTAATTTTCGGAACCCCCTTTCTCACTCAAATTTATCTATTTACTGTCAATGAAATTGGTATTCATACAAACATTATGTGTAACACCATATCTTTTAATTTTCTTTCTACGACTCATCAAAAGGAAATTCTTAATCTACAATCATCTTCTATGTTTAAACAGATCAACAGTCTTCAATCCAAACAAAAACAAATTTGCCATCTACAAGAAGAAATTTCCTACCTTCGAATAGAAGAACAATTGAAAACCCCCTCTATTCAACTCAAAATTTCAGATTTTGAACAACTCTTAAAGAAAAGGATATGTTCTGATCTTCCTAATGCATTTTGGGAAAGAAAGAAACATATCATTTCCTTACATATGAACCAAGTTTTAATGAAAAAGATATTCCTACTAAAGCCAGGCCAACACAAATGAATTTTGAACTTTTAGAACATTGCAAAAAGGAAATTCAAAGTCTTCTTGACAAAAACCTCATTCGCCCATCAAAATCCCCTTGGAGCTGTGCAGCATTTTATGTTAATAATGTAGCTGAAAAGGAACGAGGCGTTCCCAGGCTGGTTATTAACTACAAACCTTTAAACAAAGTTTTACAATGGATTCGATATCCAATTCCTAATAAAAGAGATTTATTAAATCGTCTTTACAATACAAAAGTTTTCTCAAAATTTGACATGAAATCTGGATTTTGGCAAATTCAGATTACTGAAAAGGATCGTTACAAAACTACATTCACAATTCCCTTTAGCCATTACGAATGGAATGTAATGCCATTTGGACTCAAAAATGCTCCTTCTGAATTTCAAAACATAATGAATGATATTTTTACTCCTTACACGTCTGTCATTATTGTCTACATTGATGGTGTGTTAGTTTTTTCAAATACACTTGATCAGCATTTTAGGCATCTACAGACATTCTTATATGTTGTTGAGAAAAATGGATTAGCTGTTTCTGCATTAAAAATGGTGTTGTTCCAAACAAAAATTAGGTTTCTTGGACATGATATCTATCAGGGTGCCATTAAACCTATTATGCGATCTTTAGCATTTGCAGATAAATTCCCAAATGAAATCAAAGATAAAAAATAGTTGCAGCGATTTTTTGGCTATCTGAATTATGTCTCTGATTTCTTCCCCAATTTGCGTTATTTATGTGCACCATTGTATAAGAGACTTAGGAAGAATCCAGTCCCTTGGTCAGACATGCATACTCACATTGTCAGACAAATCAAAAAAAGGCGTGTCTAAATATCCCTAATCCATCTGCATTCATGATAATTGAAACAGATGCATCAAACATAGGATATGGTGGTATTTTAAAACAAAAGTTAGAGTCTCAGGAACATGAACAGTTAGTTAGGTTTCATTCTGGACTCTGGCTCGATCCACAACAAAATTACTCTACTATCAAAAAGGAAATTTTATCTGTTGTTCTTTGTGTTTCAAAATTTCAAGATGATTTGTTTTACAAAAAATTCTTTCTTTGAATTGATTGCAAATCAGCAAAAGAAATTCTTCAAACGGATGTCAAGAATTTAGTGTCTAAACAAATTTTTGCTCGATGGCAAGTGATACTTTCTGCTTTTGATTTTGATATTGAATTTATCAAAGGACAAAACAATTCTCTTCCTAATTTCCTTACTCGAGAATTCTTGCAAGGAAAGAGTGATAAAATTTTGTTTCTGCAGGAAGCAACATGAGCTCCAACAAAGCCAAAGGTAAGGACAAAAGAAAAGGAATCAGAAGAGCTGAAGATTATCAGCTTCAAGTTCCTACTCAAAACCCATTCCTTCCGCTCACAAATTTCCCTCCATTACCATACAAAGCCAATGTTGCCAAACCATCCACAAAACGAACCCAGGACAATGCTTATTATGTTCGACATACAGAATATTTAATTCCTAACACGCTATAAAACTAGCCCGTCTCCAGATATCATCAAACCTCTCATACAAAGAATCTTTGGCAAAAAATATTTTGCCACTGACAACCCTTAAAAAACACAGTAATTTTATGAGCTTATCCTCGTGGATACTCGATCGATTGACATTACCCATACCTTTGACAAAATGA
>JAKOGI010000629.1:0-7500 GCA_029747015.1 Carnegiea gigantea
CGCGCGCGTACATATATATGTATGTATATGTGTATGTACGTACATATGTATGTATGTATGTATGTGCGTATGTATGTATGTATATATGTGTGTGAGTGTGTGTGTGTGTGTGGGTATATATATGTGTTTTATATATATATATATATATGTGTGTGTGTGTACATGTATCAAATTGAAAATCTTAAAATTGATATATTATTTTACCGTAGATTTTTAATTCAAAGTAAATAATATGTTTCTGGAAAGGTGGCCTTGGTAATCCTTGAAACAATGATATTATTTTATTTGTTGATTTAGTTTAAGTGGGTGCCAAAATGTTGTCGTATCTATATTATATTATGTATTATACATAATAGCAATCTTGTGAGTTCTACTATTTTTATAAATTCTTATAAATTAGAGTTTTTTAACTGTTGGATTGGAATTGTTTTTGATAATTACCATTGAATTTGTCAAGAAAAAAAATCCAAATTAACGTAAAATTTTAAAAAATATAATTTTCTTATAACCACGTCTCCACCCAAACCCTCACGCATAGGGATGGACAACGGGTTGGGTACCCATTGGATTAAGTGGTCGATTGGTTTAAAATAGGGCTAATAATAGACTGGGTTAATAATGGAGTGGGCCAATAGTGGGCTAGTCCATTAAGACATATTAACGGGCTGGACTAGGCCAGCCCATTAACGGCTCGTTTAGTGACCCATTAATTTTTTCAACCTACTTAACACACTAATTTATATGTTCCAATTGGTTAAACTTATTACCAATACTTTATACGTAACAATAATTATTATATACCGTTTTTTGGCGCAAGTTTGTTCCATTTTTAAACGGGCCCAAAGCGGGCCGTCCATGGGCGACTTGACCAACCTATTTATTAGCTTAGTTGTGTATTTTCTAACTTTGAATTTGCACTGGCTTAGTTTGGTTGGAAAATTACAGAGATTTTAGTTGGAAAACTAACTCATCAAAAATGCTCCTTAGTGATAATGGGCGGGTTGGGTTCATGTGGTCCATAACCCAGCCCGATCCATTAACAAATATGTTGAACCCAACCCGACCCCAATTAGTTAATGGGCTGGTCCAATCCGATCCGACCCGATCCGTTGCCCACCCCTACTCACGCATGCCAAACATCCAAACCATTGATTTCCTTTCCTTGCCTCTCTTATTCAATGAATTTCTTAGCCGCTTTCTCTCTCTTTGAGATGCTATCATGCTCTTTCCCACTTCCCGCTTGATCCACATGCATATTGTCTACTCAATTAAAGGTCAAGGTTGCAAAGGAATAAACCAAATGGTATGTCCCCAAAGAATATTAGCCTATTTTTCAATGAGGTTGATTTTATTTTTCGGATTCCTTTCATTGGGACATTACTAATATATGATTCTAATTTTAGCATTTTACTTTGTTTCAATGCGAAACTAAGACATCCAAAATTAGGATTTTGATTTCAAAATTATGGATGCGACACAAATGAAACAATTATTTCTCTGAATTTTCAAGGTACATTTCAGTGAATATTTTTAATTTTTTAATTATGTTTGTTGTGGATTATGTTGTTGTTAATATGGTTTTAATTCCAATCCTTTTTTCGTTAATTTTGTTTTAGTTTCAAGATGAATATATGATAATAATAAATTTGAAAATTACAGTTTTGATTTATGGTTAAATTAAAATAACTCTTTATTATAGTAGCCTCACTCCTCCCCTATTTCCTCTTAGATTCCTCTATTTCAGTTCATGATCCCCATTGAAGTTCCACCATGTTTTCGCACATTGCCTTTCCCCAGATGAGAAACTAAATTATATGCGTTTGGTTTTGACTGTGAGACTTTGATTATTTGATTGGAATATAATTTATATGTAAAATTCGTAGTTATTTTGCTCTTCATTATTGACATCCCTTATTCAAATTATTCACTTTTTGATTGAGCTTTTGTGATTTTTTTTTTGGGCACAATTCTTTCATTAAAAGATTAGCCTAGATCATAAAAAGTGAGATTAGAAGATGTTGTCTTCTTGAAATTGAATATGACAAAGTTCAAATAATAGTTCTTTTTTATCCTTTTTTTTCCCTATTAGCTAATGTAACCATCTAAATGTTTACTACTTATATAATACATTGTTCTTTACAATTTTTGACAAACCTATTGCTGTCTTTGGTTGACGTCACTAATTTTGACTTTCTTATTGTTACTATTGTTTGAATTTGGGGGTACAAGTTTATGACTCTTCGAGATAGATAAATATCGCTCACCTGGAGTTTTCTTATGAAGGTGCCATGATATGCATTGAGAGTTTGTTGTACATGGTTTCACTTCTTTTATCAATTAGTGATTAATAGATAAGCGTTTCATAACTATTTAGTCTTCCTCATTTCTAATATGGCAACTGATGCCCTATTCATGGCAAGGGTCGTGTGACTAGTTTGTTTGAATGTAGCATTTTCGGCAAGGGTGGTGTGACTGGTTTGTTTGAATGTAGCATTTTAAGTTGTCAAATGAGTTAAATTTTTAGACATCTATTTTAGATCACTATGGTGAATCTTTTTTCTTTTGGGGGTTTTGCGTCGGGACTTGGGGGTTAAACTTTTTCCTTTTACTATAGATTGTTCAACATTTACAAAATTTCTCTAGACCTTTTTTCTTAACTTTATGTGGTGACCTTCCTTAGTCTAGATTGCTTTGATTCTCTAATTTCCTTTTTGATTGATGACATTCTTTTTATTTGTACAATATTGACTCTAATGATGATGAGTGATTGAGATAATTTCTTTTGCAATGCTTTTGGACTCTATTAATTTTTGTACATCTATTTTGGATTCATGAATTAATGACTAAAGGTTATTATACAAGGACATACAAGGCCAGATTAGGTTGGGAGGGAAAAATTATTGACCGATGGCCTTGCACAATTTTAGTGTCATGTTGTTCCTGTTGGGTAATACTTTCTATATTCAGTAATTTTTACTCAAACATATAGTTGTTCCCTCCAATGTTAGGTAATCAATGCATTGAATCCCCGACGGAATTTCCGACGAAATTTTCGACGGAAAATCCGGGTTCCGAAGGAAATTCCGACGGGAAAGAGCCCGCTGGGAAAGCACTCGTTGGAGATTTTATACTGACGGATTCCGACAGGTTTCCAACGGATGAAGCTCGACGGTAAATCCGTCAGACAATTCAACTGATGGATCGGTCCAACGGATTTTCCGACTGTTGAGCCAAAATTTAATAAAAATAATATGCACAACATAACTTCTGATGTACAAAAATGCACATTGGTTTATTTTAAGTACGACCCTATTCAAGAGGATATACATCCTTAATTACATCCCCCTCCCAGGGAGACCAACTTTTGATTCCGGTTCATTCTATTTTTGTTTTCTTTTTTGTTTTCATTTTGCGTATATAATTTGGGTCAATCATTAACGTGTTTTTAATGTCGAATTACCCGTATCCAAAACTTAATTGCTTTAGATAGTGGCTATATATGCGCATTCTAGGAAGAGTACTATACATACACATTCTTCATCTGCAGGTTAGAGAACAGATAATTTTATTTGATTTGGAATCTAGGTTGCACTCACTTTTTTGTCGTGAGCTGCCTACGCACCTCTTTTATAGAGGATCAAACCAACCGCAGTTCTTTGAAATTTTATTTGACTTAATTTGTATTTTATTTTGGTTACGTTAGTAACCATAATTTAATTTGATTTTAGTTTTGGATTTTATTTATGCAAACTAAATTAATAGCCGAAAATTTGATTTAATTTTGCCTTTTATTTTTGGTTTTGATGGCTAAGTTATATATATATATAATATATACTATATATTATATATATATATCATATAGATAATTATATATATATATATATATATATATTATTTTCGATTGCACCCAAAATTTATTTGAGGGCTTCCCACGTACGGTTGGCAAGATCAAATCGACGTAGTTCTTAGCTCAGGCTTTGTTTAGGCTTACGTCATGGAAGGGGGAAATTCAGTAGGCTTCGTTGTATGTTTGGCTTCGGCCTGGTCTATTTTGCCAGACTTATTATTTGAAGAAAATTTCAACTTTTTGAAAAGCTCCTTTATTTATTTATTTATTTATTTTGGTTACGTAATGTATAATAAAAAGTTACAGAACTATAACTTTAGCTCCATTTTGTAGACTTGAAAATTTGAAGGGTCGGTTTCTGTATTTTTTTAATTCCTTAACCCAAATTAATTGTGGGAAGAGACCCCTGCAACTTCAAAACACGCGTGGAAACATCTCTGGCCTTTTTTTTTTCAATTCATTGGCTAAACAAGCCCATGACGGAATGGTGATTGATAATCTCATCAAGCACCCATCATCATCTTCCCCATTTTTTATTCATTTTTGTTGAACGTAACTCAATTCTTCATTTACAGGGACAGCAAATCATGTATCTTCCCAACCTCTAAATTTATAAAAAGCTCCTCTTGAAACCAAATTCGTATATCTTTTCGAACCCAACTCACAGTTTTATAGTTCCGGCAGGACCTAGGATTGGGCAGAATCCATAGATTTTCTAAGTTCGGCAGGACTCTAGATCTGGTAGGATCCATCAACTTATTGGTTCAGCAGAACCTAGTGTCCGATAGGATTCAATTTCATCTTATAGGTCCAAAAGAACCTGAAGTTGGCGTGATGATTTGAGAATCGGGCTCTGACATAACTTGATTTATAGTTGCTATTCACTGTTTTGATGATCCAAATTTATCTTTTTGATTGACAATGATTCATACTTGAGAAGAAATCAAAGTCACCAAACTTCGAAGGTAGTAGAGTGAACGACTCGATGTTCTCCTCACCTTCAAGCTGTAGCCTTCTGATTTGGCTTATGGAGGATGAAATTGTTGCTTATTGAACTGCTTCTTCTTATTATTCCTTTTTTCTTTCTGGCTGCTCCGTTTGCTCTGTGCTCTGGTTTTTTGTGGATTTCCTCTATTTTTTTTCTCTCTCTACTTTTTTAGTCTCCCCCTTTTTCTTGGTCTGATACTCAGCTTTTGTAAGGAAATAAAGAGCAGTTATTTTGGCTCCTAACTTTTGCTGCACAAATCATCGTCACGGAGGACGTGGGGAACTGGGAACCACCTTGATTAACCTCCATCTTCAACATTCATGATGGTTTTATTTTAATTCTCCTCTATTTGTTGAAGGTAAAGGCCTTTTGGGATCTCTTCTCAAAGCAACTAAAGTGATTGATGGGCCAAACCCATAATTTATCTCATTAGATTTTAGGAAGTCATTTTTTTTTTTAAAACGCACATCAGGTGTGAGGATTATGACTTTTTTCCTTTTCTTTCTTTTTTACTTGATTTTATACTTTTTAAAATCAATTATACAAGGTACTAAAATTTTTTTAAAAAAACAAAACAACAGAAGTCTACACTTGACTTTTAACCATCTTTTTTGTAGCGTATTTGTAATAAATTTATTAATTGTTAATTTTGACGAATAACATTTTTAGAAAAATTTCATGTTTAACAACGACAAAATCCGACGGATTTTTCAACCTTTAGGAGGCAATTTTTTTCCGTTGGAATTTCTGACGGAATATTTCATTGAAAATTCTGACAGAAATTAAAAGTTGCCTCCAAAAAATTTACCCCCAAAAAATAATACCAATGAAATATATTTTTTTAAATAATTATTCATATATATGTGCACTTTATATAATGTTTTTTTAACTAATTACTCATATTTATGTGTACTTAATATAATATTTTTTTGGAACGAATTACACATATATGTGTGTATTTCATATATAAAAAAAAAACACTGCAAACAAGATATATAATAATTTACAAAAATAAATTTTTATGTCCGAAATTTAAAAGTAGTAAATTCGAAATTATTCATGGCATCCACAATTGTTTTCAATCCATAGGCAGATCGATTAAACTAATCATAATTATATATGGAGTGATCATACGCATATCTCGAGGTAAGTTATAAGGTGTAACAACAATTGGCCACTACAATATTCCAGATAGTAAAAATGTTGTGAAACCATAAGCACATAAGCCTAACCTCACATTTCGAGGCTTAGCTACAAAATTTGGGTACTTTTAGTCAAAATACTTCCACGCTTGTCCATCTAACAGATGTCGGAGAACCCCGGTTCTTGACGATGCTCATGGTGCCATCTCATATAGGCGGTAATACTTTTTGATGGATACAATCTTTGCAATATTGGGATTAAAGGTAGACAGTGCATTCTAGCAATGAAACCTCTTTATGTCCTCCTTGGTTGGAGTTCTTTGGTAACCGTCTTGCATATCCATAAAATTTGCATGCAGACAGAGCCTCATCATGTTTATAATAAATCGTGCAATCATTCAGACAATAATCAATTTTCTGAATATCCATCCCTAAATCTCTCACTTTTCTCAGCTACTGATGATAATTTATTGGAATACGATTTTGAAGAGGGCATGTATCTTTCATTAGACCAACAACTTCATTGAAATAACGTTGAGATATGTTGTGATTTGATTTAATACTGAGTAGTCTTACAGATGTTTCTAGTTCAATTATGTTACACCATTCATACAAAGGTCATTGGATAGATTCAAGTATAGTGTAAAATGCTTTAGGATTTACTTTATGAGAGCTACTTGCACCCCCTACTTCTAAATTATCATCTTCCTCATGACTTGTCCAATACCAATAATTCTTCACAAACCCCTTTTTATACAGATGAAACTTTACAACGTCAGGTGTATAGTACTGCATATTCTTGCACTTCACGCATGGACATCTATAAACTCCATTAATTCTATACTCCTCCTGATTTTGTGCAAATTCATCAAACATATTTACTCCCATCAACCACTCATTTCTAAACTCATGCCCATTAGGATTTCTCCTCTTATACATCTATTGGCGATGCAACGGTCCATCCATATGTTGCTAATCTGGTTGCCTTAATTAATTTCAACAGATATCTTTTAGAAATCAATTTAATCATTAACCAATGAATTATTCTAATACATTTTACAATTTAATATTTGGAAGACAATAATGAACTTACCTATGAATATTAACACAATTTTGAAGCACATAAATATTTATAGGAAAAGATAATTAAAAAAAATATGTTTCAATCGACAAAAAATAACGCCGAGCTTATGACAAGAACATGAACAATTGTGACTTTTTAAATTGTTCAACATTATTTCTTTTTTTGCCCATCTAAAATACATAACAAATAAGTCATAACTAACACCACTTACCAAAACAAACATTTCCCTTTCAATGTACGGCCATTTAAATCAGAAATTGCTTTTAAACACAAAATTTTAATAACATTTTTGTTCCATCATTAATAACTACTTACAAACAGTACAACTATTTTATTTATCCAAATAAACATACATTGTAAATAAAATTAAAGGTTAAATTATTTACTATAAATTTTATATTCACTTACAACACCAATAATTAATAATTAAATATATTTA
>JAKOGI010000629.1:12500-80000 GCA_029747015.1 Carnegiea gigantea
CAACCTTTTATTCCCGATTTTAAATTTGTCATTCCGCTTAACTCGATAAGTCATGAACTTGTTGCCCTCCCCAAAGTAAATTTAAATGTTTCTAACTCAAGTTTAAAACTCCACCAGAAACCTCAATGGTTATACAGAAATTTTCCACTAGGGATATGCCAACAACCAGCAAGAACAGTGTTGAGGGTTTAAATAACCACCCTTTTTTGGGTGCAGATAAATCGGTCCTCCAATCAGGTAAGCCAGCGTACAGCTGAATCTGATGCAAGACAGCATAGGACATTAGGACTTATCCATAGAACACTTCTTTAGCTGAAACTCCTAGTGTTAGAAATTGATTCACCTATATAATCGCACCTTCAGAGATACAACATACTAGAACACACCAGAGGAGAAATAAAGCACAGAATAATTGTCAGAGAATTCTACAACACTTTAGCTCCTTCCAAACCTTTTCCCTATTTATAAATAAATATAAACGCCGGTTGCCCACTTTATTTTCAGCAAAAACTACTCTGTTTTCTCCTGAAAAACAAAAGAACACCCAGCTATTATTCTGAGCAAACAAAGACGGCAAAATGGCAGAAGAAGTGATTTTGTTGGATTTCTGGTCAAGCCCATTTGGGATGAGAGTGAGAATTGCATTAGCAGAGAAGGGTGTGGAGTATGAAGAAAGAGAAGAGAACTTGAACAACAAGAGCCCTTTGCTGTTGAAAATGAACCCGGTTCACAAACAAATCCCGGTTCTTATTCACAATGGAAGACCGGTCTGTGAGTCCATGATCATTGTGCAGTACATTGATGACGTTTGGAATGATAGAGCACCTCTGCTGCCCTCTGATCCTTATCAGAGGGCCGATGCTCGCTTCTGGGCTGATTATGTTGATAAGAAGGTGAGCTATTGTTTTTTGGCATCTCTTGTGATTCCCTAGTTGTACAAGTAGATCTTGACAAACGGGACATTTTTGTATTGAGTTGAGCCAAGTTAATCTAAGTCGGGTCAAGCTCAACAGGTAGATTAAATTTTGGGTTAGGTTTTGGCTGAATTGGTTTGAATTGCATTAAGTTCATGCCCACTGCTTAGTTTAGTGGTAGCATGAGTAGTATCGGTAAGAAAATTTCGAAATAGATTAGGTTAGCTCGGGTCAACTGGAGTTTGAGTAAGAAGAATGTTATCCTACTTTGGAATTTAGAGTTGATTCTAGTTTGTATTGTTTTGGTAATTTGATGTAGGCCAATTTTATCCCCTTTTTTTCCGGAGGAAGTGAGACACGAAGATCGATGTAAATGAGATTTGAACTTAAATATTTGATATATTTTAAGCTTCGTTTGATTATTAGAAAATTATTGGAAAGAAAAGTTGAAAAAAAAAATAAAAAAATCAAAAAAAGTGAGTTTTTTCTCATGAATTAAAGGAAAAATATAAGAATTTAGATGAAAAATTTGAATGTTGATGAATGATATTAATATCACTGAAGTAGTGTGAGATTGAAGGAGGTTATGAATTTTTTGAAAACTTTTCTCAAATTTTTTTCACAATATTATGAAAAAAATTTTATCACTTATTTTCAATAATTTTTCATCTAATTTTTCTTCATATTTTTTATTTGTGATTTTTTTCTAAATCAAATACAAGAAAAAATTACTTTTCTAAATTTTCAAAGTCCAAACAGTATTTTAGAGATCTTATCAAATAAATTAATAGATTTTATAATTTATAAAATCTAAGTATGTGCTTTTTTTTTAATCCTCAAATTAATTTATCAAGTACAACATTTACTTTGAGTTGCTCTTATTAACATAACCCAAGAACTTTCCTTAATCTTACTTGGTCTTATAGAGATTATTTTCTTTGGTATTTTGCTGGGATCAATACTAATACTTTGATCATTAATTTCTGGTAATATATATTAGCAAAAATTGAAAGATTATATTCTTATAACAGTATTTGTAGTTGGTTCTCTTACTTATATGTATTAGCAATATGTAGGTTCCCATTGTGAATCAATGTATAACTTGATAAATTAATATTTAAAGTTTATGAACTTCTTAACTTCACAAGTTAAATATGGACGTTCAATTCTCTTATACATGGAGGGAGTATTATTTTTTATAAATAAGATAGTCTCTTCCAGATCAATACCAATTCTGTGAATAATATCTTACAGATATACAACATAGGGAAGTTGGTATGGATCTCCGAGGGGGCAGTCCAAAAGGCAGCAAAGAGAGAGTTGTTAGGGTGCTTCAAACTGCTAGAGAAGGAGCTGGGAGACAAGTGCTTCTTTGGAGGAGACAGGCTCAACATAGTGGATGTAGCCTTGGTACCCTTCTACAGCTGGTTCTATGCGCTTGAGGCTTGCGGCAACTTCAGCATAGTGGCTGAGTGCCCTCACTTGGTGGCTTGGGCTAAGAGGTGCATGGAAAGACCAAGTGTTTCTAAGTCTCTTCCTGATCAATATAAAGTCTACACTCACTTGTTAGAGCTCAGGCGGGAGCACGTAGCACGGCTCGGAGCACAGCTCCAGGCCCAACAGGCCCAGTAGGCCCAATAGTGGCTGTGAGATTAAGGCTGGGCATTTGGACTTGATTTTGTACTTTAGGGTGCAGATGTGTATTCTGGTGTTTTTGCCCTTTGTTTTTTGATGTGTTTGTTCTTGGGTTCCTTTTTCGTCTCCCCTGTTTTCGCCTTTTACTTTGTTTCTAGGGCGGCATGTACTTTGCATCCGTTAGCATTCCATGGACACTTATGTCTCTTGTTTTCATTATAAATTCCTTTCGTATATTTAGGTTGTATTTTAATTCAGATGGGTTATGAGTTTAAATTGGAATTGGTTAGATAATGTTAAATTTATTCGATGTATAATTTTGATTCAGGATTAGTTTGGCGGTGGAAAGTTTATGATGGAGCAATGTACATGTTAGATGACCATTTGAGGCAAGTAAGCGCATATCCCATTCTCTTCCTGTCTATGATGCAAGTACTCTCTTTTTTAAAATGATTAATTGGAGGTTTAAATAGGCCAAACACTACAAGCCTGTGGACCTGTGGAGGACGGAAGGCTTGACAATATAGTTCTAAACTGTCAGCTCAAAAATAACATCTCTAAGGCATTGGATCAATCAAATATATTATGCAAACTTAGGAAAGTTAATAGCAACAACCAGCACACAATTTTTGAATTACAATGACCGGGAAAAAAAGTCAATTTTGATCTCACGTGATGGTCAAAGAACTACATGAAAGATCAGTTTGAATTGCAATGAGCTGAAAAAAAAGGCAATTTTAATCTTGAGTGATAATTCAAAGAACTACATGAAAGATCAGTGATGACACACGATGCTTTCAATTTGTAACATTTTAGTACCAACCCTTATTGGCAACTTGTTCCAAAGCTCTCTAGAAATTTTATAGACAAACTTTGATGTGTACCATCTAAGTAAGAGGAAATAGTCCTTTCTTCTAAATTTTTTTACTTTAGTTCAACCTATCTTGTGAAATTTTGTCTGTCTTATGAATATGTTCTTTAGTTTGTCAACTGACATTTCCCTTTAGATCTAAAGCTTTTAGCAACCATTTACTCTATTCTTCGCCTTTTTATTCATGGTTCCTTTCCTGGACAGCTTATTAGAGCTAAATCACATAAAAACAAACTCTTTTGCAGCTTTTTTTGTTTTACTTCTCTTTTGGTTTTTTTTTTGGGGGGGGGGGTTACGACAACAGGAAGATTTTTTTTCCGCCTAATCGGGTCTTAGAGGGCTTATATTGAATATAGTGATGACAAATTTATCAATATTAGGTAAAAACAAATATGGTATAAATTAGATGGGTAACACACATTTTTTTATTTTTATTTGTCTACTAAACGGCATCCCTTGTCCGACAGAAAAAGCTGCCTTTTCCGTCGGAAAAATAATTTCCCGACCGATCTTCCGACGATCAACGTACGTCGAAATGGAGCCGTTCGGAAAGGCGTTTTGATGGATTGACAGATTCCGCCTGAAGCGTTCTGACGAACTGATGCCTTCTGTCGGACAGTCATCTGATGGAAAACCGACGGACTACCGCCGGAAAAATACCTTTGACAGACTGTTCCGTCAGACAACAAAAAGATCAATTTCCAGATTTTTTTCATTCAAAAATACTTACAACCCAAGATTCCGTCGGAATCCGTCCGTTGGAGTCCGTTGAAAATGCCATCGGAGTACGATGAAATTTTTTTTTGGGCATACAGTTTGAAAACTGAATTACCCAATTACAAAATGAACAAAACCTGCAACTGCCAAATTTAGAACAACCACTACACGTAGTAAATATATGGCAACAACCACCACACGTGGTTACTGTCATTCAACTACCATATATACAAAAGTTCAACACAATCACACCAAAGTTCTAGTTCAAACTCATAAAAGCACAATTGCAAAGTTTAGCAATCCCAAACCAGAGTATTCTAACATAGCAATCCAATAATCCACCATAGAAATCACCCCATGTTCAAAGTTCTAATAGTTGAAATAGTTATAGTTGGGGTCCTGATTATACGCAAGATTCTCGCCACCTATATCAGACCCATTGTCATCATCATCATCACCATCACCATCATCATTAGTAGCATCATCATCATCAGCATCACAGTATTCAGGTTGAGGAGGAGAACGAGGAAGGGCATAAGGAGCAAAGTGACGGTGCTATTGAGGGAGTGAAAAAGGGGACGGGCAAGATCTAAATTCAGATACTTGTTGGGATCTGATGAACTCATTTAGTGTGTTTTTACACCCCACTAAGTGGTCCACTCAACATCATGACTTTGTCTTCCAAATGAGGGGTTTTCTCTTTCATTTTGCAGTTTTGTTCCGCCATTGTACTCAGTTCATTGTTCAATAGGATGACCATCTCTCGCACATCAGCCTTCTGATTTTGACTACTCTTGGATGTTGTTGTGGACTTGAACATATGCCTCAGTTCACGTGTTCTGGGCCTAGCCCATAGACACGACCCTTTTTGTTCAAAATTTTCTTGAACCCAAAGCTCTGTCTCCAATGGAATTTCAAATGGATCAGAGTTAGGATATGTTGAACATTGGGACTTTCTGATTTATTCCCATTTCTATTAATGCTCCGTCTACAAAATAAGATTAAAAATATTCCACATTAAAAGTATAGGTTGAAAATTGCCAAAATGGGATGATTTTTAAACACTTCAAAATAAAGGTAACTTACGTATGTTTTTTTTTTTTTTTTTCCCCTCCAGATTTCTTATCAACCCATGTGTTATCCTTGTCATATTGACGAGTGTCTTTAAAAAGTTTTATCGCAGTCGACTCTCTATTAAGCTTTTTGGCTTGTACATTATGCAAATAAGTCGAAATAGTGGAGAGTTCTCAATATTTGTAAAAACTGTAAAAATAATTGAATGCAAAAATTAATTAACCACTTACTAAACATCTCTTTTGCACATCAAATGGAATCAAACCACATGTGTGTGAAGAAAGACCTAAGTCATCCTTGTCACTATTCCGATTCTTCTTCGCTTGTGCACTCATCTTCTAAAATTTTTCAGAAGCCCAATATTTTTTAAGTGACTTCCAAGTGCTGTCAGACAACCACAATGGCCTCTGGTTCTTCTTTCTTAGCTCCCCAAATATGTCCTTCACTCTACTAGCCCCCTTTCTCATCAAAATTTTTCCTAATCTGAAAGTCATGCTCTAAAGCCCTATAGAAATGCTTCTATAAAATATAATCCATCAAAACATATATAATGTTTTCACCAGCAATATATTTATAGTTTTACTAAACTTAATAATTTCTCTTACCTTGAACTCACCAAACCACAAATCCCGCTGTGATTTAGGAATTTAACCCCATGATCGACAAGGTTTGGGATATTTGCTAACAAATATCTTCATAATTTCAAACACTAAATCATACAGATAGAAGCTTGCAAATAACAAACACACAGTTGGAAATTTTTGTTCATAACAAATATTTAGTTAGATATTTTTGTTCATAATATACATAGATGGAAAAGCTTAAGTACTTACTTTTTACCATCTAGCTTGATGAGCATCTTATTGGACGTGCTCCCATGCCTTGAAGCATCTTCACTATGATCTGAACTCCTTTCTTCATTGTTAGTTAGAATGAATGGTGTCATAGGGATATAGGAATTGACTTGGTTGACCGTAAATGCTCCTAGAATCTGAGTGATAGGAGGTATTTGATTATGAAACAAATTCATGTCAATATTAGGAACATAGAAGTTTGAGGCATATTTCGGTGAACTGCAAGCTTTGAATATTGTTGGGGTCAAGAAAAGGGTTGTAAGGAATCTCATAAATGTGTTGCCATCCTGCAAAATCCTCTTCTTGTTGGGCAGTTTGGTTAGTACACTCTCCCCCAATTTCTACCATATCTGCCATTACGTCCACAGTGCATACCTCACATCTTTATAACAAACATACAAAGTGTATTGATCAAAAAATATAAGTGAAAACAAATAAACAAGTTCAACAAATCCAATCATGACCATTGCACTAAAGCACTAAAAATATCATCATTGAACAAAGTCTACAGGCATACAATGTGAAAGTACTCAAATTGACTTCATATATGTTAAGTCGTAAATCATGCATTGTTTTAATCATTATTATGATTATATTGTATATATATTATTTTATCTAATTTACTTTATTTTATATATTTTTCAGGGTAAGCATTGATAAAATAAAGAGGAGAAGAGAAGATGTCGAAGTTTCGATTTTACATGTTAAGTTATCAAGTTGGTCCAGGAATAATGATTTATGACAAAATATTATTTCCATAATGATTTATTTGGATTAGGGTTACAAAAATATTACTCCTAGTTGAAGAGAAACTAGAAGACTTGAAAGAGAAGGAGTTCAAGAAGAAAACCCTAGTAGAATGATACTATAAAAACTTACCTCTTCTCCTCTAAAAACCTCACGCACCTCTTCTCCTCTAAAAACTCACGCCTAACCCCTCAGCCCCATCATAATCATAACAACTTCATCACCATCATCTTACGATCCCACATCAGCACCAACATCTTCTCCATCATTATCGGCGATCATCATCATCGTGAATCATCACCATGAAAGCCAAAGTAGTATTGTCCAATTTCTTTTTATTTTTACTTCATCTTTTTTTGTGTTTAATTTATTGTTAAATATGAAATCTTTTGTTAATTATTGTACCTTAATTTATAATATGATTGAGTAATTTCCTTGTATTTAGTGTAATCTATTTGAAACCATGCTAAATTAATTATTTTGAAACAAGTTTTATGCTTTATTGTCTAATTGATTTTTATTCAGGATTCTATAACGATTAGTGTTTATCGTTTATAATATTCATGTTAATTAATTAGAATGCATACTAATTAGTTTAATACGAATTCCTATGATAGTTTAAAAGGCTTTAATACGTCAAAGTTATAGTTTTTTAGGCATTAGTATCACCCTAATTAATCATGGATGGCTAAAATCCATATCTTTTAATTAGGTAATCGTTATAAATCTTTGTTAAATCAACTTGCTGGTAAATTGATTACAAGACATTAGATGATATTTTTCTAGTACTTATTGCTCTAGTTTGATTAAATTCTTGCGCTGGTATTAGGGTTATCAAAACTAATAGGGTTTATATTAGGGTTGGACCTAAATGAACTATAATATAAGGAAAAACGGAGAAGATCTGCTGGTGGGTGTTTTCTACAGTTTAACTCATGGATAAAATCGATTTTTGTGTTGATGATAAATATTAACTTGCATGGTGAATATAGATTATGATGAGTATTTTTTATAAATTTGGTATCTTTGATAATTATTTGTTGCGTTTTAGTTAATTTCTTTAGTTTATCAATTTTAATTCTTAAATTTATAAGCTTTAATATAAATTTCACTTACCCCCCAAAAGAGTAGCCTTTTAGGAGTGTTTAGTAATATTAGATCAGTTAGATTTTGATTTTTAGCGTAGTTATAATTTTTAGATTTAATTTCTATTCTGTTTTGCAATTTATTTACCGATTTGTTATAAATTAGGTTAAAAATAGTTCCTTTAGAGTTTTTTTTTTTCCATGTTTTAGTCCATTTTAGGGTTTATATAGTATCCCATTCTGCCTCTATTTAATTTTGGAATTTTTGGAAATTATTTGATAATTTTTCAGAATTATTTCATGAATTGAATATGTGCAGGTTCTTATTTTAATAAATCTTAAAATTACGTTTCTAATTTTTATTTTATGTTTTTAGGATTTTATTAAGTCCATAAAATTATGTCATAAAATTGGGCATTTTTTAAATTTATTTTCGTGTTATATTAGTGCAGTTTATTCTTTCTCTAATTTCAAATTTTATTTTCTGTTTTAATTTTCTGCAGCTAATTTTCTATTTTAATTTTTCTGAATTTAATTACATATAATTTTGGAGTTATAAAGTTGTAAACTTGTAGAATATTAATTTGGATTACTTTCTATAATTTTTCATATTACTATTCTGCTTGTTATTTTCTATTTTAATTTTCAGTCTAATATTGTGTTATTATATCTGTTTTTATTTTTTAGATTATTTTGGATAGCTATTTATTGTTTTATTTTCAAAATTAAATTTAGAATATTTAAGAGCGATATTAAGTATTTTTCCATATTTTTACTTATTAAAGTTGATTTATTTTAGTAATATAAAGAGAAGTTATAATAATTAGAGTAGTAAAATCATTTAGAATTAGACTAGCTTATTATCATAATCTTTCCTCATGGGATCGATCTCTACTTTTTTATACTATAAATATTATTTATAAATTAAATTAGTTGTTTAATTTGTAGCTCTACAACAAGCTCTATAAATTTTGGTGCCGTTGCTGGGGAAAGGAGTTAAATATTGTTGGTTTTATCTATTTTGTCTTACTATTTTGTCTTACTTTTTTCTTACTTTTATTATTTTAATTTTGTAGTTGCCTCTAATTTATGAAATTAAGGAGTGGTAACGAGATTGGAGAGGACAAGGAGTAAACTTTGGAAGCTAAAAACAAAGAAGGTGATCCTGAACCACTAAGTCTTAAAACTAAAGCGGTAAGAATCCCTACTCTTCGAGAACTTGCTGCCTCTAATCTAGAAGCCCAACCTTTGTCCATTACTTATACTGCATTAAATAAACCTCTAAAACTGAACTTTAGATTCATCAATCTGCTACCTAAGTTTCATGAATTAACTAATGAGGACCCACATCGTTATATTAGTGAATTCCTTATCACATGCTCTACTATGGTGCCTGAGGGGATTCTTGAAAACCAAATTAGGTTGAGAGCCTTTCCTTTTTCTTTGCTTGGTAATGCTAAAGATTGGTTATATTACATGCCTGCTGGATCATTCTCTATATGGACTGCATTGCATAAATTATTCTTAGAAATTTTTTTTCCTGCATCCCGAATTGGATCAATTAGGAAGGAAATATATGGTATCAAACAAATGAATGAGAAGCTTTTTGTGAGTATTGGAAAAGATTTAATAAACTGTGTGCTAGTTTTCCCTAACATCAAATAACTGAACAGTTGTTGATTCAATACTTTTATGAAGGGTTGCTTCCTATGGATCATAATATGATTGATGCTGCTAGTGGGAGGAGCTCTAGTTAATAAAACTCTGGCAGAGGCGAGAGATTTATTCAATTTAATGGCCCAAAATACTCAATAGTTTGGTGCTAGGGAGTCACAAATTAAAAAGGTTAATGAGATTGGCTCTAGCGCATCTGTAGAAAGTCAGTTATCTCATATCACTGCTATGTTAAACAAGATAGTTACTGGGGGAGTACAAAAAGCAGTCATATGTGGAATTTGTTGTTTAGAGGGGCACCCTACTAATACATGTCCTACACTTCAAGAGTTGAATATTAATACTGTCTATTCTAACCAAGGTCAAAGGAGGTATGACCCATATTCTAACAGCTATAATGAAGGATGGAGAGACCACCATAACCTTAGATATGGCCCTAAAACCAACCCACCTAGTTTTGACCAAACATCTCATTAATCTTCTAATCAGGATAGGATCAACTTCCTACTAGAACAAGTCCTTAAGAAGATGGATGATAGGTTCTAAAATGTAGAGAAAACTCTTAAGCAGGTTCAAGAGAGACAGACTGCAACTGATACCATGCTTAGCAACTTGCAGGTTCAAATGCAAAATAGGTTACCATCTCAGCCTTACCCTAACCCCAACGAGAATGTTAGTGCCATGACACTTAGGAGTGGGAAAGAGCTAAAAGAACCTAGAAAGAGTAGAGAAGTAGAGCCTAAGTTAGAGGTTAAAGAAGCTGAACCAGAGTTAGATAAAGATTCTAATCTAACTACTAAGGAAATAGGTGAGAAGAAAAGAGAACCTTTTAAGCCAATACCATCCTTTCCTAATAGGTTTCAGAGCCCTACTTCTAAAGTGAATGAGGCTAACCAAGAGATCTTAGAGACATTTAGGAGGGTAGAGATCAAGATATCCCTACTTGATGCCATTAAACAGGTGCCTCGCTATGCTAAGTTCTTAAAAGAATTGTGTACTACTAAAAAAAAGTTAGTTAGTAATGAAAAGGTAAGTGTGGGGGAAAATGTGTCTGCAGTTTTCGAACAGAAACTTCCCCTAAGTGCAAAGACCTAGGTGTGTTTTCTGTTCCTTGTAAAATAGAAAATTTTACTTCGATAAAGCTAGGCTTGACCTAGGTACTTCCATTAATATTATGTCTAGGTCTGTTTATGACAAACTGAACTTAGAAGAGTTAAAGAAAAAATTGGTATAGTGATTTAGTTAGCTGGCCCAGATAGAGTTTTAGAGGATGTCTTAGTCCAAGTTAATGAGCTTGTGTTTCCTACTGATTTTTATGTGATGAACATAGGTGATGCATGTTATGATATTCCTATCTTACTAGGTAGGCCATTTTTGAAAACAACTAGGACTAAAATTGATGTACATGAAGGAGCATTAACCATGGAATTTGATGGTGAAGTGATTAAATTTAATATTTTTAATGCCATGAGATTTCCTACTGATGTGAATTGCATGTATGCACTTGATGTTATTGATGAGTTATCCTAAGATATTTATGACTTGTCTCATGAAGATGAATTGTATACTGTGCTTACTAAGAGTCTTGATGAGGCTGAGTTTCAAAGAGTGTCCTACCAGGTTAATGATAATCTAGTTGATGTGATAGGGTCTTTATTCCACTTGAAAGTGCATAATAGACCTAACAAGCTTGAATTGCTTGAAAATCATGCTAAATTACTTCCCTCTAGCATTTCAGCCCCTAAACTAGAATTGAAACCTTTACCTAATAATTTGAAGTATGCTTATTTAGGGGATAATGAGACTTTGCCTGTCATCATCTCTAGTGCACTTGCCCTTGACCAAGAGAAAAAACTTGTTAAGGTGCTTAGAGAGCATAGCAAAGCAATAGGGTGGACTTTAGCAGACCTCAAGGGACTTAGCCTTACTTTATGCTCACATAAGATCACATTAGAGAAAGATGCTAAGCCTAAGAGAGATCCTCAGAGGAGACTTAATCCACCTATGATGGAGGTAGTCCATAAAGAAATTCTTAAGTGGCTAGATGTTGGAGTGATATACGCCATAGCTGATTCCGAGTGGGTTAGTCCTATACATGTAGTTCCTAAAAAGGGATGGACAACTGCAGTGCAAAACAACGAAGGTGAACTAGTACCTACTAGAGTTGAAAGTGGTTGGACAGTATGCATTAACTATAGAAAACTGAACAAAGCCACTAAGAAAGATCATTTTCCCTTGCCTTTTATGGATCAAATGTTAGAAAGATTAGCTGGTAGGTCACACTACTATCTTCTAGATAGGTAATCAGGCTACATTTAAGTCCCTATAGCTCCTGAGGATCAGGAAAAGACCACCTTTACCTGTCCTTTTAGCACTTATGCTTTTAGACATATGCTTTTTGGTCTATGCAATGCACCTGCTACTTTTTTAGAGATGCATGATGAGTATTTTATCTGATTTTATCACCAAGATTATAAAAGTTTTCATGGATGATTTTACAGTGCATGGTGATTCATTTGATGAGTGCTTGCATCATCTCACATTAGTGCTTAGGCGTTGCATTGATATTAATTTAGTGCTTAATTTTGAAAAGTGTCATTTCATAATGGAGCATGGGGTAGTACTTGGACATGTAGTGTCATTGAGGGGATTAGAGGTAGATAAAGCAAAAGTTCACATCATTCAATCTTTACCCCATCTCCGGTGTGTCAAGGATGTGAGATCATTCTTAGGATATATAGGGTTCTATAGGAGGTTTATCAAAGATTTTTCTACGATTGCTTCTCCTTTGTGTGCTTTGCTTGCAAAAGATGCTAAATTTGATTTTAATGATGATTGTATGAGGGCTTTTGATCAGTTGAAGTTGAAATTAACTTCTTCGCCTATTGTGCAACCCCCAAATTGGGCCTACCTTTTGAGTTAATGTGTGATGCTAGTGATAAGGCAGTGGGGGCAGTTTTAGATCAAAGAGTTGGGAAAGTACCCCATGTGATTTACTATACTTCTAGAACTCTTGACTCTGCATAGTATAACTGCACCACTATAGAAAAGGAGATGTATGCTGTTGTTTTTGCTCTTGAAAAGTTTCGTGCTTACTTGTTAGGTGTGAAAGCTACTGTTTACTCTGATCATTCTGCTCTTAAACATCTACTAGAAAAGAAAGATTCAAATTCCAGATTGATTAGATGGATGTTACTATTGCAAGAATTTCAATTCGAAATTAAAGATAAACCTGGAGTTAAGAACTTAGTTGCTAACCATCTTAGTAGACTGAAAACGGGGGAACGTGGTGGTCCTTTTAGTGATTGTTTTCCTGATGAGACTTTGTATGCTATTAGTAGTAGATTACCTTGGTATGCTGATATTACGGACTACATAGTCACCATAACTTTTCCCATTGACTTGTCTAGAACTGAAAAAGAAAAGATAAGAGCTCAATCTAAATACCATATTTGAGATGAGCCATACAAATAGAAATTTTGTGGTGATAAGATAATAAGGCATTGTGTTGATGACAGTGAAATTCATTCCATTCTAACCTTCTATCATTCTTTAGAAAGTGGGGGACATTCAGCACATAAAGTTCTTGAGTGTGTATTTTATTGGCCTACTATTTCTCGTGATGTTTATGATTTTTTTAAAAGATGTGAAGCATACCAAAAGACTGAAAATTTATCAAGAAGGAATCAAATGCCTTTATATAATGTTTATGTTTGTGAAATTTTTAATGTGTGGGGTATTGATTTCATGGGACCCTTCCCCCCTTCTTTTGGGCACACTGACATTCTTGTACTTGTTGACTATGTGTCGAGATGGGTAGAAACTATAGCTACTAAAGCTGATTGTAATAGTTCGGCCCTAAATTATATTTATTTATTTAATTAAGCCATGTTATTCATTTTTCACATTTATTTATCTCATTGAATCATCCCAATTGAAAAAATTTATTTCGGGCCCCACTTTACAATTCGAGTTTCATTTACCGGATAATTTCGGAAAAAATTGATAGTAGGTCTCGATATTTATGATTTAAAAGATTAAATTATTTTTCATGACATTACATTTTAATTCCGAGCTTCCAAAAAATAAATAAATAAATAAATAAATAAAAAAATTCCAACGCCCTCGGTTTCAGTTCTTTCCCCAACCCGAGCTCATTTAGGCCCAATTCCGACCCGACAAGTCATTACTCCATTTGCTTGGCTAAGCACCATTGCATGTGTTTAATTTTCATTGGCTTAAGGTTCCTCTTGCTAGTTAAAAGCATAGCCAAGCAAATTTGGCTCATTTTCATCCAAGTAAAACATATCAAAAACATCAAAGCTCATTTCTCTCTCTTGCTTCTCACCACATGGCCAGCCCCTCCCCCACCAGCTTTGTGGTGTTTTCTGGCCACTTTCCGGCCACTCTCCGGCAAGGATTTCAATCCCCAAACAACCTCCCTCCATTGGCTACCATTTTCCATCCTCAAAACCACCAAATATCATCTCCATCTCCACTTATTTCAAGCTCAAAGTAAGTGACTTCAATCTTGTTCTTTGAATTTTTGGTTCTTGCTTCTTGTTTTGGTTATTTTGATGATGGATCATGTTGTTTTTATTGAGTTAAGAATCATCTTGGTGATGGATCATGGTGGAGTTGAAGTTGGATGATGCTAGGGTTAGGGTTTTCTCTTAATCATGCAAGCTTCATGTTTAAGTGTTGGATTTCGATTGTTTTAAATGAGATTTTATGATCTTTGGCATTGGCAATGAATATGAAAATGTTTACACTGATTTATATAAGTTAAAGAGTGGTTTTAATGGGTGGTTATGTCAAGAAAAGCTTACAAGTAAGTGCTATTATGCAATAAACAGACCCAAAATAGGGGTGACTTCAGGATTAAATTGGTACTGTTTGGAACATCCAAAATTCATGATTTTTGGTGTGAAGATACTTCAATGAGTAGCTTTCAATAGGCTCTAGAACTACTCAATTTTGAGTTGTGTGGACAAAGTTATGACCAATTTACTCAAGACTATGCAGAATACATTGAAACTAAAAACTGAACTGGAACAGTAACTTGACGGGGAAACTGGTATTGATTGGGTCATTGAAAAATTGTGATTTTTGGTGTGTGGATAGATCAATGAGGTATCTTTCAAATTCCTTTTGAATCGCCTTAATCCGAGTTCCATGGAAAACGTTATAGTCGTTTTGCTACGACTGCGCAGATTGAACTGAAACTATACACGTCTGTGTTCTACTCTAAGTTTAGGGACCTTACTATGTGAATCATGCTTTGTACCCTGAATGAGAGTTTTAGTAGACATTATGAGCTTTTCATCTTGGGGTTTTACATCTTATTTGGAGGTCAGGAGTGAAAGATATGGATTTTCTAATGCAAACCATCAAACAGTAACATGAGTGAATATAGAACTTTGTGACATTTGGAAATATTTTCAGAAGTTTCTATATAATTATGGGTATTGCAAGGGAATTACAAAGTGTAGTGAGTTCAACAAGTTTGATTATGTACAGAAACTTTCTAGGGTTTGAAAACCGAGTTAAGTGAGTATGAAACTGAAATTTGGGAAGTGAGCAGAGTAATAACTCAAAATCAGTGTCCTTTGGACCAAATTAGGGTATTATATAAGCTTTTATGAACTTCACAACACCCCTCATAGCATCCATTTCAGAAGCATTAACCATTCGATTATCCATTTCAGAAATATCAAAAACCCATATTTCATTTATATCAATTAAAATCTTTTCATTATCACCTCAATCATTTTCATTTGGCCTATTTTGCTTCAATTTACTGTATTTTAAGTTCAATAACTCTAACTAATTTAAATCAGTTCATTTTGGTTTAACTTGTCTTATATTGAGTTAAAATCAGTTTATTGTATTGAAATGCAAAAGTTATGTATCCCATTTCATTACTCAATTTCAGTTCACATACTTTTACCTACTCAATTATGCGAGTAAGGATCATTTACTGACTACACATACTTATAATGACATTTATGAAACAGAGTTGAGGCCTAATTATCATTCCCCATTTTTCATAAGTGTTATCAAGTCAGAATAAATTTATCAAGTCAGATGACATTTATGAAACAACTGACTTGTATCAAGTCAGATGACATTTTTAAAGACTCAAGGTACGTGCATTGCCTGTATCTTTAGAAATCAGAGTGTATTTATCAACGTTATCATGTTTTGGTAAGTACATCAATGAATCAGTTTACACAGTGATTTATCAGTTAATTAATAACCCCGTCAGTTATCAGTTATGGGGCATTGCCCTTCAGTTACCCGCGTGGCTTCAGGCCAGGTCCCTCGGTCGGCTTGACAGGTGTACACCTATTCATAGATCATAACAGTATCAAGGGGTTCACTATTAGATAATAATTAGCAATGCAGTTTTACATTTATCTCATTCACTGTTTTTAGCTTAAAATGAATTGCAAAGCGGGCCCAATTAGTGTTCAATGATCATTTAACAATTCAGGAATGCATGTATTAAGTTTCGGCTCACAGTTTGAAATGTTTTTCATGTTTTGTTTTAGGCAAATGCTCAGAGTATTGCCCTCATGCCAGAAAAATAACTGAAGAGAATAAGTGAAGAAGGGAAATCCGGATGGATCAGAAGTAATACCGTATATGCATACCTTAAAGTTGTATTTTGAATTCTTCTGTGGATGAAGATGTAGAGTGCATGGTGAATTATCTTACTATGGTTTATGAACCCTTCATTTGTTAACACATGATCTGAGTGTATATGTTTGAGGTTATGCTTAGCTATATTATTTACAGCACTCATGTTTCAAGTCTTGTCCTTTTGGACGGCGGTAATGCCCCTATCATTGGGTTGTCTAAATTTTAATCAAGGGATTTTTTTTTTAAGAAGAATATAAATAGTGAAACATGGTTAATTTGGGGTGTTATAGATTTGGTATCAGAGCCAGGTTGAGATTTTCTTTATGGGATATCGATTATGGAGTTAAGATACTGAGAAAGTTGGTTAGTGAAAATGAAGATTATTATGATATCATTGGAGATTTGTGACAATAGTAATGTCTTCTTATCTCACACATATTATACTCGTATATAGTTTGATCTCAAGCAGCAGATTCGATGGAGATTTTGAATAACAAGTTGAAGGTGCTCCAATGCATTTAGGTATGTATGATCATATAAGCCACCCATATGAATGGTATGCCATCCTTCTAGCTAGAATTGTTTATTTTTGGGATGTAAACTCTTGTACTCTAGGCGTACAGCCTGCAGGGTTGTGGTTTCCGGCGTGTAGCCATTGAGCTTGATCTGGTATCCTTTTATACTTCTATTCAATGCAGATGATGTGATGTAAGGCTTTAAGTCTGGGAATTGGCCAGTTTACGGGCGAAACTCTGTCCGTTTTGCCCCAAAAATTTCAGAATCATTAACACTCGTAGCCCTAGGGTTGGGAATTGTTACAAATGTATCCTATGAAGGGCCATTGACTCATTTTGAGGTTAAATGCATAAGGAAAATCAAGTATGGGCAGATTACATAGGTTCAATCAACTTGGCAGTTTTGATCAATGCACAAGGACCGATCTTGAACTAACTTTTGTCCATGATCACCATGATTTACGTAAGGATTTTCCATCCTGACTTTAAGTTTAAGGGGATATCTTTCATATGAAACAAGTTTCAAGTGGATTAGAGGTCATTTGGTCATTCAAAACTATTAGACAAGTCAAAGTCTGCAAAGTTAGCAGAATCCTAATGCACAATATCTGAGTTTAGTCCACTTGCAGCCTATACATTCCATCAAATAGAGATGTTTTAGTTATTCTATATCAAAGTTCAGAAAGTAAGCTTTCTAATGACCCATGTTGTAGCACATTTGGAGACCAGTGGTCAAAGAAATTCAGCCTAGAAATCTGATGGTACAGACTGTTCAAGTCTGTGGATACCTACAACTTTAAGCTTATGCTTTCTCATCATATGGGTGTCATTTTAAGTGTTTCTTGGTTCCAAGTGGCGATTACTTCAATATGTTTCATTGATTACAGATGTCTGCTTCTGTAACTCAAGAATTTCATCTAAGTGAGCTATATGGGGATTTTTGATGTAGTATCCCCTAAATTATCGGATTTTAGAGAGGCATTTTTGCTTCAGTCTATTGCAATTCAAGATTTGCTTAAATTGCCCAAACTGTTGCAAGCAGTCCATTGATTCCACCTCCATTTGTGAAGTAGACATTACTCTTGACAATATTTCACTGTGCCTTCTTGTAACATACCCACTACCATTGTCCTTGTTGGTTTATCAACTGTTGGATACTCCTTACTTTAACCAAGGGCTTTATCTTTTTGTCCTTATGGCATCTCCCCATTCAGTTGCACCATCATTCACTCTCATGTTACATCTTCATCAGTTCTGGTCACCTTTTTCAAGCCCAATCACTGCTAATAGCCGGTTTATGATTGGGTTGCACCCATGTCGATAGATGATAATTTTGTAGCACGCCTGAACAGAAGGTGGATCTTAACTACACTTTGTATAAAGGTTGGTTATTATCAAACTTGTGGAATCTATTGCTAAGGGGAAACGCAATGTGTTCACCTTTTTTGGTTGATTCAACCTCAATTTCCTATTGAAGATCACTTGCATAAAGCTTAAATTGGACAATCAAAATCTTTGTCATGTATTTGGACTGCATCAGTGAGAAATTTTAATGGGTTACTACCTCTTAGAAAAATTGCCTTTAGCTGATTCAGACTAAAGAACTCTAGAATGCAAAGTATGACCCAGTGGAACCTGAAAAATAGATTCGAGGAATGGAGAAAGTTATCACTGTAATAAAGATTCCAGGGGATAAAAACATGAGCATTACAACATTTTATCTAACTGGTGAAACCGATATTTAGTGGAGCATTCTTAAGAATAGGCTCTTAGGGCCTGACTTCACTTCGAGTTGATTTCTAAAAGAACTAACCATAACACTCAGATTGCTAAGTGGGAATTGACAAATGCACATGATGCGGTAGCTCAGAGCACCTCATCGCTGCCTATTCTTGAAAACTGAAGGCTGTAGATAAGGGCTCTCACTTTCAAGGCCCACAGCTGTAGGAAAGGCTTATGTGTTGAGCAAGAAAGAAGCTGTCACCTCTAGTGCAGTAGTTAGTGAAGCTCTCTTTTAATTTCGAAGCCATTTTGTGTATTGATTGATTCAATTGCCACTCGTTCATTTATATTCACATGATCTGAAATGCAAATGAACCTTGAGAATAAGAAGGCAAAAATCAATTATGGACTTAAGTTATCCAATGACTCTAGAGTTGAGTGTTCTATCTCTCATAATTTATTTCAATTATTATTGGTGGGATAGTTTCCCCTGAAGTTCTGATTCAATTTGACTTGTTAGACTTTGATATCATTTTGGAAATGATCTGGTTGTGTACTTATAGGGTCAAGATAGGTTATGATGACCCTAAGGTTATTTCAAGAGATGAATAAGGGAGAGAAATATGTTTTATGGTCAAAGAGAGGAAAACCTTGTCCTTTAAGTTCTGTTATGAAACCAAGTAAGCTATGATGTTAAGGATATATTATGCATTGGTGTTATGCTATTAACATTCAACCTAAGGAAGAAAAAGCAGAAGATATCCCTATAGTTTGTGAGTTCAGAGAAGTTTTTCCAAAAAGTTACATAAATTGATTATGAGATTGAATTCATCCCTGGTGCCTAGTCTATCTCAAAACCCTCATATCGTATGGCCCCAACTAAGCTTAAGAAATTACAGATTCAGCTAGATGAGCTGTTACAGACGGGCTTTATTAGGCCAAGTGTATCACCATAGGGGTGCCCCAGTGTTGATTGTAAAGAACAAGAATGAAACCTTGAGGTTATGTATTAACTTTAAAGACCTCAACAAGATCACCATCAAAACCACATACCCATCGCCCCAAGTAGATGACTTATTTGATCAACTGGAGAGAGCAGGAGTCTGATCTAAGATTAATTTGAGGCCAAGGTACCATCAACTTAGCATTATATCTAAATGCACTACCAAAACCACACTACGGACCATGTACGGGTCATGATGAATTCACTGTGATGCCTTTTGGCCTAATCGATGGCCCAGCGGCCTTTACAAATCTTATGAACAGAGTTTCAAACCATATCTAGACAAGTTGTGGTGGTGTATATAAAAGATGTCTTAAAATACTCCAAGGACAAAGATGAGCATACTTTTCATTTGAGGACAGTGTTACAGACCTTGAGGGAGCATCAATTACATAGAAAATACAAGAAGCATGAGTATTGTTAGAAGCAATGGTATTTTTGGAACATCTGGTCTCAAAGAAAGAGCATAAGGTTGACTTGCAAAAGGGTGAAAGCAGTTACTAAGTGCTCCAAACCCATCAATGCACTGAGATTAGAAACCGTTTGAGTTAGTCGAGAATTATCGAGTTCGGGAAGGATTTGACAAATATTGTCCTCCCTGGCCAATTTGTTGAAGAAAGCTATAAAGTTAGCAAGAAGATTAAACTGGTGGCTTATGCCTCCCAACAACTCAAGCCTCATGAGAATGATTACCTAACTATGATATGAAGTTAGCAACTATAATTTTTACAGTGAAAATTTAGCGACATTACTTATATAGAGCACAATGTAAAATCAATACTGATCATCAAAGGTTGAAGTATATCTTCTCTCAAAAGAGGCTCAGTCTACATGAAACATCAGTTGTGGCAGATCCAATGTCAATCAAGAAAGAGAAATATTATGGCAGGTGCCCTGAATAGGAAGACACAACATACCTTGAATACTGTAGTAACTACTCATCTGGATCTCTTGAGAGAACTTGAAGACCTGGACATTTAATTGGTGTCGCATAGAAAGGCGAATGTTCAAATGCCAATACTTGCCTTAGAGTGAATCGAGATGATGATCCTGAGCTCCAAAAAAATAACGCAAAACCTTGAGAAAGGGATTCAATTTTAATGGACCTTGTCATGGAATTCCTTCAGATACAGTGCCTGATAGAGATCAGAGGTTTCAAGCCTGTTTTGATAAACACTTCAAAGAGCCTTTGGAACTAGATTGAACTTTAGCAGTTCTTATCATCCTGAAACGGATGGGCAAGCATCTAAAAATATCAATGGATCCAACTCTTCTGAGTTGGAGCTTGTAGTACTTCATGACCTACGACCAATACTTGCATTTGAAGAAAGTATGGAACTTTCAGTGGTCAACGTTGTGATAGCACGAGTAGAGAATCCTACATGAAACATCAGGATAACTGACGGCCAACATTGACAACAAAATCATCTTTTGAGTCATGAAGGTCTTCTTCAACATTCAATTAGGCAGCATATCTCAGAAGACTCTTGAAAGCATACCATTGAAACCGACCGAAAAGCTATGTCGATAAAAGAAGAAGATTCTTGGAATTTCTAGTATATGACAAACTTTTCAAAAAGTCTCACCAACTAAGGGTGTGAGGAGGTTGCACTGCGATCTAAATTGAAGCTAAGATCTTTTGGACCATATCAATTCATTGAAAGGTCGAATTTCACAATTTGTCTACCAGATCTGCATATATAACTCAAACATGTGCATAACATGTTCTGTGTTCCTTACCTTACCACTCAGGCAGTATATTTCGAATCCTAACCATGCTGTCATAATCAAATCCATTACAGTCATTGAGGGTCTTGTGTTTCAAGAGCATCCAATTCAAATATTGGATCACAGGATTAAGAAGTTAAGTATCAAGCAGATACTTTAAATCAAATTGCTTTAGACAAATCATACTTCCTCATAAACTACTTGAAAAACTGAGGATCAAGTGAAAGTCACGTACCCATATTTATTTGGGATAACCTTGTATCTATTGGAAAAGTTCATAAATTTCGAGGACGAAACTTTTTAAGGAGGGAAGGCTGTAATAGCCCGACCCTAAATCATATTATTTTATTTAATTAAACCATGTTATTCATTTTTCACGTTTATTTATCTCATTGAATCATCCCAATTGAAAAAATTCATTTCGAGCCCCACTTTGCAATTCGAGTTTCATTTACTGGACAATTTCGGGAAAAATTGATAGTAGACCTCGATATTTATGATTTAAAAGATTAAATTATTTTTCATGACATTACATTTTAATCCCGAGCTTCCCAAAAAAAAAAAAAAATTAAAAAAATTTTCCAACGCACTCGGTTTCAGTTCTTTCCCCAACCCGAGCTCATTTAGGCCCAATTTCGACCTGACAAGTCATTACTCCATTTACTTGGCTAAGCACCATTGCATTGTTTAATTTTCATTGGCTTAAGGTTCCTCTTGCTAGATAAAAGCATAGCCAAGCAAATTTGGCTCATTTTCATCCAAGTAAAACACATCAAAAACATCAAAGCTCATTTCTCTCTCTTGCTTCTCACCACATGGCCAGCCCCTCCCCCACCAGCTTTGTGGTGTTTTCCGGCCACTTTCCGGCCACTCTCCGGCAAGGATTTCAATCCCCAAACAACCTCCCTCCATTGGCTACCATTTTTCATCCTCAAAACCACCAAATATCATCTCCATCTCCACTTATTTTAAGCTCAAAGTAAGTGACTTCAATCTTGTTCTTTGAATTTTTGGTTCTTGCTTCTTATTTTGGTTATTTTGATGATGGATCATGTTGTTTTTATTGAATTAATAATCATCTTGGTGATGGATCATGGTGGAGTTGAAGTTAGATGATGCTAGGGTTAAGGTTTTCTCTTAATCATGCAAGTTTCATGTTTAAGTGTTGGATTTCGATTGTTTTAAATGAGATTTTATGATCTTTGGCATTGGCAATGAATATGAAAATGTTTACGCTGATTTATATAAGTTAAAGAGTGGTTTTAATGGGTGGTTATGTCAAGAAAAGCTTACAAGTAAGTGCTATTATGCAATAAACAGACCCAAAATAGGGGTAAATTCAGGATTAAATTGATACTGTTTGGAACATCCCAAATTTATGATTTTTGGTATGAAGATACTTTAATACGTTAGCTTTCAATAGGCTCTAGAATTACTCAATTTCGAGTTGTGTGGACAAAGTTATGAACAATTTACTCAAGACTATGCAGAATACATTGAAACTAAAAACTGAACTGGAATAGTAATTTTACGGGAGAGCTGGTATTGATTGGGTCACTAAAAAATTGTGATTTTTGGTGTGTGGATAGATCAATGAGGTATATTTCAAATTCCTTTTGAATCGCCTTAATCCGAGTTCCGTGGAAAAAGTTATAGTCGTTTTGCTACGACTGCGCAGATTGAACTGAAACTGTACACGTTTGTGTTCTACCCTAAGTTTAGGGACCTTACTATGTGAATCATGCTTTGTGCCCTGAATGAAAGTTTTAGTGGACATTATGAGCTTTTCATCTTGGGGTTTTACATCTTATTTGGAGGTCAGGAGTGAAAGATATGGATTTTCTAATACAGACGGTAACATGAGTGAATATAGAACTTTGTGACATTTGAAAATATTTTCAGAAGTTTCTATATAATTATGGGTATTGCAAGGGAATTACACAATGTAGTGAGTTCAACAAGTTTGATTATGTACAGAAACTTTCTTGGGTTTGAAAACCGAGTTAAGTGAGTATGAAACTGAAATTTGGGAAGTGAGCAGAGTAATAACTCAAAATCAGTGTCCTTTGGACCAAATTAGGGTATTATTTGAGCTTTTATGAACCTCACAACACCCCTCATAGCATCCGTTTTAGAAGCATTAACCATTCGATTATGCATTTCAGAAATATCAGAAACTCATATTTTATTTATATCAATTAAAATCTTTTTATTATCACCTCAATCATTTCCATTTGGCCTATTTTGCTTCAATTTACTGTATTTTAAGTTCAATTACCCTAACTGATTTAAATCGTTTATTTTGGTTTAACTTGTCTTATATTGAGTTAAAATCAGTTTATTGTATTGAAATGCACAACTTATGTATCCCATTTCATTACTCAATTTCAGTTACACATACTTTTACCTACTCAACTATGCCTAATTATCATTCCCCATTTTGCATAAGTGTTATCAAATCAGAATACATTTATCAAGTCAGATGACATCTATAAAACAGCTGACTTGTATCAAGTCAGATGATATTTTTAAAGACTCAAGGTACGTGCATTGCCTGTATCTTTAGAAATCAAAGTGTATTTATCAGAGTTATCATGTTTTGATAAGTACATCAATGAATCAGTTTACACAGTGATTTATTAATTAATTAGTGACCCCGTCAGTTATCAGTTACAGGGCATTGCCCTTCAGTTACCCGTGTGGCTTCAGGCCAGATCCCCCGGTCGGCTTGGCAGGTGTACACCTATTCATAGATCGTAACAGTATCAAGGGGTTCACTATCAGATAATAATTAGTAATGCAGTTTTACATTTATTTCATTCACTATTTTTAACTTAAAATGAATTGCAAAGTGGGCCCAACCAGTGTTCAATGATCACTTAACAATTCAGGAATGCATGTATTAAGCTTCGGCTCACAGTTCGAAATATTTTTCATGTTTTGTTTTAGGCAAATGCTCAGAGTATTGCCCTCATGCCAGCGAAACAATTGAAGAGAATAAGTGAAGAAGGGAAATCCGGATGGATCAGAAGTAATACCGTATATGCATACCTTAAAGTTGTACTTTGAATTCTTCTGTGGATGAAAATGTAGAGTGCATGGTGAATTATCTTACTATGGTTTATAAACCATTCATTTGTTAACACATGATGTGAGTGTATATGTTTGAGGTTATGCTTAGCTATGTTATTTACAACACTCATGTTTCAAACCTTGTCCTTTTAGACAGCGGTAATGCCCCTATCATTGGGTTGTTTAGATTTTAATCGAGGGATTTTTTTTTAAGAGGAATATAAATAGTGAAACATGGTTAATTTGGGGCGTTACACTGATGATGCTAAAACTGTGATGAAAGATATTAAATCTCTCATTCTGGATAGATATGGAGTACCAAGAGCAATCATCAGTGATAGGGGGACTCATTTTTGTAATAGAACTTTAGATGTCTTGTTAGCCAAATATTATGTGACTCATAAGGTATCTACTAGTTATTACCCGCAAACAAATGGCCAATCTGAAATCTTTAATGAAGAAATCAAGGGCATACTTGAAAAAGTAGTTAGGCCAGACAGGAAAGATTAGAGTCTTAGGCTAGATGAGGCTCTTTGGGCTTATAGGACTGCATACAAGACCCCAATTGGTATGTCACCTTATAGATTGGTCTTTGGAAAGCCATATCATCTTCCTATTGAGATAGAACATAAGTCATATTGGGCTGTGAAGCAATCTAATCTTGACTACGAGTTAGCAGGAAAAGAACGTAAATTGCAGTTGCAGGACTTAGAGGGGATCTGCTTGGAAGCCTAGGACAATTCAGTCATTTACAAAGGTAAAGCCAAAGCATTTCGTGATGCTAAACTTGTCAGAAAAGAATTTTCGGTAGGTGAGAAAATATTGTTATTCAATTCAAAACTAAAACTGTTTCCTGGTAAGTTAAATTCAAGATGGCTTGGACCGTTTGAGGTAGTAAAGACTTATCCACATGGTGATGTTAAGATTAAAAGCTTATCCACTAACAAAATTTTCAAAGTGAATGGACATAGGTTGCAATATGCTAGGGATGGAGACTCTGTGAATTTTATTGAAGAAATCACTTTAAAGGATTCATAAGCTTCATGACATCGAGCCAACGACTGTAAATAAAGGCGCTGGTTAGGAGGTAATCCAATGTTTTTTAGGAAAGTACCCATTTAATTTTACTATTATTTATTCTTATCTTTTTGCATGCATTAGGGACTCTGCATGAATTAAGTGTGGGGGGGTGCATCCTGCATTTAGTTCCTGCGATATTTATTCTTAAAAAAATTGTAAAAAATAAAGAAAAAAATTATTTTGATTTTCTTATAAATACTGCATGATATGGGTTTATGCTAGGCTTACTTGCTTAAAAATTTTTATTTTCTTAGCTATTTGTAGTTTATTCTTCTATGAGTAAAGACTTCTGAGTATGCTAGCTATCATTTAGAGAAGTTTGAGTTGATTCTCATATATCTCTTTAATAAGTAACTGTCATGATTATCCATCTTATTTGGTCAAATTATATATCCACTTCAGAGGTAATAAAATAACCTAACCCATTTCCTAGACTATTGAATTAGTAGAATAATTCATTAAAATTGTGACTTTTCTTGTCTTAAAAAAAAAAGTGAAAAAAAGCAAAAAGAATAGATTACCAACATTGGTAGGAGTAGGTGGCTCGGCACCTTTTTCCCTTAAGTTTTGGTCTCTAGTTGAGCCTTATGTATGGAGTAGCCCATGATGGGGAGAGTCATGCCCCTTTATGGGACGATCAATGATTCAAACCAAAGTAACAGTAAATAAAGAAAAAAAATAATAATGAGAATGAATTGTTTGCTCCAGCACCTCTATTCGAGTGAGTGTGAGACAGGGAGTGTTTAATTTGCAAGACCCTATATGGGCCTCGAATATATGTGCAAGTGGAGTTTAAAAAAAAAAAAAAAAGAAAAAAATTGCAAGGCAAGTTAGATTCAATTTCAATTAGTTATTCCTTCTAGTTCAATTGTCGTTATAGCCATACCGTACTTCAATTTTTCCATCATAAAATTTTTAGACCTCTTAATCGGTGTTTGCATGCTTAAAAGAGATGGCTGATTATTGCTCTTATTGCTTCATTAAGGAAATGTTATGATGATGATGAAGAAACTCTTTGATGGTAGTTAGACGTTTAGTAGTTATTAAC
Organism: Carnegiea gigantea; assembly: GCA_029747015.1. NCBI lineage: Eukaryota > Viridiplantae > Streptophyta > Magnoliopsida > Caryophyllales > Cactaceae > Carnegiea > Carnegiea gigantea. The sequence goes on from JAKOGI010000629.1 coordinate 38,885, forward strand.
TTATTGGAAGAAAAACTAATTAATTTTGAATGAAACTATTTTTAAAGCAAGCTAATGCTTAGTGTAAATTTCATATTTACGCATGACTTTATAGGAAAGGAAGAGGGTTAGTTTTCAGGTCACGTCCCACATTTCCTTGCACGAGGACGTCCAAAGTCTAAGTGTGGGAGAATTTGTTAAGTCATAAATCATGCAATATTTTGATAATTATTTTGATTATATTATATATATTATTTCGTCTAATTTACTTTATTTTATATATTTTTCAGGTTAAGCGTTAATAAAATAAAGAGGAGAAGAGAAGACGTTGAAGTTTCGATTGTACACCTTAAGTTATCAAGTCGGTCCAAAAATAATGATTTATGAAAAAACATTATTTCCATAATGATTCGTTTGGGCTAGGGTTACAAAATTATTAATCCTAGTTGAAGAGAAACTAGAAGATTTGGAAGAAAAGGAGTCTAAGAAGAAAACCTTAGTAGAATAATACTCTAAAAACCTCACGCGCCTCTTCTCCTCTAAAAACTCACGCCTAACCCCTCAGCCCCATCATAATCATAACAGCTTCATCACCATCATCTTACAATCCCACATCACCACCAACATCTTCTCCATCGTTATTGGTGATCATCATCATCGTGAATCATCACCATAAAAGCCAAAGTAGTATTGTCCAATTTTTTTTTAATTTTTACTTCATCTTTTTTTGTGTTTAGTTTATTGTCAAACATGAAATCTTTGGTTAATTATTGAACCTTAATTTATAATATGATTAAGTAATTTTCTTGTACTTAGTATAATCTATTTAAAACCATACTAAATTAATTATTTTGAAATAAGTTTTATGCTTTATTGTCTAGTTGATTTTTATTCATGATTCTATAACGATTAGTATTTATCGTTTATGATATTTGCATTTGATTAATTAGAATGCATGCTAATTAGTTTAATACAGATTTATATGATAGTTTAGAAGGCTTTAATACGCAAAAGTTATAGTCTTTTAGGCATTAGTATCACCCTAACTAATCATGGATGACTCAAACTCATCTCTTTTAATTAGGTAATCATTATAGATCTTTATTAAATCAATTTACTGGTAAATTGGTTACAAGACATTAGATGATATTTTTTTAATACTTACTACTCTAGTTTGATTAAATTCTTATGCTGGTGTTAGGGTTATCAAAACTAGTAGATTGATATTAGGGCTAAACCTAAATAAACTATAATATTAAAAAAAGGAGGAAAGATTCGCTGATGGGTGTCATCTACAGTCTAACTCATGAATAAAATCAATTTGTGCGTTGATGATAAATATTAACTTGCATGGTGGATATAGATTATGCTGAGTATTTTTCATAAATTTGGTGTTTTTGATAATTATTTGTTGCGTTTTAGTTAATTTCTTTAGTTTGTCAATTTTAATTCTTAAATTTATAAGCTTTAATAAAAATTTCGTTTACCCCCCCCAAAAGGGTAGCTTTTTAGGAGTGTCTTAGTAATATTAGATCAGTTATATTTTAATTTTTAGTGTGGTTATAATTTTTAGATTTAATTTCTATTTTATTTGCCATTTATTTATGGTTTGTTAAAAATTAGGTTTAAAATAGTTTCTTTGGAGTTTTTTCATGTTTTAGTCCATTTTAGGGTTTATATAGTGTCCCATTCTTCCTATATTTAATTTTAGAATTTTTGGAAATTATCTGATAATTTTTCAGAATTATTTCATGAATTGGATATGTGCAGGTTTTTATTTTAATAAACCTGAAAATTACGTTTTTAATTTTTATTTTATGTTTTTAGGGTTTTATTAAGTCCATAAAATTATATCCTAAAATTGGGCATTTTTGTTATTTTTTTCATATTTATATTAGTGCAGTTTTATCTTTCTCTAATTTCAGATTTAATTTTCTGTTTTAATTTTCTATAGTTAATTTTCTATTTTAATTTTTCTGAATTCAATTACATATAATTTTGGAGTTACAAAGTTATAAGCTCACAGAATATTAATTTGGATTACTTTCTGTAATTTTTCATATTAATTTTCTGCTTGTTATTTTCTGTTTTAATTTTCAGTCTAATATTGTATTATTATTTCTGTTTTTATTTTTCAGACTATTTAGGATAGCTATTTACTATTTTATTTCCAGAATTAAATTTAGAATATTTAGGAATATTAAGTATTTTTCTAGATTTTTACTTATTAAATTTGATTTGTTTTAGTAATATAATGAGAAGTTATAATAAATTAGAGTAGTAACATCATTTAGAATTAAACTAGCTTATTATCATAATCTTTCCTCTTGGGATCGATCCGTACTTTTCTATACTATAAATATTATTTACAAATCAAAGTAGTGGTTTAATTTGTAACTCTACGACAAACTCTACAATATACAATTTGATAGGAGCTAACCTAGTCATCATCCTTAGTTTTGTTATCATCCTTAGAGTCTTCAAGGTGGACATCTATTTCATCATCGGTATCTTCCTAGTCATCATCCCACTTCCCCTGTTCATTTCCCTCATTTGCGTCATCTTCACTAACCTCTTCAACGTCTTCTTCTTCATTCAACAAAATAAAAAGAATTGTATTATTCACTGATGTCACGTGAGACACATGTTCCTTTTAAAACGCAAATGGTAAAGTGAATTCGTTATTCACTTTATGTTTAGGTTTGTTTGGTACGATAACCCACCAATTAGATTTATCTCTTATTCCACTTGGGTACGTCATGCCACTTGGGTTGTAGAAGTAGCAAATATAATGGGTCATATTTTCTATATTTTCATGTATCATTCACCTCTACAAAGGGACACAGTTTGGGACAACGTGTACCTCGAGGGGTGTTATCAAACCAATTACACCTAAACAACAACATTATTTAAGTGGTTCTCTAAGATATTCAACACAAATAACCACTTGGAGGATTCTATAATAATCATCGTTAAATCCGCCTTCCCCGCTTTGTTTCACACAAACACTAAAATTATAAGCCTTTTTCCCTTCACACCTTTTTTATGGGTCAAATAGAAATCCATTGACTCTAAATGCAGACCAAGATGTCACTTTTCTTAAAGGCATTTGAGCCAAATGATATATGTATATTTTGGTGTTCATATTTGAAGATTTGTATAATTTCAACCTACATATATTTTAAAAAAGTTTATCAACATGGAAACCATATTATATAGGATGTTATTAATTAGCTAAATATATAGTATAAGATCTTACTGCTTTGAACCACCAAATAAATTCGGCCTCAATCCTAGCATCTACCTCTACATCCGTTGAACTTGGATTTTCATCTACTTTTTGTTGTTTGAATAAAATGTGTCAATGTCATTGATTAGCTAAGTACATATAATAAGGTGTCAATTTTATTACATATGAAATTAACTTACGCGATATAAGGTTGAACTTTATTGTAATTCAGCAAAATGTGAAGGAGTGTTATCAAACCAATCACACCTAAACAACAACATTATTTAAGTAATTCTTGAAGATATTCAACACAAATAACCACTTGGAGGATTCCGTAATAATCATCCTTAAATCCACCCTCCCTACTCCCTTTCACACAAACATCACAATTGTAAGTCTTTTTCCCTTCAAACCTTTTTTACGTGTCAAATAGAAATCCATTGACCCTAAATCTAAACCAAGATGTCACTTTTCTTAAAGGCAGTTGAGCTAAACAATATATGTGTATTTGGCATTTGTAATTGAGGATTTGTATAATTTCAACCTATATATATTTTAAAAAGTTTATCAACATGGAAACCATATTATATAGGATGTTATTAATTAGCTAAATATATAATATAAGATCTTACTGCTTTGAACCACCAAATAAACTCGACCTCAATCATAGCATCCACCTCCACGTCCGTTGAAGTTGAATTTTCACCTAGTTTTTGTTGTTTGAATAAACTATATAAATGTTATTGATTAGCTAAGTACATGTAATAAGGTGTAAATTTTATTACATATGAAAGTAACGTACTCAATATAAGGTTGAACTTCCTTATAATTTAACAAAATGTGAAGGAGTGCAATATGAAACTCTTCATCAGTTAAGTACCTCTGTGTACAACTTCCAACTGGAGTACCTTGGGTTTTAAAAACTGACAAAGTATGTTGATTTTGTGGCTAGTCATTGTAATCCTCATTATATCGATGTCTTGCGCGCATTGAAGGCATATTAGAGTCAAAGTAATACGAAGAAAATTGTGATATCTCAAAAACCATATAAGCTTCGGCAATTGACCCTTCAGGATATGCTTTGTTTTTTTTTTTTTTTAATTCTTCTTAAGCTACGTAAAGTGCCTAAAATAAAGTATTTTATATGAGTATTTTAATGTAATTATAGATTTAAATGAATGATCAAATCTTAATATTCATATTTACCTTTCAAATGAATACATCCATCGATATTGCACTGAACCGTCTAGGTATGCTTCTTCAGTCAAATGTATAGGCAAGTTTCCATGACATTGAAGAATCTTGGGGGAAATACTCTCTCTAATTTACAAACTATGATGCTTATATTGCATTGCATTTCAGGTAGCTTATTGACCCTTAACACTATTGAGCAAAGACTTCTGAAGTGTTCACTTAACTCAACAAGTGATTCTAATTAAAGTTGGACAAAGTTGACCCAACACGATTATCAACCCGAAATCAACACAAAGTTAAGTAGATTTAGGTATAAATTTTTAACCTATTTAATTAAATGGGTTGGCATGTTTAACCGATTTAATTAAATGGTTAGCTTCAGGTCATGATTCTCGACATTAAAAAGTACCTATTTAACCTGTTTAATTAAATTGGTTAAATAAGTCAACTCATTTTCCCATTCATCATTTATCTGTTTACTTTTTTAATAATTGAGAATAAAAATTTTAAAAATGTGAATTAGGATGAATTAGAGGAGTTTTAAAGAGTAATTGTTTAACGTGATATATAAACTTAATTTTAACTGTTATTTAGTTTCGCATTAGTTGAAAATGTTAAATGCTTCAATGGGTAATTAGGCTATTGAACTCAACTATTTATCTTAAACAGGTTAAGCCAATCAAACCGTTTACAAATTAAATGGGTACAGGTTAAGATTTTTTAACCCATTTAATATATGAGTTAGGTTCAAGTTGAGGAATTCTCAACTCGTTTATGTTTGATACGAACACGAACCAGACTCAACCTGACCTATTACCCAACTCTAGTTCTAATACATCATCTGGTAGGGTAAGAAATGCTATTGGCATAAGCATCGCAAAAACACATGATAATCATGACTCTTGATGTTTTGAAAATTTGTACACTTCATATCTACGTAATTTCCAATCTTAGAGCAATAAGTATTAGGCATTGTTAATTGTTGCGCCCACTTAAACATCCCTTTTCTTTTATCCAAAGAAAGTGTGAATGACGTCTTTGGTTTTAGTGTTCTTCCATTAACACCATGTTTTAGATTGAGCTCACTCCGATCACACATATCTGCCATATCCATCCTTGCCTTAACATCATCTTTTGTTTTACTAGGCACATTCATGATATTGTTAATGATGTTATCATAAAAGTTCTTCTCTATGTGCATCACGGTGGAATTGTGATATAGCAAGTGATCTCTCCAATAAGGTAACTCTCAGAAGATACTTTGCTTGGTCTAGTCATGTAGCGAGTGATCTCTCTAATAAGGTAACTCTCAAAAGATGCTTTGCTTGGTCTAGTCATGCAGATTTTCCTAAAAACTCGGGATTAAAAAATCTCCATGAGTGGTTACTTTCGGAAGATTTTAAACCTTATGGTATACTATCTCCCCATTTCGTCTGCATGAAGGACTATCTGTTATGACTTTTCCCTCACAAAATGCTATTTGATTTTTTTTTTTTTGACATGCATGATGTCTAGGCAGGAATCGATCGTGACAGTGAAACCGAGATGATTTACCCCTATATTTCAAATGTGCCGCCTTCAACTTATCCATGCAAATAGGACAACGCAAAACAAACGTGAGTGCTACATACAGATAACAATCCAAGAGCTCGGAAGCCATTCACTATCCACATTAATTTAACTCTCATTAAGAAGTTCTGGTTCATTGAAATGTCATAAGTTTGAACACCATCCCATAGACCTTTCAGCTCATCAATCAAAGGTTGCAGGTACACATTTGTGTTCTTAATATTTGTTGGACCGGGTATAATACAAGTTAAGAACATGTGTGGTGTTGTCATGTACATATCTGGAGGAAGGTTGTAAGGGGTCACAACCACAGGCCAAATTGAATAAGGCTATGCAGATTGTGAGAATTGGCTAAACCTATCTACACACAAATCCAGTCTGACATTGCAAGGTTGAGCAGCAAAATTTGAGTGTGTGCGATCAAAATGTTTCCATGCTTCCCGTGTGAAGGGTGATAAAGAACACCATCCTCGCGCCTATTGTTATGATACCACCTCATGTGTTGTCAAAGGGAAGTAGAGCATTTTTACATATGTTTTTGGCTTCTTACTATTATTGTTTGATTTCTTTGGCTTTCATATTGGTAAATCACAAAACTTGCAGTTCTCAAGCGCTGAATCCTCCTTAAAGTAAAACATACAACTACTGCAGTAACAATCAATCATTTGCACATTTAGTCCCAAACTTTAAACCTTCCTTTTCAACTCCAAGTAATTTTTTAGCACACGATTGTCTATCAGACAACTCTCATGCATTAACTGCATTACTGCATTAAAACAATCTTGATGCATATTGTAGTCAGATTTGATACTCATCAATCTGACGACATTTGATAATTCAATTTGGTTACTACATCTATCCTGTAAAGGTCTCTGAGCAGCTTCAAGCATATCATAGATCGAATGCCTAAGCTTCTGCATTTGGTTACTCACTTACAATAGCTTCATTAATGATCACAACACCATTCACTATTGCTCCAACATGATCCACAAATGATTCAGTGTTCTCAAAGTGCATAGGTCTTGAAACCATGTGCTCATACAAGTTTTGTGAGTTGATATTTTCAACATCGCCATAATCAATAGGCTCTATCTCCCCATAAGACGTTCAATACCAAGATCTTTTAACAAAACCGTTTTGATACAAGTATAATTTCACATCATCAGCTTCTCTATAAGTTCTATTTTGGCATTTGGCATAAGGATATCTATAATGCCCATTATTTATGAATTTCATTTGACTTCTTACAAATTGATCAAATAATTCAACTCCTATAAATTTTCTTGTCTACACCCTTTTCTACCTGGTAAAAATCTTTTATACATCCACCTCCGATGGGGTGATCCATCCATATTATCTATTGTCCACCATAAAAAATTTAATTATAAGTAAATGTGTTATTTATGATCATGGACATAATTATTACATTTCACTTCACAGATAAATGATTTATTTATCATTATATTATTTCGTCATACACTTTATTTAATATATGATGAACAAAAATAACATGTTATAATAATTTGTTCAGGATTTAAACTTGTTCAAATGACTGAAATTGCAGTCCAAACTTATGACATTCACACTGACAATAATGACATTCATAGCAACACTAGCGTTTGAAAAGGGTGAATTTTTAGTAGTAGCTTTTGATGAGTTTTAGCGAGTGTATAGTATCCTAGTCTCCCCTCAAACAGCTAGTTTGCAGATTTTAACCTTTTTTTTTTGGTTTGGTCAATTAGGCAAATTTATCAATCACACTGACACAATAGAAAGAAAAAAGAGAATAATAATTAAAGTAGCTCTTCTTTTACAATACAACTTAGGATTGCAAAATTGAGCTGAAGACCTGATGTATATAGTCACTATCCAAGTAACAAGGAGAATGTGTTTAATGATGATTAAGAAGAACATAAGCCCTATGGTAACACAAAATCATCCCTATCTTTGCGGCATGATTTATGATACGTCTTAAATGAAACTATCCTAGCTAGTATATTTAGGGCGATATTTATTAGTTGTGAGGGTTTCTAATTATTTTTATTTGAGGAATGATTTTCTATACAATCATTTCTAGATGAGTTATTGGCAACTCTCAAGTTAAAAAGTCATTTTAAAATAGAGTATTATCATCTGAATCATTAAAGGTACTTGTAAAAGAGCCCATCTCATTATATGTTCATATGGGGTGTTCCTGTTTTCTTTTTGCTTGAACTTTTGTGAATGATCTAAGCCTATGCTGACTTGAGGCGATCCTCAAATATGATCTCAGGACAGTAGTCTATCATGCGTTTTAAATTCATTGCCGAAAAGCGGTAAATTCATATTCAACCTAAGCAATGACGCAGTTATCCTTAAAATTCAAACTTCATTCCCTTCTTGGCAACTCCTTTAGATTCAACTCATCGCCTTCTGTTATAATTTCTCACAATTCCAATGCCGAGAATAATAAACCCACAATTGATGACATCCTCTATGACAACTCCAAATGGAATAATATTAAGCAAACCAATGCCTATAAAATCACCCACATGCCTTAATCCCAACAAATTCATCGCCTTCTCAAAACCAATTAACCAACTAATAACAATCCCATTTTCACAAAATGGCCAACGTTGGTGATCATGAAGTCATCCTGCTTAATGCATGGCAAAGCCCATTTGGGGCGAGGGTGAGAATTGCTCTTGTAGACAAGGGAATTGAGTATGAGTAGCAGGAAGAAAACTTGTTTGACAAAAGTCCCCTTCTTCTTAGCTTGAACCCTGTACACTAAAAGGTTCCAGTTCTGATTCACAACAGAAAGCCAATTTGTGACTCGTTGAATATAGTTGAGTACATTGATCACGTTTGGAAAGGAAAATCTTGCCCTAGTCTCTTTCCAGATGATCCTTATGAGAGGGCACAAACTAGATTTTGGGCAAATTTTATTGACCAAAAGGTGAGTGAATCAAACTTGGTGTTGCATTGCTTTCTTTATTTCATTGGTTTATGCGCCTTCTTTTGTGTGTTTTAGGTTAGGAGTAGACATTACAATGCATATAATGTAAATAATTTTACTTAAGTAGATAGACCAAGATCTACTCTATAGGAGAAAAGTTATTTTCTGGGAAAATACCTTCTCACCTTTCCATTAACATGTACCGTACTAGAAAATATATCAGTTTTTTGTTTTTTTTTTTTTGGGGGGGGGGGGGGGGGAGAGGATGAGCCAATATCCCTACATTTCAATCTAGGTAAATATATGGAATGCAATCCCCCCTTCCCCCCAAAGAAAATCATGGTTAAACTTTCTTCTATTGAAAGTAAATTTCAAGTACCAATTCATTTTGGTAAGAGCAACTTGCGATATGCAAAATAAAAATGAAAAATAAAAAATGAATTTTTTTCCGTCAAATCATGTCCTACATTGCCCTTGTAATTTTCTCAATGAATAAATTAAAGCTCTCCTAAATAACTTAAATTAAGCCAATTATAATGATCCATAAGTATTCTTTAGAAGTTTTAGCAACTTATCAGAACATTATTATGAGGGCTAATTTCATAGTCCTCCAATAGTTGATGCCGATTTTAATATTTTTCAAATCTGATTTCAGATATATGCCAATATAAGGAAGATATGGCTATCAAAAACTGATGCAGAGGTGGGAAAAAAAGAGCTCATTGAGAGCCTTAAGACGCTAGAAAAAGAGCTTGAAGAGAGAACTTACTATGGAGGTGACAAATTCGGCGTAGTGGATATCGCACTCGTGGGCTTTTACACCAGGTTTTGTACTGCAGAGACAACAGGAGGATTCAAGCTCAAAGAAGAATGCCCAAAACTTGTGGCATGGGCTAAAAGATGTATGCAGAGAGAAAGTGTTTTACATTCCCTTCCTGATCCACATAACATGCTTGGCTTCTCCTTACAGCTCAAACACAAGCTTGCTGTGGATTAGTTTTTCCTCAGCCAACTCTTGAGTAATAACTCCATTAAGCAACGCTTACCTTTCTTACCATTGTTTTGTGTGTGTGTGTGGTTTTTTTTTGGGGGGGGGGGGGGGGGGATTAGAGCTGGGTAATAGGTCATGTCGGGTCGGGTTCGTATTCGTGTCGAGCTTAAACGGGTTAAGAATTCCTCGACCTGAACCTAACCTGTTTATTAAACAGGTTGAAAAACCTTGACCTGTACTCATTTAATTTTTAAACGGGTTGACCCGCTTAATCCGTTTAAGATAAACATGTTAAGTTCAGTCGCCTAATTAACTATTTATACATTTAATATTTTCAATTAATACTCAATTACAATGTTAAAAATTAAGTTTACATATCACATTAAATAATTACTCTTTAAAATTTCCCTGATTCGTCATAATTCATAATTTTAAAAAAAAATTTTATTCTTAATTATCTAATAAAAAGTAAACTGATAAATGGCAAATGGAAAAATGAGTTGACTTATTTAATTTATTTAATTAAATGGGTTAAATAGGTACTTTTTCGTGTCGAGAATATCAACCTGAACCTAACTCGTTTAATTAAACGGGTTGAATGTGCCAACCCATTTAATTAAACGGGTCGAAAATTTGTACCCAAACCCACTTAACTTCATATCAGGTTCGAATCGGTAATCGTGCCGGGTCAGCTTTTCCCAACTTTAGGTAAAATAATGTCTGCGGTATCAAGGTTAAGATGCGGGCTCCTAATCCATGTTATTACTTTTTCACTTGTTTGGGAAAAAACAAATTCAATTTCTTCTTTTTGTTTTTGGAAAGTGATACATTTTTCTTTCTTAATTTTAGGTATTTGAAAGTGATATAGAATGCTATAGCTAATCTGTGAATTGTTCTGAAATTTTAGTATAGTTCTTGACCTACCGTGTAGGTTAAGAGACACAACGTTATCTTTTTCCTTTCATTCCCAAAATTTCCCCATTTTGTCTTGTTCCAATATTCTAAAATATTACCTCTCTAAGGTATATCTAGAGAGGTAAGCCAAAAATTATGATATAACAATCATGAATTTTTAAAGCTTCCACAAAAACCAAACTAAGAATACCGTACCTCATGTTTTCCGTCTATCTTGGGTTGTATCACAATACCGTCCATAGCTTGGCTAGCAACAGTTACTTGACCAACTTCAGGTCCAATATAGGCAAGTATTACTAGCTATCCAATAACAATGATGGAAGTACTAGATTTTGGAGGATTCATCATAAGTCTGTCCTTGGCACACACGCGCACAAAAAAAAAAAAAAAAAGGAGAGAGATAACAATATTAATGGATCACTAGATCATTAACTAGCAATTAAAAGATTCTATCTTTTTTAGTTCCTATTTGTAGAGTCATTTCGAATCAATACAGTTCGAGTTCTTTTCCCGTTCCTGTGCAATTATTCGTTAATCTTTTTCCTTATGTTCTTTGTCTCTTCATGCAATTCATAGTTATAAACGAAATGGGAGTACCTCACCTCGCATACCACCCCTATAAGCACATCAAAGTATTTATTTCATGGCCCAAAAAATAACCTATAAACACCATCAAATTGAAATGACTTGTGACAAGGCATGTAAAGCACTCCACCACATTCAAATTTTGTTCAACATCCAGTGATTGTAGGTCTGGCAAATTTTGGATTCAGGTTAATTAGAGTTCGAACTAATCATTGTGTCAAAATTATCATACATAGAACCTATTTGTATTGCATTTCGTACAAGCTTGACTATACTCAAACTGCGCCGTGGATGTTCGAGTTGCAAATCTATATAGGTTTGTGATTTTTGATGTCTAAAGATTGGATTCAGATGTGTGAATATCCGAATCACTATGCAGAATGTATTGTGTTATTTTGGACCTTTCAGCATATTTTAGGCTTTAAAGAAGTTTACATATCAAAACCTCAACTACAAGAAATAAAACATCTATCTACGGTTAAAATCACCTCCTTTCATGGTTAAGAGTGTGACTGGTTATATTCCCCATGCTTAAGTCAAGCGAGGATAGGGAATGAGTGGGCAAATGTTTGCCACGCTTCGTAACCGTGGTAAGCTATGGAGTACCCACCCTTATATATATGGAAGGCAGCATCACTCGCCATGCTTATAAGAGAAGGCAACTTTCTCCATGCCTATATCCATGGGTATATTGCTCTTTTAATTAAATGTTATTCCCCATTCTAATGCTTTCATGTTTGACATTATGAATTTTATAACTAACTTTCAAATCACGTGTAGGATAACTAATTTTAACAAGCAATTTTTTTGGGGGGGGGGGTCAAGGGCAACGTTTCATTGTAGAAAATATGTTTGATTGATTGTATTAGAAAATGTGTGCAGTTTGTCTTTGAAAATTTACGTATGGGTCCACACACATATGTGTGTGTCTACACTTTAAAAGTGTTTCCTTTTTATAAAATGTACGATGACGATAAATCGATTGAACAAGATTTATGAACCCCCAGATATTGAAAATGAAGAACCTTAGAATGTGCCAACATCCCTTAACCCATATATCTAAACGCAAAGATGCCCACTAAAAGCTAAAAAACCTAAATAGGCCCAAATTGATTATTTTTGACATTTAATTGAGATTCATTTCGTATTTTCATCCCACTCTAGGGTGCATAGAATTATTTAGTTTAAATATTAATATAACTCACTAAGCAACCTTAATAATGACACCTTATACACCAAAATCCTATAGCCAATGGACAAGAGATAAGTCGAATATTAGGGTTTGCGTTGAAAATGATACATGTTTACTATTCCCGTTATATATTCTTCTATACTTATCCAAAAGTTATGAAATTAGTGTCATTAAAAAATAGACTCAATATGTTTTTAGGGAAGAAAAAATCACTCAGAGTGGAGGTCAATGACAGTTTATGGTCAAAACAATTGGCAGCCTAGCCTAGCCTAAAATATCCAACCAGGTTCCTAGTGTACTTCTCCACTCCTAAAATGGGTCTTAGCTATTGGTGTTTTATCTGGACTGGTGCAACTACCCGGATTAAACCTATTATGAGTTGAATTATGTCTCCTTTCTATAAAAGGGGGCTACCTCCAAGTTGAACAATAGAAAATCAGGGACAAACACTCCAAAAATTGGAGAGGACACACGGGAGGCTTTGAGAGAATATTAAGAAGGTCAAAGAATCCAACCAAACCCTTTTCAAATCCATCCTCAAAAATCTCTAAGGCACACAAGGCTTGACATCCTCGATCTTAGGGTTCTCTAGGCCACTCAAGCAAGTGACCTAAGGGTGCTAATTTTTCAAACCTTCCCTCCTTGTCTCTACTTTGTTTCTCTTAATTTCATTTAATCTTGTGTTCAGTAACGATGTAATCTTTAATTTGCTTAACACTATCCACTGTAATTGCTTAAATTAGTTACTCTTTTGGACTAGCATTGTATTCTCAATTCCTAGTATGCTATACTAATATGCTGCATGATTGTTTGTTAGAGTAATTAGATTTAATTTCCCATATTGATTAGTAGACGCTGCCGGTGATGACAAGTAGCATAGTGATTCATTCCATCATAACATTGTAGCTTCATCCCCAGCTCTGGATCCTCAATTGAAGCCTATGGAGTTAGATAGTCCCCATACTAGGATTATTTGGGCACCTTTCAAAACCTTTTTGAAATGAGCTTATTGCCCCTTTTCGTGTTTTTGCCGTTATTCTGGTTTCGAGAGTGAATTTAGTTTGTAAGTTTTTTCAAAAACTTATTGGTGACTCTATTATTAAATTTGCACTCTTTAAGTACTTTTCTATTAAATATTTCTCAAACTAGACAAAATAGGCTTTGTGTTGTCATAGTAGCACTATTTTGAATAGAAAACTGGGCCTAGCTCTGGCAGAAGAACCCGGTTGGGTTCCTAGGTCAAGGCTACTGCCCAGTACTTTGGATAAGAAAGTTAATACTATCTGGAATCGATAAAAGAACTGAACCTGGTTCTGGCACAGGAACCGGGTTCCTAGATTAGGACTTTGGTCCAGTGCTTTAGACTAGTCCATTAACTTTGTGAAAGTTTGACCGTCTTTTTAAAAAAAATAAAAAGATTAATTTTGAATCCGAACACCTAGCAAGGAGCCTAAATCATTCATCAAGGACCACACCCATGATTGTCGGGACGTGGTTCTTACAGTGGCGACTCTATTGGGGATTTTTTTTTGTTAAAAAAGAAGATGAGATTTGAAATGCAATATAAGAAATTATTTTTAGTTATACTTGCATTAGGCATTCTTGCATTATCGGTGCTACTGTATTGGGTTAACAATACCTCGAGGTTAAACCTTGCTATTACTGCTAAAGAAAACATTTAGTCAACTTGGTGGTACCCTGGATTTCTAACTAAGCACCGTTTCACCCACTCGTGACACACTTTCTTGATCCACATGATACAGAAAAGCAATCGAAATGTTCCAGTCTTGCCATGCAGTCCATGGATGATGTGCTAGGTAATTGAATAGTGAGAGGACTGTTCTAAACCTTACCTAAACCACTTATAACTTAGAACTTTGGATTAGATTGGAACTTATGTGCATGCGTGACATTGTGAATTTTTATAACTCTAATTGACTATTAAAACCTATCCCATACCCAAGGACCCATGAATTGATGCTTTAGGGTTCTATAAAGGCATCATTTTGTCTAGGAGAGCCCAGGTGAGGCAATGTTAGGTTTAGTGACTGGGTTAGGAACCAAAGGGGAAATTGAGCGATAAGGCTCTTGACCTAAGACCCAAACGGGTTCTAGCCTCAGTTCAAGTCATGAAAGTCATAGCAATGGTCTCCGTTTAGCCTAAAAGAGCCTGACCGGGTTTTGGTTTAAAAAGGAGTCATGCCAGTCTGTGTCTATAAGGACGGGTAGAGATTAGGCCCACTCTAGGACCATAAGAACCCCGCTAAGATTCTTGGAGTCTGTATGCATGCATCTAAAGTTAAGAAAGAGGCAACAGTCAGGATGTCAGTTTTAGGGCCTACTGGGAACTTGGCCAGGATCTTGGCAGCAGGTCTAGTCTAGTCTGTTTGCCTTAAGTCCGCATTCATGGCATGAAATTAGTTAGTTCATGGGTCAGCATGATTCATTCCAAGTCTATCTAGGCCCCAAGTCAATAATGTGGCCCTTAGACCATTAGAGTCCTAGTTTATTATAGATTACATCTAATCATGCATTTCATTCATAGGAACTTTAGTTAGGATCAAGATACTCTATCCATGCATAAGTCCATAGTCCATCCATCATATCTCAAACTACAGGTTTAGGATCCATGCATGAGTCTACTTAGATCCATCCAGTCATCCACATAACTAAACCAGCCCATTTAGTCAAACCAAACTAAAGTCATACTTAGGCCTAGTATAGGCTTATGATAGACTGAGATCCAACTTAAGCCTATAGGTTAGCTTACTAAGCCCAGCTTAGCACCCTTTCCAGGGTAAGACCTGATTTCACCCTAAATTTTCAATATTTTAACCCTTATTTCCCATTATATCCTAAACCTTCAAGCCCACCATGTCATTGTCTCCTTTTTACCTATAGCCAAGACCATTATCCATTCCCTTTCTTTATCCACATTTATCAAGTTCCACCTTTCAAACTATCACCTTAGTACTCAACATATAGAAGATGAGAAACATGACACTTAGATGCGGGCTAATAAAGATTACATTCGACGGAAACCCAAAAGCAAGTAAAAAATAAGCCATCTTAGGGAAGTCTAAGCTTACAAATGCATTTAGGTAATTAGAGATTCACCCTAAATTCCAAACAAAAAAGGGGAATGAAAAATTGGGTCATTTCAAGATAAACTAAATGGACCTATGTTAGACTTATATTTAACATTAGGCCCAAGATATCAGAATAAAGCTTAACAAATGTTTAGAAAGGGTTATCCCGTTCATCCAAGATTCTTAGATAGGCGACTAAACATATTAGTAATCCCTTTAATTTTAGGCTTTCACTACTATGCCTATGATATATGCCCACAGAAGAGGATCTAACTAGCACTACCAACCCCCTATACTTGCATTCATGGCTTGCATCAGGAGACTCCCTTCACTTATCCACTAACCTTCCTTTTTTTGAATCCAAATCTTAAGACTTTCACACTTTCATTCATACCTTATAAACTCATTCTATTTTACTCCTTCTTTACTAGAATGCTGTTGTCCAATGACAAGTATAAGTTTTACAAAAAGAGAGAGAAAGAGGAACTGGAAAAGCTCATAAGGCGAGCTAGGACGAAGGAGAGGGAAAGCAATAAACTTAAAAAAGACTGAGGATTTCAATGCATCATCTAAAAAAGGATCAATGAGTCATGCAGCTTTAAAGGGCATACCTAGGGTAGAAGGCCTCCTTTGGTAACTTGCATTAATACCATTGTTAGACCTAATGAGTTACCACTTGCAACCCTTTTGAGCCTTTGAAGAGCCCATTTCTTTTATAACTACATTGGATCTAACCAGGGAGTGGGAGTGTGTCATGGGTAACATCGAAATCAACAATTAAAAAGAGAGATCATACCAAACAATCCCATCGGCGAAAAAAAATTTAACAAAAGATAAGTGGAACCAAAAAAAAAAAAAAATTTCAGAAGATTAAAGAGAAGAATGAAAAAAGAAAAGCTCCAAAAGAAGAAGAATAAAGATAAGAAGAATTTGCTGATTCATTAACTTCATCACCCTTGCATTTGGGGATTTTATAAGGGTTATTTGATCCTTAATACCAATTTCCTTCCTTTGGCACCCTCACTATGAAGCCTACCTTAAAAATGCCTCCTGGAGGCATTCCTTGTTTAGATTGCTTGTTCTTACTCCCAAACTATGACTAGTCTGACTCCACATTGGATACATAGGTAACTTCAAAATAGGCATGGCCATAAGGATTCATTTCCATGTAATCTTTCAGTCTCTTTCCCAAAAAAAAGGGAAGGAAGAGAGAGTAAAAAGTGGCTAGCCTATAACTATAAAAAGGTGAACTGGGAAAAAGGAGAGTGGAGAGAAAGCCTTGGTTTTTAGAGGACAAAGAAGCATTTCATTGCATGCATGCCATCAAACTAGACTTGGACAAACCATTGACCTACGTTACTACCTGTTCTTAATCATCGTAGTTGATCTCACCTCCATTCCAAAGTTTAGGACTTTTTGTGTTAATCATGACTACAAATTCAACAGTTGATACTCACTTTACATTCTCAACCTTTTTAAGTCGGCACTCACCTATTATGCAGAACAGGGGGCTTCACAATATTTCCCTAGACAGTTAGGACTTTGATCATAGTAACCATTTTTCGACAAAGCGATAGCCATATTCTTCATACTAAACTAAAGGCTAATCTAGGTAGCACATACAAAAGCATATTCATCTTTCATATCCCTATATATCTAGGGCTTCTATTTACAACAAATAGAAATTGGGAGCTTCTTCAAAGTAGGAGCACTTTAATGCAAAATTAAAGGTGACTCTTTTGTTAAAAAGAAAGATAACATATCCTGGGCAACTTATATCCCATGACATGGCCAAACTTAGTGGTTGCTCAACTTTTTACCCTTAATCTTGTAATATGTTACTATCTAAGTTATAAAGCATCATTATGCCCAGCTCTTCAGTCACTTATACCTTAACCATGCCTTATCCAATGGACCTTAAACTTGGCACAAGACCTCTACCTACTTGTATACGAGGTTAGGTCATCACAAGTCAACATAATTATCACTATTAAAACTATATAGTCATCATGCATGCATAGTCTCACGTAGGTTAGCAACTGCACATACGTTAATGCATGGGTCTTTAGCCTATTTACTAACTCAATCTTTACCTTGATTACTTGGGAACCCTGGCTCAAAGAGGTGCACCTTCAAACATGATAACAACCTTGTAGGAAGAGCACCCAACCCTGGTCAGCCATGAATCTACATCAAAGGCTCTCAAGATTAGATCAACAATTGTTATAGAAGGCGTCTATACTTTGACCTTCACCTTCATTAGACTTAGTCAAAATAGGGTCCTCATCCTTAAATGGGCTTTACACAAGTATCATCGTCCTTGGGAAATTAAGCCATATCCTTATAGAAAGGACATCAACCCAATTTCAGGTTATTAGGTAATTAAGCACAAGAGGATCTAGGAATGGAGGACACCTGATCCTCTTTATCTAAGGGCACCTTAACATTAAGGACATTTCAACATATAGCAAGCTCCTGTCAGAAGGAGATGACATCAATGCTCGATTGATAAAAGGGAAAACTAAGAGGTTTAGGCCTCAACACCTGATGACAGGACAAGAACAAGTGATAGCCTCATAAGCGCACGGTGGCGTTGTAGTAAATCAAGGTCGATCCCACAGAGGTGAGATGAAACTACTTGGCTATTTCCCCTCGAGATATGCTAAGCGAATCCAAATTCAAATGATTTCGAATTAATAATTTCTAACACACTAATTCTAAATCAATTAAGGGAAAATGCCTTGGAGTTTTCACAGTTATGAAAGGAAATTGAATCAAAATGATAAACATGTGTGTTTCTCTAATTGGTTAATTTCAAGGAATTGCAATCTATACAGAAATTCAGTCTATTCTTTCGAAATCAACTAAATTTACCTAAACTAAGCAAATGTCACTCTTTCACGCTAATTTGTCTTAATTCAAGTTCAAAGTCTTCAATTACTTACTAGCTCTCCTGACAAATAAATCTCTCTTTCGAGACGAAGTTATGCTAAGTCTATTCAAGCAGTCCAACAATCAAATGTAGACTTTCGAATGTTCACTCAATTGTTTCAAGTGTGCGAGTAAATTTTGACCAAAAATCGACTCACAATACATCAAACACTTGATAGAATGAAATCAAACAAACCAATCATGAAAATAAGCACAATTGGATAAACTAAAACATGATCCAATACACTTCCAAAAACTACTAAATTCCTAGATAAAAATTAACTACTCACACATAATCAAAGATTAAACAACTAACTACTCTAAAATGATAAATCTAAAGAGAAAAAGAGAAGAGAAGAGAGAAAAACTATTCAGCCAAAAATTGCGCTTGAACCGTTGTGCGAACTTGGGATGGAATCCTTGCAAGTCTTCACTTTAACTCTATCTCACTCTCCCTCTAATCTAAACTAATCCTAATTTGCTTAAAGAGAGGAAAGGCATATAAGATGAGATGATGGGGTGTGTGTGAGGATGAGGGCCCCCCTTTTTATAGTAAAATTATAGAAGATGAACAGCCATGCATAATAATGGAATAATAACCGCTGGGAAGTTGAAGAGCTTGCGAGAAAACAAAAAGTATCGCCGGAAATGAAGACATCGCATACCGTGGCCAACACCGGTGATAGACCGTGGTGTCCACTGCCTCGGTATTCTTCTGTTCTTCTTTCTTTCCACGGGAATGGTAACTCAGGGGCATCCATGGGAGTCAAAATACACTTATTTAGGGTCAAAACAAGGGTGAAAAGGTCTAAAATCTTGTAAAACACAGAAAAGAACTATACCCGAGTATAAAATGGGAAAAGGAGTTTAAATTATCACGTATAGAATATAATTTTCCTTAAAAATGCAGAAAAAATGACCCTAAAATGATATACACTTTAAGCACTTATCAAACTCCCTTATACTTGAACCGTTGCTTGTGCTCAAGCAAAAACTAGAGGAAATCAACCAGGGAAGATGCAACGGAACAACCTCTTTAAAATAGGCAAACGATAGCATGTCACAAGCAAGAATAACAATCAACGGCAACCGCAAGTAGTGCGTAAAACATTTCAAAATAGAAGGAAAAGAAGGTTTTCGAATAAGTATAAGACCACAAGCTCTGTATCAAACTTGATCACCCCCAAAGAACCACAAAGCATGTCATGCCAGCACATGAGATTGAGGAGAGGCAAATGGACTGGTAGAACCTCACTTTTAAAAAATGTGAAACCCTCCTGCTCATGTGTTTGAAATATATCACAGGTTCACTCAAGACTCATTCCAAATATGCAATCTACCATAAACTTGATAAGGCTCTCATATTCTTCACCACTAGAATGCAATGTGCACAAAACAATCAAAAGGACTTTAGTTGGGTTGTAACGTAGGCTAGAAGGGTTTAAGGGAAATGAGCGGACAAATGCATTTGGGACAATGTGGAGCTACTTAGCTAAGTGACTAGGGAGCGACCAATCGAAACACCAAGAAACCTTCAAGTTCACTAACACTCCACACTCCAACAACACAATTAACATATCCCAAAAAAGGAAATAGGAAATGAGTTGATGAGGAAAAGAATTCAAGCTATTTACACGTCCAATGCCAAATACTGAGTTTTTTCTCTTTTTTTGGCTATTTTTTTCTATGATTTTCTTTTTTTTTCCTCTTTTTTTGGCAACATGGTTACACATCAGATTTTTTGCAACATGATTTTTTTCTTCTTGTACTTTTTCTTCTTCTACTCCTTTTTTTCTTTTTTTCTTTTTTTGGAAATGACACGAATATTGCAATTATTGAAAGGCATAGGATCTCAAACTATCAACTCACAACCGAATATGTAAACACACAACCCAAACAAGAGGAGACAAAAGCACCTGCTCAATATCATCAATCCCTCACAATCCAACAAACCAAAGCCACTTTAAACTTAATTACTCCCAAAACCACCAATTATATAGATAAAGTGATGCTCCATAGACTTGGCTTAAAGGTAAGAATATGTGTTTGGCCAAGAGCTAATATGAAGAGATCACAACAAAGAAAGATATAAGCTCAAAAGGGCTAGTAAAGGGAATAAACATGTAATATAGAGGTAGGCTATTTAGCTATGTGGCTAAGATATTCAAAGAAAGAAATGCCTCTGTCATATCATCAACTATGCACATGCTATTGTGATTTTGAACAAGAGTTTAGGCAAGTTTTAGAGATGCAACATGAAAGAGCCGCTCATATGAAAGAAATATGAGACTAAATATAATGAATTAGTCCAAATAAGGCTCAAAATCTCACGGGACATCTACCAAAGTTGCATTAAGCTCATAAAATGAGTCCATATACAAACATTAGTGCTAAAGACTCCAAGGGATAACAAAGTTCTTAATTAAGACAAGGGTCAAAATAAGAAATATTTACAAAACCTTCACAAATTTAAGCACCAAAAAGGATTACACACCAAAAGTTAGTCAAGCTTATGAAAGCTATTTTGCCTAACAAACAAATCATCGGAGGTTATCTCAAACCAATGCTCACCATCTCTACATGCAATCCTATATGCAAACCTAAAAATCAACTAAATGCAACACACTAATGCAAACCAAAAGGAAAACCTAAAACTATATGCTCTAATTAGTATGCAAACTGAAAACAAAAATGAAAAACTTGAAGCTACCCTTCCCCCATGCTTAAATAAAGCATTATTATTTAAAAGAAAGAAAGTAAGAGAAGGGAAAGGAAACAAAACATAATGATCTCACCAGGTTAGGTGCAGAGTGCACCTAAGCTATACAGCCCTGTAATAATCAGGGCACATGAAGCATCAGCCACTCCATCATGATGTCAGGACTCGGCCCTTTAAATTAGACACTGTCAACGCACGTAGGAGCTTATCAAACTCCTGGGATCACAGGTCAGAAAGTAAAAGGTAAGAGGAAATAACAAAAATCACACTAAAGGCAAATAATATCATCCTAACCTTATCAATAGCTTTAGAAAAATCATAGGAAGGATTAAAGAATGTAGTCCTCATGATTTTCCTAGGCAAGTCCTCTAGGCATACATAATAAGGGTCAATAGAGGGATCATACCCTCTTAAGTAACCTAGGGATATATAATCATCAGCATTCCCACCAAGCACATTAAACTCGTTATCCTCATGGCCCAAGTCAACCTTAGAATCACAAATCTTAGGATTATCAACGGGCACATCTAAAGAATACTTGGGGGAAATAGAGGGTTGTGAACACATAGGGGAAACATGGAAATGATCAAAGGGATTGGAGAGAACAATATCATGAAAACTAAGGCTAAGAGGCTCCTCATGCACAAGCACATCACGTGACCCCCTCCAAAGGAGTCTCATCTAGATCATGCATCTCATCTAAAATATCTTTAGACTTAAAACATGCATCAGCAAAATCAAACCTAGCATCAAACCCAAAAGGATCACCCTCCCTGAGCGCCATGCACTGAGCTAAAGGAAAGGATGAATCATTAAAGTCATGGCAACTTCAGTATTGTCTATGGGTGATGCAAAATAAGGTGGAGTATAGCATACATAATAAGGACACAAATTAGTAGCATGGTCAGAAGAATTAAACAAATCACACGAAAAAAGGAGTGTAATAAGATCTAGAATAAAATGCATAAGGGTTAGGGAATGAATATTTAGAAATAATAATAGCCTTCTCAAATTCAAATGAATCCTAACAATCCACTTAAGCAAATACCATGCATCATCAATATTTTTACCATGAAAATCCTAATACCCTAAAAGAGCTCGGGTTTTACTATTCACACCCTTATCAACATTGCCCAATATTTCCCATTTACTAACACAATAACCACATTGAGCAAGAAATACATTCAAACGCTTAAAATACCTCTAAAATAATTGCTGCTCGGATTGGGGAAAATAGAAAATTGCTATTGTTTTTTTTTTCAAAAATTTTTGTTAAATTTTTAATTTTTTGTGAAAGAAAAATAAAATGTTTAGTCAAACCAACCGAGAAAAATCCAATATATGACGCTGGTCCCTAGCAACGGTGCCAAGAACCTGATAGGCCCGTATGCGCACAGTGGTGTTGTAGCAAATCAAGGTCGATCCCACAGAGACTAGGTGAAACTACTTAGCTATATCCGCTTGAGATATGCTAAGCGAATCCAAACTCAAATGGTTTCGAATTAACAATTTCTAATACACTAATTCTAAATCAATTAAAGAAAAATGCATAGGAATTTTCGTAGTTATGAAAGGGAATTGAATCAAAACAATAAACATGTGCCTTTCTCTAATTAGTAAATTTTGAGGAATTGCAATCTACATAGAAATTCAGTCTTTTCTTTTGAAATCAACCAAATTTTCCTAAACTAAGCAAATGTCGCTCCTTCAAGCTAATTTGTCTCAATTCAAGTTCAAAGTCTTCGATTACTTACTGGCCCTCCTAACATATAAATCTCTCTTTCGAGGCGAAGTCATGCTAACTCTATTCAAGCAGTCCAACATTCAAATGTCGTCTTTTGAATGTTCACTCGATTCTTTTAAGTGTGCAAGTAAATTTTGGTGAAAAATCAAATCGTAACATATCAAATGCATGCTGAAATGAAATCAAATCAATCATAAAAATAAGCACAATTGAATAAACTAAAACATGATCCAATACACTTCTAAAAACTAGTGAATTCCTAGACAAAAATTAACTACTCACACACATAATCAAAGATTAAACAACTAACTACTCCAAAATAATAAATCTAAAGAGACAAAGAGAAGAGAAGAGAGAAGAATTCCTCAGCCAAAAATTGCGCTTGAACCGTCGTGCAAATCCAAGATGGAATCCTTGTAAGTCTTCACTTCAACTCTATCTCACTCTCTCTCTAGTCTAAACTAGTCCTAATCTACTTGAAGAGTGGAAAGGAGTATAAGATGAGATGATGGGGTGTGTGTGAGGATGAGAGCCCCCTTTTTGTAGTAAAATTCTAGAAGACGAGCATCCACTTGTAATGATAGAATAATAACCGCTAGGAAGTGGAAGAGCTTGCGAGAAAATAAAAAGCCTCGCAGGAAATAAAGACACCAAGGACCGTGGCCAACACCATGGACAGACCGTGGCATCCACTGCCTCTGTATTCTTCTATTCTTCTTTCTTTCCACAGGAATGGCAACTCAGAGGCATCTGTGGGGAGTTAAAATACACTCATTTGTCAAAACAAGGGCGAAAAGGTCTAGAACCCTGTAAAATACAGAAAATAACCATGCCTGAGTGTAAAATGGGAAAAGAAGTATAAATTATCACATATAGAATATAATTTTCCCTAAAAATGTAGCAAAAATGACCCTAAAATGATATACACCTTAAGTACTTATCAACAAGCTATAAGTCTTCAGACTTACATGCCACTAAGTCCATAAAGCTCTAGTTATAGACCTTCAGGCTCTCATGCTATAAATTTCTTAGGGATCTGGCCATGGATCCTTAGGTACTTATAGCACTACCATTCGTTACTGGCTCCCTGTACAATGGGACATTTCGACAACATTGATGGCTCTTGGTACAATGGGAAATCTTGACAATGCTACTGTATCCTAACATAATGGGACATTTTGAAATGCCACGGGCTCCCAGCACAATGAGACATTTTGATATCGCTTGCTCTGGGAATAATGGGACATTCTGACACCCTCGCTCATAGCAGAATGGGATATTTCAATAATATGCTATCACCTGGTGTAATGGCACATTCTAACAACGCTGCTAGTTGTTAGGATAATGGGACATTTCACCATCAACATCCACTAAACTTACGAAAGATCTGCTAAACTAATGGAAAGGTTCACATCAACATCGGCTAGATCAAAAATGGTTAACATCAAGCTTGACTAGACCAGCAAAATGACAGCTAGATCGGTGAAAGGTTAGCTCGAGTGCCCAAAGGTGCTCAAAACCTGTGAATGATTAAAATTAAGATATGGTAGATCGGTGAAAGATCTGTTAGACTAGGAAAAAATTTTCTAGATCGATCAGAGGTTAACATCAAGATCCATTGGACCAGCGAAAGGTCCGTTAGACCAGCGAAAGGTAAGCTAACAAAAGGTTAATGTCAAGATCTGCTAGACTAGTGAAAGGTCCACCAGACTGGTGAAAGTCTGCTAAACTGGCTGAAGGTCTACTTTAAGATCTGCTACATTGCTCAAAGGACCATTAGACTAGCGAAAGACCCACTAGATAGGCAAAAGATTAACATTAAAATCCACTAGACCGGTGAAAGGTCCTCTGGATTGGCGAAGGGTCCACTAAATTGGTGAAAGGTCTGCTAGATCAGCGAAATATCAATTGAGAATCGTTAGATTAATGAAAAGGCATAATAGAGCACTAAGCAAATAAGCAAAAATGCTATCTACTTTGACCTTTGCCGTATTCAGGCTTAGTCAAAGTGGGGGCTAATTGTAGACACCAAAAAGTATTGCCTTTTATAAAATGCCTTATGAAGATAAACTGATTGAATAAGACTTAGGGACCCCTAGATATAGGAAATGAAGAACCTTGAAATATGTTGACATCCCTTAATCTACACATCCAAACAAGAAGATGTCCACTAAAGGTTAAAAGCAAATTGGCCTAAATTGATCGGTTGGGGTCCCCGGTTGAGATTCATTTTGTATTTTCACTCCACTCTAGGCTGACACAATTATGGAGTCTATATATTAATATTTTTCATTGAATAATCCTTACAATGACATATTATACACCAAAATATAATGAGCAATAGAAAAGACATAAGCCTAATACTGGGGCATGCACTAAAAATGATACCTATATTCACTCATGTATTCTTTAGCACTTATCCAAAAGTTATGAAATTAGTGTCATTATAAAATATAATTAATAAGATGTTAGGGAAAAAAAGAATCACTCAAAATAGAGAACATAGAGCAAAGATGTGGCCGAAACAAGTTGCCACCCAGCTTGGTCCAAAATACCCAGTCTGGTTTTGGTGGAACCAGCTAAGAATCGGACTAGGTACCCAGTAGCAAGATCCTTCATGATTGGTTTAGACTCACTTGCTAGGTGTATGGATTCAAAACTATTTTTTTTTTTTTTTGTATTTGATTTTTAAACAACTATTAAACTTAAGAAAAATGAATGCGCTGGTCTAGTGAATTAGACCAGAGTTCTGATCCAGGAACCTGGTCGGGTTCTGAGGCTAGAACTAGGTTGAGGTCTCTATTCTTGTTCTACACAGTATTAAATATTTGATGTAGAGGAATGGGTAGTAACTTAGTCAAAGAACCTAGTCGGGTTCCTGGGTCTGAACTGAGCCCAATTCTCTGTTCTAAACAATGTTACTTTTGGGGCACAAAACCTATTGTTTCCAATTTGGGAAATATTTAACAAAAAAGTATGCAAAGACCACAAGTTAAATTAATAAAGTCACTGCCGAGTTTTTGGGAAAAATTTACAAACCAAATTTACTCTCTAAAACCTGCAATAACTAAAGGGACATCAAAAGTGATAGTAAGCTCATTTTAAAAAGGGTTTTGTAAGGCATCCAAATAATCCCTAGTGTAGGGACCATTTGACTTCATAGGCGCAAACCAATGATCCATATTCAGAAGCAAAGGTTCGATATTGTGAAGGAATGAATCACGACACTGTTCATCATCACTGCTATCCTCAGCCAATCAATACGAGGAATTAAATATAATTGCACTATAAAACAAGCATACAACATATTAGTATAACATAATAGGAATTCAGAGCATAAAACTAATCCAGAAGAGTAAATAATGTAAGCATTTACAGCGGGCAGGGTTAAACTAACTAAAGGTTACATCTTTACTAATTCTGAGATTAAATAAGGTAAAGAGAAATAAAATAGAGAGAAGAAAGGTAGGTCTGAAACAATGACACCTCAAGTTACTTGGTTGAGTGGCTTAAAGAACCCTAACATTGAGAATATCGGGCGTTGACCTGTGCCTTAGAGGATGTTGAGGATAAAATTGAGAAGGGCTTAAGTTCACTGAACCTCTTAGTATTCTCTCAAAGCTGTCCATATGTTCTCTCCAATTTTTGGACTGGTTTTCTCTGATTTACTCTGTCTCTGTGTTTTCTCTTCAATTTTCTGTTGTGTTAAACCATTGGGGGTAGTCCCTCCTTTTATAGTTCTTAAACAGATAATAAGAGTTGCCTTAAAGAAAGGAAACACAATTCAACTCTTAATAAGTTTAATCTGGATAGTTGCACCAATCTAAATAATACAACAATATCTGAGACCCGTTTTAGAAGTGGAGAAGGACATTGACAACTTAGTCAGGCTCTTACCAATAGGTACTCAGCCGAGTTCCTAACCAACTCAGGCCAGAACTCGACCGGGTTTTTAGGCCAACCATGGTTGCAAATTGGTTTGACCATAACTTTATCATCTGACCTTCTCTTTGAGTGATTCTTTCATTTCCCAAAATTTTATCAAGTTTATTTTGTAATAACACTAAATACATAGCTTTTGGACAAGTGTGGAAGAATTTAAAACTAAAATAGCGAATATAGGTTACTTTCAGCATGAGCCCTGTAATGCCCCAAATGTACATAAATCACTGTTTGCATTTCTTTCATTAATTTTCCCAATTAGAAATGATAACCCAAATGATTAGGTGTTACCACCGTCTAACAAGGACAAGGCTTTGCTTGTACATGATGAACTTATCCATAATAATCAATGTTTACCATCAAAGGCATTCACACCATTACAACCCATCAGATCATTTAGATAAATATAGAAATTGTGCTACTATAAAAACCATTCAAACATATCAAGAATTACACCAAAATATAGAATTCTGATAAAATATATAGTCTCAACACCAAAATATATCTCAACATGTTGTTATAAAATCTCAACGATAATACATCACCATTTCATATAGACTTCCTGGTTCACTTATCATCTTCAGCCGTCCTGCCCGCCTGAGGGCGATTCACTGAACACTTTCCTGAAACAAAATATGAAAACATTTTGAACTGCGAGCCGAAGCTCAATACATGCATTCCTGTATTGTTAAACATTCATGGAAAGAAAAACTAGTTGGGCCCTATTGTGATTCATTTTTAATTAAACATAGGGAATGAGATAAATATGAAACTGCGTTGTCAATCATTATCTGATAGTGAACCCCCTGGTAACTGTTATGATCTCAAGATAGTGTACATCTGCCAAGCCGATCGGGCCCTGGCCTAAAGCTATGCGGGTAACTGAAGGGCTATGTCGTGTAACTAATAACTGATGGGATCATTAATTATGTGATAAATTACTGATTAAACTGATTCATTGATGTACTTACCAAAACATTATAATTTTGATAAATACGTACTGATTTCTAAAGATACACACAATAAACGTACCTGAAATTTTTAAATGTAAGCTCACTGAATAATATTATGCACAAAAGTGGAAAGAATAATAGATTGGACCCTGATTCTCTACAAAATTATCATGAGAGGAACATACGGTTAGCAAAAAATATTTATTTCATAGCTAATAATTTAGTAGAAGAAAAGTAAAAGTATAACAGATGTTTAGAAAAAATGACTCATAACTTAATCATTTGACCTCTGATTGAGACTAAAAACCCCAATATAGAAAGCGTAGGAAGTCCCAAAAATATTTCATTTAGAACACCAAGCTTGATTCCAATAATAGAACACCAAGTATGTTAATTTTGGTCCATTCTGCGCAGTTTTGGTAAAATGGCCATAAATGTTTCCACAAACTTCGGATTAAGGCAATTTAAAAGGCATTTGAAAGCCAACACATTGACCTATCTACCACCAAAAAAAAAAAAATTTTCAATGGCCCAATCATTACCAGTTTAATCGTGAACTCTGTCATATTTCCCTGAAATTTCCAGCCCTTATTATTTTGGCTTTTCCCTCTCTTTTTTTACACAAATTCTCAACTCAAACCATTCCATAAAAGCATGTAAACAAGCTTTTGTCCATCCCAATAGCATACAAAATCACCACACTCAAATTCACTTCATAATCATATCTAATAGTGATCACGTTTTAATCAAATACACACATAAACCAAGCTTAAAGTTAGAGTAATCCAAACCATACATTATTTGCCAAAACCCTAGTTCATGGCCAACTTGGACTCACTCCAACTCATTTGAAATCACCAAAAACATCATCATAAACACTAATAGATTAAAAGATGACGAAATTAAAGCTAAAACAATCAAAATCTAATACTTTAATATCAAGCTTGCATGATTAACATCAACCCTAACCCTAGCATGATCCAACCTCAACTCCACCATGGTAACATTCAAAAAACTCTTGTTTCTTATCAAAACATCATGATCAAGGATCATAAACATCAAAACAAGAATCAAAAATAAAATAAAAAGCAAAACCAACAAAATCAAGTTTCAAGATTATCACTTTGATTGAAAATAAGTAGAGATGGAGATGGCGTTTAGTGGTTTTGATGATGGAGGATGGTAGCTTGAAGTACCAGGATATTGGGGGGGTCGAAAACCACCAGGTCGGGCCGACAAATTGGCCGGAAACAACCCAGGAGCTACTGCCCTGCTGCTGCCATGAGGGAGGAGAGAGAGGAGAGAGAAAGTGAGTTTTGGATTGAGTTGTGTTTTATTGACTAATCTAACTCCCTCTTGGCTGAGTTTTTATCTAGTAAAGTCACCTTTTTAAACTAACCATGGTTAAGTTAATCATGGTACTTAGTTAGATTAATAGGCAAACTTGTTGGGCTTTAAAATAGCCGAAATAAGTTGGGTTCGGCAATAAAACGATTCGTAACGATAACGTTTTTACGAAACTAAAAATTAAAGCTTTGTAATGTTATAAAAAACAAAATAAATTACTTAGATTAAACTTGTTAGAGCCTACTATCAATTCTTTCAAAGTTTTCGTTAATCAATTAAATAAATAATTAAAATCTGAATTGCCAAGTAAGGGCTCAAATAAAATTTTTCCACTGGGGTGAATAAATGAAATAAATGAATATGAGAGAAGAAAAGCTTATGAACATGAGGTAATTAAATAAATAAACATAATGAAATTATTCTGGGGTTGGGCTATTACAGCCTTTCCCCCTTAAAGAGCTTCGCCCTTAAAACTTATGACTTTTCCATGTTATGTAAGATTACCTTAAATAATTGTGGATATTTGACTTTTATTTCCTCTTCAGTCTCCCAAGTAGCTTCTTGAGAGGTATGATTTGGCCATAGCACTTTAACTAGAGGTATCTACTTGTTGCGTAACTACTTAATCCTGTGATCTAGTATTTGGATTGTTGCTCTTCATATACTAAATCCGCAGTGATTTCAATAGGTTCAGATACAATGGTGTAGTTTCGATCAGAGGTGTACTTTCTAAGCTGAGCGATGTGAAACATGTTATGCACATGTTCTAGTTCTACCAGCAGATCCAGTTGATAAGCTACAGAATTTAACTTTTCAACGGTTTCATATGGTCCAATATATCGTGGACTTAATTTGCCTCCTACCCCAAACCTCTTGATACCCTTAGTTGGTGATACTTTCAGAAAAACTTTATCACCTATTTGAAACTCCAAAGGCCTCATTCTCTTGTCCGTATAACTCTTCTGATGACTCTAGACAACCTTAATGTGCTCTCGAATCCTTCTTATTGTTTCCACAGTTTCTTGGATCATTTCAAGGCCTATAATCAGTGCTCCATCCAAGTCGCTCCAAAACAGTAGGGTTCTACATTTTCTTCCATATAAAGCCTCAAACATGGCTATTCTGATAGTGGACTGGTAGCTATTGTTATAAGAAAACTCCACCAATGGTAAATCGTCTTCCTACTTCCCTTAGAACTCCAACACACAAGCTCTTACATGTCCTCTAGAATTTGATTCACTCTTTCTGTTTGCCCATCTGTCTCAAGGTGATAAGAGCTCCTAAAGTTCAATTTGGTCCCAAAGGTCTTTTGAAGTGCTTGCCAAAAACGGGCTTGGAATCTTTGATCCCTATCTGATACTATATCTAAGGGGATTCCATGTAGTCGGACTATTTCTTTAACATATAACTAGCCTAGTTTTTCAACTCCCTAGGTATCTTTCATTGGAAGAAAATAGGCCGATTTGGTAAGCTGATCAACTATAACTCAGATAGCATTCTTCTTCGAGGTAGAAAATCCATTAAGATCGAATCCCACTTCCAGGTGAGAATTTTTAGGGGTCGCAATTCACCCACAGGACGCTGATGCCTTGCTTTAACTTTCTGGCAGGTCAGACACTTGTTTACATATTCGACAATCTCCTTTTTCAACTAGAAGTATTGCATTAAATCTCTGTACATCTTCGTGCCTCCTAGATGCACTGAGTAGCGAGTATTATGAGCCTCCTCTAGGATATGTTTCCTTAATTTGTCATTTCGGGGCACACATAGGCAATTCTAGAATCACAGGGTCCCATCCTTATGTACTACGAACCCGGGGGACTTTTCTTTTCTAAATTTCACTTTATTCTTTGGAGTTCAGGATCACTCTCTTAGCTCACTCGAATTTCTTCCACTATAGAAGGCTATAAAGTAAGTGCTGATAATTGAACATGTGCTTGCCGATGGGACACTAGTTGAATTCCTAAGTCCTCAAGTTCTTTCAAAAGACTCACCTGAGTAATCACCACAATATTTGAGCTATATTGCACTTTCCTACTCAGGGCATTATCTACAACATTTGCTTTTCTTGGATGATATTAAATTTATAAATCATAATCCTTAAGCAGCTCAGGCCAACACCGTTGCCTCAAGTTGAGCTCCTTTTAGGTGAAGATATACTTCAAACTTTGATGGTTAGTATAAATTTTGCATGGTACTCCGTCTAAGTAATGTCTCCAAATTTTCAGCGGACCATGGCTGCTAAGTCCAAGTTATGGGTAGGATAGTTTTTCTCATAGGGCTTGAGCTGTTAAGAGGCATAAGCTACTACCTTATCTTCCTGCATTAGGACACACCCCAATCCGTTTTTTGAAGCATCACTATAAATGATATACTTCTTACCTTCCATTGGTAGCGTTAGAATTGGGGTGGTAGTTAGTCGCTGCCTTAGCTTTTAAAAAGCTTTATCACATTTTTCGGTCCACTCAAACTTGTTCGCTTTCTTCAGCAGATTGGTCATGGGTGCAGCTATTTTTGAAAAGTCCTTGATAAACCTTCGATAGCAACCTGCTAAATCCAGAAAGCTTCTAATCTCAGTGATGTTAGTAGGCCTTGACCATTCCGTGATTACCTTTACCTTTTGGGGGTCAACTTTAATTCCTTCTTTTGTAACTACATGTCCTAAGAACACCACTTCTTTCGACCAAAACTAGGACTTCTTTAGTTTGCCATCAAGTTGGTGCTCCCTCAGTGTTTGTAACACCATCCTTAAATGATCAGCATGTTCATCTCTGTCCTTAGAATAGATAAGAATGTCATCTCTGAACACCACCATAAATTTATCCAGGTAGGGTCTGAAGAGTCTATTGATAAGATCCATAAAGGCTGCCAGAGCATTGGTGAGGCCAAATGGCATCACTATAAACTCATAGTGACCATACCTAATTCTAAACGCAGTCTTGGAGATATCTTCAGGTTCAATCCTAAGTTGATGGTACCCTGACCTCAAATCAATCTTAGAGAAGATTCCTGTTCCTTGTAATTGATCAAACAAGTCATCGATTCATGGAAAAGGATATTTATTTTTGATGGTGATCTTGTTCAACTTCCTGTAGCCAATACACAGCCTTAAAGTTCTATCCTTTTTCTTTACGAACAATAAGGGAGCACCCCATGGTGACACACTTGGCCTAATAAAGCCCTTTTGCAATGGCTCATCTAATTGAAGTTTCAGTTCCTTAAGCTCAGTTGAGGCCATATGATATGGGGCTTTAGAAATAGGTTGGGCATCAGGGATTAATTCAATTCCAAAATTAATTTCCCTCTGTGGGAGTAATCCTGGTAACTCTCCGGGGAAAACATCCTCAAATTCACAGACTACATGAATATTTCTAGCTTTCTCGTCTTTTGCTTGGGTGTCAATAGCATAACACCAATATCCTATACACCCTTGACATAATAGCTTACTTTCTTTCATAGCAGAAATCAAGGAATATGATTTTTTCTTGCTCTGCCCATAGAAGAATACTTCTCTCCTTTGTTCATCTTTCAAAATAACCTTAAGATCCTCACAGTCAATCTTAGCTCCATAGGCGTGCAACCAATTCATTCCCAGAATGATGTTGAAATCAGACAAATCAAATTGAATAAAGTCCATAGGGAAGGTGGTTCCACCAATGGTAATGGGAACAAGTTTATAGGAGATAGGGCATTCAATCATATAGTCATTGGGTAGCTTGGTCCTATAATTGGTTTCCGTCCTCCTATCTTCTAGGTTAAATTGCATGACAGACTTGGTGGATATAAATGAATGAGTAGCACCCGAGTCAAATAATACCTAAAATGGCTTTGAATTTAAAAAAAGAGTTCCAGTGATTACCGTACTAGAGGTGACAGCTTCCTTCTTGCTCATTACATACGCTCTTCCTACTGCTGCTAGCCTTGGTGGTGGGGCACCTTGGAGAGGTGGGGCCAAGGGTTTTGCTGCCCCTTTGTCTACAGCCTTCATCCTTTGGGGTCATGCAGCAATCAAGTGTTCAGGGCTTCCACACCACTTGCACTTATTAATTCCTGCTCAGCATTCAGGGGTGGTGTGATTTGTTCTGCCGCATTTCGCACAAGGTGCTGTGGAGCCTATAGGATGGCTCTTGGGGGGAGCAGGAGAAGGTTTCTTCTGGTTTACACTCTCATTCCAAGTTCGTCGCTCAAACCCCTTTCTCTTTTGGTTGATTGGATTCAGTGCTCTCAACTCTGTCTTTACTTGTTCTACTTCAGCCGCTCGCTCTTATAGTTCTTGGAACGTCAAAATTGGTTGCCCAGCTTACTGATTCCGAATATAGAAGGCAAAACCCTCTTCAAACCTTCTCATCTTCAACCTTTCAGATGATACAAACTCAGGAACAAACCTAGATAATTCTGTGAACTTACTGGCGTACTACATCATAGTCATGGTGTCACTCGCCTTCAGCTCCATAAACTCTTTCTCCTTTTACCTTTGGGCCACAACTAGGTAGAATTTTGCCCTCAACTCACTCAGGAATGTATTCCAGGTAAATTCAGGCCCTAATTATCCTTAACAGTATTCCACTAAATGTCAGCTTCACCGGTCAAATAATACGTCTTAATGTTTACTTTCTTTTCTTCTGGCCCTTCTACCACTATAAAGATTTTCTCCATTCCCCTTATCCATTCCTCCAATACTTCTGGATCATAAGATCCATCATAAATTTTAGGGTTGCGTCATGCTACCTTATTTGCTAACTTATCCTCTTTAGGAGGGTTTTCAGTAGGTACTTCGGAAATCCACTTCATCAATTCAGCTACTAAGGCCGGCTGGTAGTTTGAGTCCCCAATGTTATTAGCTAACTAAGAGGGAATCGGTGGCATTTGGCTAAAATTTGGTGG
Organism: Carnegiea gigantea; assembly: GCA_029747015.1. NCBI lineage: Eukaryota > Viridiplantae > Streptophyta > Magnoliopsida > Caryophyllales > Cactaceae > Carnegiea > Carnegiea gigantea. The sequence continues at coordinate 73,086 of JAKOGI010000629.1, forward strand.
CACATGATGGGAGGCTTGATCACCCAATCCCTGCCCATGATCCGAGACTTCCTCTATTTGAATCTTTGTATTGTTATGCACTGATTCAGAAATTCTGATCATACATTTATGAAACAGTTCAATCATTGGAATACCCAAACATATAAGTTAAGCATGCCCAAGAAATACATTTAATATAACTCAAAGATTATTGAAAACAAACCCAAAGTTTTATTATATCATTTTATAACTGCTTATTTACATATATAACTGCCTGTTTATACACATGATTAGCAAAACATACTACATCTAACTGGCTAGATAAAGTCAGTTTTAACTCCTACCTCAACCACAAACACTAACTAGCCCCCAAGACACTAGGTCTACCACATTACCAAAAAGAGATACGGACCATATCATCACAGTCGGAGAGGATTGGACCAACTATATACAATATCATATCCTACAGAAAATATATCCATCTAAACCGACGATGCTATAAACAAACAGGGATTAAAAGAAAACTACTAACACCAACCCCTGGAACCACCTAACGATCCCTAGATAGATCGTAATTCGGGTTGGACTCATCATAATGCTCTTTGCCTGAATCAAAGCTGCTAGTCGATGCCTCTGACTCGGCATCACCAGCCTCCTGCACAACCTATTACTCCACTATCATCTCGCCAATCTCCTGATCCCACTGTTGCTCTGCCACTACCTCATCAGTGTCTTGATCCTCCTCGGGATCATCCTCTTTCTCCTGATGGCCCTCGTCATTAGAATTAATCATCACTATCTTTGGTGTATTAGGGAGGTCTATCACCACATGAGCCTCCCCAGGACTGTCAGACATCAGTGGGGTACCTGGTGAGGACAGGGAGGGTGGTCTCTATGCTAGTGTTGGGGCTGCAGGCGGAGGATGTGCCTAATGTAAAGGAAAGATATGCTGCAGAGTCTCCATGATAGTCCCCCTCTGCTCAAACTCTTCCCTCAATAACAACTCTGTAGCGATAGTAGTCCAAGCCCCCTGGGCCTGAAACCTAGGCCCATCCCAACCTGAGTTCCTTGTTACCCTATAGTGATGAAAACGGAGCCTAAACTCCACCCACTGATGAACTGCAGTTAAGGACCAGAATAGTCTATGTGCACAGACCATAATACTCTGAAACTCAGAAAAAGGGTCCTGTGCATAAGTCTCCATACTAGAATACAGCAGTGCGATGTGAGCAGCCACAGATGCACTTGGCATCAACTTAACAGCATAAGGCTCCATCTAACAAAGAAAATACATATATGAGAGGCACACATAACCATAATTAAGGAACATATAAATGTAAGCAACCTATATTTCTAATATCGTTATTACACTTCTAATGTCACTCTAGCAGTATATAGTGGCCCTCATTACCAACCATTCTCAACCTTTTATTTCTAAACTCCACATTCCATAAAGAAAATCTCAACCTGGCTCTGATATTAAATCTGTAACGCCCCAAATGTACATAAATCACTGTTTGCATTTTTTTCATTAATTTTTCAATTAGAAATGATAACCCAAATGATTAGGCATTACCACCGTCCAACAAGGATAAGGCTTTGCTTGTACATGATGAACTTATCCATAATAATCAATGTTTACCATCAAAGGCATTCACACCATCACAACCCATTAGATCATTTAGATAAATATAGAAATTGTGCTAATATCAAAACCATTCAAACATCTCAAGGATTACACCAAAATATAGAATTCTAATAAAATATACAGTCTCAACACCAAATTATATCACAATATGGTGTTATAACATCTCAATGATAATACACCACCATTTCGTATAGACTTTCTGGCTCACATATTATCTTCGATCGTCCTGCCCGCCTGAGGGCGACTCACTGAACACTTTCCTAAAATAAAACATGAAAACATTTCGAACTGTGAGTCGAAACTCAGTACATACATTCCTATATTGTTAAACATTCATGGAAAGAAAAACTGGTTAGACCCGTATTGCAATTCATTTTTAATTAAACATAGGGAATGGGATAAATATGAAACTGCATTGTTAATTATTATCTGATAGTACCCCTGGTAACTGTTATGATCTGAAGATAGGTGCACACCTGCCAAGTCGATTGGGACCTAGCCTAAAGTCGCGCAGGTAGCTGAAGGGCTATGCCCAATAACTGATAACTGATGGGGTCACTAATTATATGATAAATCACTTATTAAACTAATTCATTGATGTACTTACCAAAATATTATAATTTTGACAAATACGTACTGATTTCTAAAGATACAGAAAATGAACGTACCTGAAATTTTTAAATGTAAGTTCATTGAATAATATCATGCACAAAAGTGGAAGGAACAATATATTAGGCCCTGATTCTATACAAAATTAGCCTTGTAGGAACATATGGTTAGCAAAAATATTTATTTCATAGCTAATAATTTAGTGAAAGAAAAGTAAAAGCATAACAGAGGCTTAGAAAGAATGACTTATAACTTAATTATATGACCTCTGATTGAGACTCAAGACCCCAATATTAAAAGCGTAGGAAGTTCCAAAAATCTTTCATTTAGAACACCAAACTTGATTCCCACCGAATTTCCAAAATGAGGCTAGAACGTAAGTATGTCAGTTTAGTCCATTCTGTGCAATTTTGGTAAAATGATGATTAACTTTTTTCATAGACCTCAGCTTAAGGCAATTCAAAAGGCATTTGAAAGCTAAGACACAGAAATATCTATCCACCAAAAATCATAATTTTTCAACGGCCCAATCATTAGCAGTTTAATCGTGAACTTTGTCTTATTTTCCTGAAATTTTCAGCCCTCACTATTTTGGCTTTCCCCTCTCTTTTTTCACACAAATTCTCAACTTAAACCATTCCTTAAAAGCATGTAAACAAGCTTTGGTCCATTCCAACAGCATACAAAATCACGATACTTAAATTCACTTCATAATCATATCCAATAGAGATCACTTTTCAATCAAATACACATATAAACCAAGCTTAAAGCTAGATTAAGCCAAACCATACATTATTTGCCAAAAACCTAGTTCATGACCAAGTTGGACTCACTCCAACTCATTTGAAATCACCAAAAACATCATCATAAACACCAATAGATTAGAATATGACCAAATTAAAGGTTAAATCATCAAAATCCAACACTTTAACATTAAGCTTGCATGAGTAACATCAACCCTAACCCTAGCATGATTCAACCTCAACTCCACCATGATCAACATCAAAAAAACTCTTATTTCTTATTAAAATATCATGATCAAGATCATAAACGTCAAAACAAGAATCAAAACTAAAATAAAAAGCAAAACTAACAAAATTAAGTTTCAAGATTATTGACTTTGATTGAAAATAAGTAGAGATGGAGATGAGGTTCAGTGTTTTTGATGATGGAGGATGGTAGCTTAAGGTACTAGGATGTTTGAGGGTCGAAACCACTAGGGCTGGCCAAAAAACTAGCCAAAAACAACCTAGGAGTTGCTGCCTTGCTACTGCCGCGATGGAGGAGAGAGAAAGTGAACTTTGGATTGAGTTATGTTTTGTTGACTAATCTAACACCCTCTTGACTGAGTTTTTATCTAGCAAAGTCACCTGTTTTTCATAGTTAAGTTAATCATGGTAATTAGTAAGATTAATGGACAAACTTATTGGGCAACAACCAAAATAAGTTGGGTTCTAAATAGAACGCTTTGCAACGATAACATGTTTATGAAACTAAAAATTAAAGCTTTGTAATGTTACGGAAAACAAAATAAATTACCTAAATTAAACTTGTTAGGGCCTACTATCAGTTCTTCCAAAGTTTTCATTAATCAATTAAATAAACAATTAAAATCCGAATTGCTAAGTGATGGCCCAAATAAAATTTTTCCACCGGGGTGAATAAATGAAATAAATGAATATGAGAGAAGAAAAAATTATGAACATGAGTTAATTAAATAAATAAACATAATTAAATAATTTTAGGGTCGGGCTATTACAAGCCCCAATATTCAACTGATATCTTTTCTGTTGCTCATTGAATTTTGGTGTATAATATGGCATTATAAAACTTATTTAAGTAAGAATATTAACATAAAATTTTTATAATTTTATACAACTAGAATCAGGTCAAAATGCGAAATAAATCTCGACTAGATGCTCAATTTGGGCCTGTTTTGGGCTTTTGGGTTCTTTTGGCCTTTGGTGGGCATCATTGCCCTGGGATGTGTGGGTTGAGAGATTTTAGCATATTTTAAGGCTCTTCATTTCAATATCCAAGGTTCCAAAGACTTATTCAATAGGTTCATCATAACCGAGCATTCTATTAAAAAAATTGACACTTTTTAAGTATCAATAATTAGTCCTCGCTTTGAATGAGCCTTTGTAAGACGAGGCTTAAAGTAAATAGCCTTTATGCTTAGCTCTTTAGTGCTATTTTGAGTTTTCTTTGGTGTAGTGATTCTAAATTGACCTTTCACTAGTCTAGCGATTCTAAATTGTCGACCTTTGATCGATCTAGCGGAGCCTTCATTGGTCTAATAGACATTTCATCAGCCTGGCGATTCTAAATTGCTAACCTTTCACTGGCCTTAGAAATCCTTCATCAGTCTTGTGGTCTTTTCAGCTATCTTGCAGTTTTGAATTACTCACCTTTCACTGATCTAGAGCTTTTGGATTGTTGACCCTTCGCCGGTCTAGTGGATCCTTTGCCAGTCTAATAAACCATTTATTAGTTCAATGGTTTTGAATTACTACCATTTTGTTGATCTAGTGAACCCTTGTCGATCTAGTATGACTTTTGTTAGTCTAACAGACATTTTATGACTTTAACGATTCTCAATTATTGACCTTTCGTTAGTGTGGCAGACCTTTTACTGGTCTTATGGATCTTGATGCTAACGTTTCGCTGTCAAGCGGACGTTTCACTGGTTTAGCCAATCTTTACGTTAACCTTTTGCCAATTTAGCGGACCTTTCGCTGGTCTAGCGAACCTTTCGCTTGTTTAGCGAACCCTTCGCTTGTTTAGCGAACCCTTCACTGATTTGGTGGATCTTGATGTTAATCTTTCACTGGTTTAGCAGACCTTTTGCCGGTCAGGCGGACCTTTTGCCGGTTTAACAGACCTTTCACCAGTCTAGCGCTCTGTGATGTTAACCTTTCGCTAATCCAGTGGACCTTTTGTTGGTATATCAGACCTTGATGATAACTTTTTGCTGGCTTGGCAGACTTTTCATTGGTCTAGCGCATCTTGATGTCATCTTTTCATCGGTTTAGCATACCTTCCATCAGTTTAGTAGATCTTGATGTGAACCTTTTGCTGGTCTGGCAGATCTTGGTGGAGAAATCTCTCATTGTGGTGGGAGCCAGTAATGTCCCATTGTGCTGCAAGCCAACAATGTTGGAATACCCCTTTGTACTGTGAGTCAATAGTGCTGTTAGGATGTCCCATTGTGCATGAAGCCAATGATGTTGAAATGTCCCATTGTGCCGAGAGCCTATCATGTACTCGAAACATCTCATTGTGTCAAGACCTAGTAGTGTTGTCGAGATGCTCCAGTATGTCGAAAGCTAGTGGTGTTGTTGAAATCTACCATTGTACCAGGAGCTAGTGACAAACCATAGTGGTGTGGGTGCGTAAAGATATGTATCTAGATCCCTAAGAACTTTGTGGCATGAGAGCATGAAGGTCTATAATTAGATCCCTACGAACTTGGCAGTAAGTCTATCTGAAGACTTATAGCTTGTTCTTGAGCTGTCATAAGGTAGTAAGGACTAAATCTCCCAGTTCTCCCTTTTGTCCATTAAACGTTGATGTCATTTCATTATGATAGAAGTTGGTGGATGTTGAAATGTCCTAAATGTTGAGGTGCCCTTAGATAAAGAGAATAAAGTGTCCTATATGTTTAGATCCTCTTGAGCTTAGTTACCTGATAACTTGAAGTTGGGTTGATGTCTTTTCTATAAGGATGTGGGTGAATTACTTAAGGGCGATGATGCTTATATAAAGTCATTTTAAGAATGGATCCCCCCTTTTGACTGATCCTAATTAACGTGAAGGTTAAAGTATAGATGTGTTCTATAATCATTGTTGATCTAATCTTAAGAGCATTTGATGTAGATTCATAGCTGACCAGGGTTGTGTGCCATTCTTATAGGCAACATCATATTTGAATGTGCACCTCTTCAATCTAAGTTCCCCACTGATTAAGGTGGAGGATAGGTTGGTAAATAGGCTAAAGACCCATGTATTAACGAGTGTGTAGTTGCTAGCCTAAGTGAGACTATGCATGCATGGTGACTATGCAGGCTTAACGTTGTTGACTTGTGATGACCTAACATCGTATGCAAGCAGGTGAAGGTCTTATGCTAAGTTTGGGGCCCATTATATAAGACCTGATTAGGGTCTATGCAACTGATGGGCTAAACTTGATAATGCTCTGTAACTTAGGCCACAACATATGACAGGATTAGGGGTAAAAGGTTAAGCAACTACTGGGTTAGGCCAGGTTATATTTATAAGTTTCCTAGGATAGGAAAATTTTCTTTTCAATAAAAGGGTAACCTTTAATTTTGCATTAAATTACTCATTTTCTGAGGAAGCACCCAACTTTTGTTTTTTGTAAGAGAAGCCCTAGATGTGTAGGGATATGATAGATGAAGCTTCTTTCACTAATGCTGCGTAGAATAGCATCTGGTTTAGTACAATGAATATGATTATCTCCTTGTTGGGAAATATTTACTATGATGGTATTCATAATTGTCTAAGCAAATGAAGGGGAGGCCCCTAGGTTGGACATTACAAAATTAGAGAAAAACACTCAAAAAATTAGGGAGGACACACGAGAAGCATCAAAAGAAGAATACTAAGAGGTTCAAAGAACCCAATTAAACCCTTCTCAAATCCACCCTCAAAACTAT
>JAKOGI010000629.1:85000-282500 GCA_029747015.1 Carnegiea gigantea
TCTAGTTTAATTCAATTGTTTTGTTTATTTGGTTTTTGGCTAATTTACTACTTTGTTCTTCTGAATTCATTAAGTTTTCAGATTGTTGCTAGGGCTCTGATACCAGAATAAACAGACGTTTCATGAGTGGTTTTTTTAAGGAAAAAGCGGTAAATTTTTTTTTGAATTTTAACGTGATTCACACCAACGAACGGAGGTTTTATTGTTAATGAATTGGGTGGTACTCAGATCCTAAACTAACAAAGTTGAAATTCCATAATCCCTATACAAACAGTGTGCCTTCTATTCTTTTAAGATAAATTCAAATTAGAGAAATTATACCTTCAGAAGTTCTTTCTGTCTTACTTTTCGATCGCGTCTTACACTTTCTTTGCTACGCGAGTTACCTACTTTTCAGACTTCTTTCACTCTCTTTGATATTCTCTTCCTAACTTGTTGAATTTGTATGAGAAATTGTCGACACATATTTATAGAAGCATTTCTTTATTTCATTGCTAGCTATTCTCTTTTCTAAGAAAGAAGGAATTAGAACATTTTCACAAGGGATATTTTACAGAGACAATCGTGAGAATGACAATTCTTGCCTTTCCCTGATTGTTGAGTACATGTTTATGGGGCAAAGGGAAGTCTGCTCTAACCTCAGCACTTACATCATGAAGATAAGATTCTTTCTAGGGTGATAAGGTTACACGATAGAGTTCATTGTTCTTGATAAAGTTGAGTGATTGTCTTTATCATTTATGTCGGCATGATCTACATGATTCATTTGTTCATGCTGATATGAGTTGTGTCTGTGTCTTGTCTTTTTCAACTTGGTAGAATTCGGTAAATTTTGTTCCAACAGCTGGACTTCCATGAATGTTTTTGGGCTCCAGTTTGTAACTACAATCAAAAAAGTTGTCATCGATTGAGAAATATGTGACTCCTTCTGTAGTGATGATAATGAGGTTGTCTTCAGAGTATAACGTTCTTGCTCTTTTGTTCATTAGCCTTTCACTTTGTTTGATGGCTAATGCTCCAATTGATCTTTTATATTTTATCCAAGATTTGTGAAATATGGAAATCTTGAAGCTTCTACCCTTTTCTGCTTGAATAGTTTCTTTAGGAGCGATGTTGATTTAAATAAGATAAATAGTTGGTAGATTGTGTTTTCATCCTTCTCGGGAGAGATAGGAAAAATCTCACACAATATAGTCTTTGTTGAAGTTCTACATTGCTTTTTCGAGCGTTCTGGAAATTTTTGTAATTCAATTAAGCTTAAAGGTGGATAAAGAATGTTGTGATACCCTTAGGTAAAGATTTCATATATGAGTTCAGGGCTTGCCTGATTAAAGTTGATAATCCTGGGAAATAATGAATTCCTCGGATTATAATATAGTTCAAGAAGTTCAGGGACTTTTTGATAGGCAAGGATAGTTGCCTTATAATAGTTCTTATAAAACATATTTGAGGATATGCTGAAAGTTCTGACACCAGTATGTTGAATGATTGGTATTTGAGCTAATAGCTTAGCTTTTAGTTCATGCTTCTCTTTCTCATTTTCAAAGAGGGGTTTGAAGCATTTTTCTTGCTTGCCTAGGGACGAAACGATAGTTTAGAAAGTTCAATATAGACTTTTTTAAGGTCATCTTCGGAGAAATTCTCCTTCAATTCTTCAATAGTTCGATAGAAGTGAGTAGAGATCTCTCGAGTTTTTTCAAGATCTGCTCTAAGATCAATAACTACTTCCTCAATGAGTTTAATATTTTCATCAACAGCTTCACAATATTCATGGACATTTATCATAATGTTTTCGAGTTCTGTAATTGGTTAGTCTCCTTCTGTGAGTTCCATAGAGGCTTTTCCTTTATCCTCTGTATTCATTTTCTTGAGTAAGGTAATTTGCAAACAAAGTTATTTTTTTCCTATAACTTGCTTATGATAGCATTAAATTGAGATAAGAATAATTGTCATCTATGTAATTATAGCATGTGAGGTCCGTTATCTAAAACTTGCTCAACAAAGGTGGTGGCTACTTGGCCATCAGTAAGAACCTTAAATAGTTTAGGCAATAAAAAGAGTCTCCATTTAGTAATTCCTCTGATGATCACTAAAAGCTTTTTTTTCCATAGTGTTATAGTTTTCTTCTCTTTCTGAAAATGTTCCGCTGTGATGGCGACAGACTTTGTTAAGTCAGTTTTCAAGACTACAGCTTAGGTTGTGCTGGACACAACTGTTTGAAGAATTAGGTCATATTCTAGCTCTGAGAGTTATAAACTTGGTAGTTGTGAGCATTCTTCTTTTAGTTGTCTAACAATTTGGGTATGCTTATCCATCCAATCAAGGGTGTTGTTTTTCTGAAGCACACTTTGTAGATCCTTTTTTTTTTTTGGGCTAAGTCAGAAATGTAAGAATTGGCATAGTTTAGTGGTCCTAAGAATCCTTGAATTTGTTTTTTTAATTCCAAGCTCATTAGGGTACTCATCGCTTTTCTTAAGATATGAGGTTGTAAGTTTATTCTATTAGTGCCTACTTCAAAACCTAAAAATTCAATTTTATCTTTTTTAATAACAACTTTCTTTTCACTAAGGTAGATGTCTTCTTTGATAGCTGCTTCTATGAAGAGATTGAGATGTTTTCTATGTTCTTCGAGTGTGTTTGATTTAGTAGGATATCATCTACATAGACAATAAGAAAACTGTTCAGATATTTAAAAGCGTTATCCATTCTTCTTCAGAATATTCTTGGTGTATTTTTTAGTCCAAACGGCATCATGATCCAATCCTTCAGGTGTGCTGAAACCTGTGTTTTTGATGCTATTTGCTTCAATTCTAATATGCCAAAATTCTGATTTACAGTTAAACTTGGAGAAATACTTGATTTTGACTATATTGATTAAACCTCTTTGTTCGGTAGGAAATAGTTATCTATTTGGTACATTGGTTTAGCTTGTTGTAATTTATTACCATTCTAGCATATCCTCTTCTTTGTTCTGCTTCATTCATTACCATAATGGCTGACGAAGAATGAGCTCCTTTGATTTTTCTAATAGTTCTTCGATCTGTAATGAGAATACTCTAACATCTTTAGAGTATAACATAGGTTTTTCTTTAATATAAATTTCTTGTGTAAGTTCTATTTTGGCTCTAGGATGTTCCAGTTTCCAAAATTGTAGAGAGTTTTCTACGTAAATTTGTGTAAACATAGTCAACAAATCTTCTTTTTTGATTATGTTTCTTTAAAATTAGATTTCTAGACTTGTATTTGAAGTTAAAGTTGTTTATAATCATGTCTACTACACTTTACGTGCACTCTGTAAGGGCATTTTAATGTGGGAATTTTGAGAGTATGTCCACATTAGTATTTAAATATATGGTGTATGTGGTCTGGGTAAACCTTTCAAATTGTTTGAGAAAATCATTTCCCAACAAAATATCATATCCTAAATTACATTGGAATACCAATGGAATGATAAGAATTTTGTTTCCTAAAATAACGAGAACATTATTTTGAACATATTCTAAATAAGCAATTGTTGAATGAATTCCTTTGACTTGAAATTTTTGGTTTGGATGGAGTTTTTCCCATCTTGGTAAAAGAAATTGATGAAAGAAAGATACTTCTGATCCTATATCTATCAAGGCTATTGTAGTAATATTTAGTTCTCTTGCAATAACTGCAATATAAGTGAGAAAAGGAAATTCAATCTCTTTTATATTCTATAAATAATGATTTTGGTTTTTGGTCAATTAAAGCGATGTAAGGGTTTATTTCACATTATACAAATTGATCAAGGAAGGTAATTTCTAATAGGATGTGATAAAATTAATTATTTATAGTAGGATTTATATGACAATCATATTCTAGAACAATTAATTCAGGGGTTTTCATAATAATTCTGGATTTTTGAGTAAGAGTGGTTCTTTTACCATTGCATGGAAGAAACTGTATTCTTGAGCTGGGATAACTAAAGTTAGTAGAGTTTTACAATGGCATTGAGATGCTCCTGTGTCTATGATAATTTTTTTCTTTTATCCAATTCCGACAATTAAAATATTCTAGTCCAACTTCATATGTTCTATTACTACTACTTAGGTTGTTCACATTCAAGCCCTAAGTATTAACTCTAGATAAACTTAAGCTTCTAGGAAGAGTTTGTTGGTTAATTATTCTCATTCCAGGACCTGTGTATAACAGTCTAGGTGCTATAGTAGTGGATGCTTCATCTTTATCTACTACCTAAAAGTCTATTTGCATCTTGTATTTGTGGCGATATAACTGAGCTTATAGTTGAAAAGATTAGGTCGATTGTAATTTTTTCTCTCTAGTTTATTTTTTTATAGGAAAATTAGTGTTCGAGAAAACATATAATCCTCTATACTAGGCTCGGTTTGAGTCCTACATTAGTTAAAAGTTAGAATTACAAATTGAGAGTATCTTTAATGTTTTTCCTTCTTAATGTGACTGAATAATTAGGGAAATATTCAAAGAGAAGTTTAATTAAGTTACTTTGAAGTATTCCCAATGGCTATTTGAATGCTTTAAACTACAGATCATGAATTGATAAAATAATGGGTGTGTTGGTTCCTTCTTTAAAGCATGCTCTTATAGCTATTTGAATTCCTTGCAAGTGAATATATTTAATTAAGTTTAGATCTTTGGAGGGGATTTCTTAAAAAAAATTTCCAATTATGTCTTGAGTCAATAGTCTTAATCTAATGTTTCCTTGTAAGTTTCGAACTAAAACTGGTTATTCCGTAGTATAGCGTTTGAAGTACCTTACAAGTTTTCTTTTAAAGAAATTAGCCATTTTCTTCATCGAAGTTCTTGGGTCTTCAAGTGATAATTCTTACGTTATAATTTTTTCATAAAGGCGTTGATTGAAAGATATTATTCTTGTATAGTATTCACTATTCCCTTGCTCTTGCTGCAATACTATTTCAGCTTCCTCAGTATTGATGGTTTGATTTTGAAAAAATTCCTCCTTGATCAGTATTTCCTTCTTCTATTGACTCATAACAACTTAAATTTGATTGGAATTTTCAATTTTGATTAGGTATAGTTCATCTTTAATTTCCTCAAATTCTTCCACATAGAGTTTTACAAGATTCGCTTTTCTTTTTGTGCAATCAATAGATTTATGTCCTATTTGTCCACAGTTCTAACATTTACAAGTAGTTGGTTCTTTCTTTCTTTTATAATAGCGGTCTTCAGGTTTTAATCTATCTGTCTTTAGGGTTTCATGTTTAAAATGTTGACTTTTCTTGCTAGGCTTATTCATAGAAGATTGAGATTTTGTAATAGTGGTTACAAGTGGTTGGTTCTTTCCTTCTTTTATAATAGCGGTTTTCAGGTTTTATAATCTCTCTATTAATTAGCATATGTAAATAATATGCATGCAGATCACTAATTTAGATAATTGATTTTGATTTTATTTTCTTCTTGATTATAGGCCCTAGAATTAGGATGACTCTTATTGTATATACATTTGTCTTATGTACTCACCACGATAGACACAATATATAAAACTCTTTTCTTGTTTATATTCACTTTTATGGTATCAGAGCATTATCATTGAAAAAAGGAAAAGCAAAAGTGCAAAAATACATAGCAGGAGATAGAAAGTCAACATTTATTTGCTCGTGTGTTCCAGAGGAATCCATTTCCTCATTTCCATTTCCTTTCTTTCCATGTAGCATCAGAGGGTTTCTAAGTCCTTCTGTTTCCTTCTCAAATTTGATCACCTTTTTCTACCTAGGATTACTTGGATAATCACAAAAATCTCTTCACCAATTTGAGGAGCTTCCATCACTTTTTCAAATTTCATATTTGGGTCAACGATTTGAGTTTATTCGAAGGTTCTAATATTTGCTACTCTATTCTACTTGAGTTAGATTCATTGCTTACCTTCCCTTTGTTGCTCATCCTATCAAATTCCTAGACTCCCTTGCCTCTTAAGTTTTTTTTTGGGCTCACCAAGGTATAGATTGAATCCCTAATTACTTGTCTTCTGTCAGAGTTTGCATCTAGTCTACATTGTTACTTATTTGCTTATCCTTAGCCATGGAGAAATTAGATGTTATTCAACCCATTAAGACTATTCTAGATGGTTTGAATTATGCAATTTAGTCCTAAGAGATGTTAAGTTTTCTGAAAGGTTGAAAACTTTAGCATATTATCGCTGGAGATATTGCTAAGCCCACAAAACAAAAAGATGAGAATGATGAAAAATTTTATGATCGACTTGAGGATTGGGACAGTAAGAATCATCAAATTCTTACATGGATTTGTAACATATTAATCCCATCGATCAAAACTCAATTTACTCGATTTGAAAGTACTCATGTTAGGCGAGATGATAGGCTTGATATTAGCCCAAACGATTTGTGCAAGTTATTAGGTGAGATTTGTATTGATTCCCTATAATATTTCTCATATTGTTTCCATGCCTTGCTGCTTTCCTTTTAAAAAGTTTAGGTCATTGTTTATGTACTCATCATGCATATATATACCTCTGTAGAATGAATGAAGCGCAGACAGGGATTCTCTTGCCTCTCTCTTAAACTTAGCATGGTATCAGAGCCATGATGAATGATAAAGACAACAAAGTCTCGTCAAAAACCGAAACAACCAAAATAACGACATTCAAATATGATCTGAACTCCAATGACAATCCTGGAAACATTATCACACAGGTTCAACTGAAAGGTGATAATTATGAAGAATGGGCACGAGCTGTGCGGACATCTCTGAGAGCGCGATGCAAATGGAGTTTCAGCGAAGGGAAAGTTACCATGCCTGACACAGCCAGTCTAGAAATTGAAGATTGGTGGACTGTGCAGTCCATGCTGATCTCTTGGATAATGAACACAATAGAGCCAAGTCTGATATACCGATGCCGTAAAAGAGTTATGGGACGACTTAAAAGAATGATTCTCAGTCATTAACAGACCAAGGATTCAACAATTGAAGGCAGATCTCACTGATTACAAACAGCAAGGTGATTGTGGCTTATTACAGTAAGTTAAAAACTCTCTGGGATAAACTTGCAATGTATGAACCATTTTTAGTGTGTACTTATACTGGTTGTGAGTGTAAAATAAGTGAGAAGCTTCAAAAAAGACAGGAAGAGGATAGAGTCCATCGATTTCTCATGGGCCTCGATGACGCGATGTTTGGGACTGTGAGATCAAATCTTCTTACTGCTGACCCGTTGCCCTCCTTAAACAGAGTTTACTCGATTGTAATACAGGAAGAGCACATGCGGACCATGGCTAGGGCTGTGAATGAAAGGTGTGATGTGATCGCTTTGGTGGCACGGGCACCGTATAGAGGAAAGGGTCGCAGCGAAAGACGGGACACGCATCAGGTTTGCTCCCACTATAACCGAACTGGGCATGATTCGAACAATTGCTTCAAAATCATTGGGTATCCAAAATGGTGGGATGACAGACTGTGAGGAGACAAATTGACTAGGCAAGGTCGAGGACAGCAACGATTGACCATGATAGGGGCCGGTCGTGGACGGGGACGTGGAACACCTGTGCGAGTAAATGTTGTCCAGGCAAGAGGAAAAGGCACTGGTGCAAGCACAGAACTGTGTACCAATACCGAAAATCCTGGATTTCCAGGACTGAACAGTGAGCAATAGGAGACCCTTATGACCGTGTTGAGCAAACAAAAATCCGATACGAAAGAAAAATTGACGGGTAAGCGTAATACAAACTTGTATTGGATCATTGACTCATGTGCTACAAACCACATGGTTGGAGATTTACATAAATTGTAGGATGTGCGGGACATTCCAAATTATCCAGTTGGACTGCCTAATAGGAGCCAATCCTTTGCCACAAAAGAAGGGACGATTAAGATTGACGAGTATCTTACACTTGACGACGTTCTCTATGTTCCGGGATTAACTTGCCACTTAATTTCAGTGTCGCAATTACATGATACTTCCAAGTATATTGTACAGTTTTCTAATGATACATGGATTGTGCAGGACCTTGTTACGAGGATGCTGACTGGTGTGGGTGAGAGATGGGATGGACTCTATTACTACTGCAGTCTACCGAAATTCCTAGCAATGAAGGTAGAAGGGACGATTACACTAGAGCTCTAGCATAGGAGACTAGGACACCTATCTGAGAAGGTCACCAAGTTACTTCCAAATGTTAATTTGGGGAATCATTCTTTAGACAAAAATTGCGATGTGTGCTACAAAGCAAAGCAAACTCGGGATAAATTTTCATTGAGTTTTAATAAAGCATCTGATGCATTTGAATTGATTTATTGTGATCTATAGGGGCCTTATAGGACCCTTTCATCTTGTGGTGCATCATATTTTTTTTTACTGTGGTGGATGACTTTTCTCGTTGTGTGTGGGTGTTTCTGTTGATTGATAAGAAAGAGGTTGATGGTTTTGTCAATGATTACTTTGCCATGGTAGAACGACAATTTCAAAAGAAAATTAAAATTATAAGGAGTGATAATGGTACTGAATTTGTTGGTTTAAAATCATTTTTTTGTGAACATGGGATCATATTTCAAACATCATGTGTTGGGACACCACAACAGAATGGAAGGGTCAAGAATGGAAGGGTCGAGAGGAAACATCGCCACATTTTAAACGTAGCTAGAGACTTGAGGTTTCAGGGACATTTGCCTATTTCTTTTTAGGGTGAGTGTATATTAGCTGTTGGATATTTGATTAATCGTACTTTTTTTGCCCATCTAAATGGAAAAACTCCTTATGAAGTGTTGTATGGGGCTTTGCCTAAATATGATTATCTTAGAGTTATTGGATCCCTTTGCTATACACATACCAAAGGGGGGGATAAATTTACAAGTCAAAGTAGAAGGTG
Source organism: Carnegiea gigantea (assembly GCA_029747015.1). NCBI lineage: Eukaryota > Viridiplantae > Streptophyta > Magnoliopsida > Caryophyllales > Cactaceae > Carnegiea > Carnegiea gigantea. The sequence continues at coordinate 93,844 of JAKOGI010000629.1, forward strand.
TGTTTTTGTCAGTTACCCGCATGGGAAGAAAGGATGAAAACTATACGATTTGAACTCCAAGGAGTATTTTGTGTCTTGAGATGTTGTGTTTCACGAAGGTGTGTTTCCTTTTGCTGACACAATGGAAAACGTAACCCCTGTTTCCATACCTCCTGTCGACAATATAGTGGATAGCGCAGATGATGAGGTTGCAGTGAAGGGGGTGAAGATGATACCATTGCAGCCCAAGGGGGTGCTCAGGATGAAGTATCAGATGGCATTGAGGAACATCAATCCCCTCTTGCTGAGACAGTGGATGAAGCTTTGGGACGAGGACATCACACTAAGAAACCTTCTGTTATACTGCGTGATTATATTATTTATACTGTGAAAAAATTAAGTCCATCTACCTCAATCTCCACACCACAGCATCCTCCAGGTACCGCCTATCCTTTAGGACATTTTGTAAACTATGCTTGTTTTTCTGTGCGACATAGACAGTTTCTTGCAGCTATTACTGTCGGACAAGATCTGAGTACTTTTTCTGCAACCATCAAGGAAGATCATTGGCGAAAGGCTATGCAGGCAGAAATACAAGCTTTAGAGAAGAATGAAACTTGGACGATTACTGACTTACTTCCCAGGAAAAAGGCTCTTGGATGTTAGTGGGTTTATAAGACCAAGTAAAATTCTGATGGGACTATCGGGCGTCATAAGGCACGACTAGTGATACTTGGGAATCATCAGACTAAAGGCATTGATTTTATCGAGACGTTTGCACCAACAGCCAAGATGCTGATAGTGCACACATTTTTAACTGTGGCTGCTACTCAGAATTAGGAATTACATCAGATGGAAGTGCACAATGCATTCTTGCACGGTGATTTAAAAGAGGAAGTTTATATGAGATTGCCTCCAGGCTACCAAAGTTCTAGACCAAGCCAAGTTTACAAGTTTCGAAAATCCCTTTACGGCCTTAAACAAGCTCCTCGGTGTTGGTTCGCAAAATTGAGTATAGCCTTGCTAACATATGGTTTCAAGCAATCTCATGCTGACTACTCTTTGTTCTCCCTTCATGATGATGACGTACGCCTTCATGTTCTAGTCTACGTTGATAATTTGATCATCTCAAGAAATACCCATGTTGCAATTCAAAAATTTAAGATTTATCTCAGCCAATGTTTTCATGTGAAAGATTTAGGGAAGCTGAAATATTTTTTAGGTGCTGAGGTTGCACATGGACCTGAAGGGATTTTCCTATGTCAATGGAAATATGTGTTAGACATTATTTCTGAAAATGGTTTACTTGGTGCCAAACTAGCTAAGATCCCAATGGAACAAAATCATCGATTGGCACTTGCTTCTGGTCCTTTTTTTAATGATCCTGAACAATACAGAAGGTTAATAGGCCACCTTATATATCTCTGTTTCACTCGACCTGAGCTATCTTATTGCGTTCATATTCTTTCTCAGTTCATGCATAGGCCTCGAGTTGAGCATTGGGATGCGGCTTTACGAGTGGTCCACTACTTGAAGGGGACACCTGGACAAGGAATTTTCTTTCCCCGCATTAATCACTTGACTTTACGTGGTTGGTGTGATTCAGACTGGGCAGGGTGTCCATTGACTCGTCAATCCCTTACAGGCTGGTTTGTACAATTGGGACATTCTCTCGTTTCATGGAAGACTAAGAAACAACATGTTGTGTCCCGTTCATCGGCTGAAGCCGAATATCATTTGATGGCAGCAATTACGTGTGAACTCAAATGGCTCAAAGCAGTTTTGACTAGTCTCGGTGTTCCGCATAATGAATCCATGAAGCTTCACTGTGATAGCCAAGTAGCCTTACATATAGCCCGCAATCCTGTGTTTCATGAGTGAACCAAGCATATTCAAGTTGATTGCCACTTTGTTCGTGATGAGATAATGACCGAAAACATTCAACCTTTATTTGTTCCTACTCAACATCAATTAATAGATATCTTCACCAAGGCTTTGGGCAGAACCCAGCATGAAATGCTTCTTTTCAAGTTGGGCATTCGAGACCTTCATGCTCCAACTTGTGGAGGGGTGTTAGGCGAGATGATAGGCTTGATATTAGCCCAAACGATTTGTGCAAGTTATTAGGTGAGATTTGTATTAATTCCCTATAATATTTTTCATATTGTTTCTATACCTTACTGCTTTCCTTTTAGGAAGTATAGGTCATTGTTTATGTACTCATCATGTATATATATACCTCTGTAGAATGAATGAAGCGCAGATAGGGATTCTCTTACCTCTCTCTTAAACTTAGCAACTCAGGATCTGTGGGATTTATTGGCCAAATGGTATTCAACAACTGATGTTATACATCAGTATCAGCTTCATGAAAAGCTTCAAAACATGAGGTAACTGTCAGGTCAATCTATCAACGAATTCTGGTCCAAATGCGAGCTATATGGGATCAACTAGCCATGGCTAAACCTGCTTGGAAAATACTAAAGATGCTAAAAAATATTGTAAGTATCATGACAATTTGCGAGTCATACATTTGTGACAGTCCTTGCACCTGAATATGAACCTGCTCATGCATCAATCCTGCATCGAGGTTCTTTACCGTCACTTGAAAGTGCAATTTCTGAATTGTTGTCTAAAGAAACTTGCCTTGGCATCTTAAAAAGTCAGCCTATCAACTGAAACATGGGCACAAATGCTGTCTTGGCAATGACTTCTAGTCCTACAAAATCTAAGAAGACCTGCAACTATTGCAGGCGGCCTGGCCACATCATATCAAAATGCAAGAAGTTAAAATACAAGTACAATAAGAGTTCAGGAACTCAATTTAGGGGTCGAATCTGAAGTTGTTCATTTAATACTAGGGGTGCGGTGATCGAGGACCCATCTCCAACTCTCTCCTTAAGCGATGTCGAGTCAATTCTCAGACGACTTGCTGGCAACTCTACAGCACCTGCAATCCTAACTTCTGATGCTTCTACCTCTCCTACGCTCTCTATTACTCCTGGTACTATGCATTCTTAGTTTTTTCACTCTAGTTGTTACAATCATATGATCCCTGAACCTGCGATGTTTGCATCAAACATTAATCTTGTGAACACATCTCCTGTTTATATAGCCAGTAATTCTAAATTGAATGTCAGTCCTACTGGTGGTATTTCAATTGCAAATTTGGCTCTATCTGATGCAGTCTTAGTTCTTTAACTCACATTAAATCTTATATTTGTTGGACAATTGTGTGAACTTGGCTTTAAGGTAAAATTTTCAGATCATGGATGTATTGTTAGGATCCTCAAACGGGACAAATAATTGGGAGTGGCCGTAGAGTTGGTTGTTTTTTCAAACTTGTCTCTTTATTGGTGTCATGTAAAGGTGTTGCTTGTTGTGGTGCTGTGGTACCACCAGAATATGGCGTTCTCGACTTGGTCATGTTTCTTATTTCCATTTACATTCTCTAGTTTCTAGCGGAGTATTAGGTCGGATGGATGTTAATAAAGTTGATTGTCAATCATGTCAATTAGCGAAATTTCATGCTTTACCATTTAATAATAATGATTCCATCTCTGAAGCACCTTTTGATCTTGTGCATTCTGATATTTGGGGACTGTCTACTAATGCTACTATGAATGGCTCACGTTCTTTTGTGATATTTGTGGATGATTTTTCTCGATACTCTTGGATTTATCTTGTAAAAAATCGATCTAAGTTGTTATAAGTTTACTATAATTTTGCTTCCATTGTTCGCACACAATTCTCTGCTACAATTAAGGTCTTTAGGTCAGATAATGTACAAGAATATAAAAAGAAGAACTTTTTGAATTTTCTTACTGAGAATAGTACTATTCCCTAATATTCTTGCCCTGGAATATCACAGCAGAATGGTTGTGTGGAGAGGAAACATCATTATGTTCTTGAGCAAATGTACGTGCCTTTCTTATTTCTGCAACTTACCCAGAATCTTTTTCGAGGGAAGCTGCTTTAACAGCAGTATATGCTATGAATTGCACTCCTTCTCCTATGATTGAAAATAAAAATGCCTATGAATGCCTATATCAATCTCCCCCATGCTATGATCTACTTAGGGTTTTTGGATGTGCTTGTTTTGTAATGTTATAGCCTCACGAGCGCACTAAGTTGGAGCCTCGAGCTCAGTTATGTTGTTTTCTTGGGTATAGTATTGAACATAAAGGATATCGATGTTAGGCGCAATATCTAAGAGGCTTCAAATCTCTCATCATGTTGTCTACTGGGAGCATAAGATGTTTTCCTAACTGTGTAGCTTTTAGCTTTCAAGGGCTGAATCCTCTTATTTCACAAACATTGCTATCAATCTTTTTCCAAATGATAGTGAGCAACCTCAAGACCTATCATCTCATGACTTACAAGAGGATTCCTCATCCATTGAGGCCTCTTTCGCAGACCTTCACACTGATTCTGTAGGTGCATCTTCAGAGCTAGTAGATTCAAATGATCAAAGGGCAGTGGCAGATTTAAATGATGAATGGATCCCTCCATCAGCATCACCTACTAGCCCAATGGTGCACCATTCTTCTCAAGTAAGTCATCTGCCAGCATACTTATAAGATTATCAATGCCATTCTAATGTTGCTGCTATTTATGAACCTCGAACATTCAGAGAAGCTCAAAATGATCCCAACTGGTAGCAAGGAATGCAAGATGAACTTGAAGCATTACATAAAACACGCATATGGGATATTATGGATCTTTCGGCTGGTAAGAAGGCCATAGATTGCAAGTAGGCATATAAAATCAAGACTCAGTCTGATAGATCCATTGAAAGGTACAAAGCTTGGCTTGTAGCAAGAGGTTACCACCAGAAATATGGCATTGACTATGAAGAAACATTTGCGCCAGTGGCCAGCTTACCTTAATGAGGAGTTTATTAGCTATTGCTGCCGCAAATAATTGGTAACTCTTCTAAATGGATGTCAAGAATGCCTTCCCTAATGGCGATCTTCAAGATGAGGTATACGTGAAACCTCCACTTGGATATGACCACCTGCCAAATAAAGTTTGTCGTCTTCATCGTTCACTGTACAGATTAAAACAAGCTTCATGAGCTTGGTTTACCAAGTTTAGTTTCACTGTCCATCAATTTGGCTTTCTCTCTAATCCTTATGATAATGTAGTCTTCATCCGCTTTACAACTACAAGTTATATCATACTGCTCCTTTATGTTGACGATATGATCATTACCGAGGAAGATCTCCAGGGTATTCAAGACCTAAAATGTTCTCTTTACCAGGAATTTCAAATGAAAGACTTAGGTTCTCTTAACTATTTCTTAGGCTTAGAAGTCACTTCTAACTCCCAGGGGTATTTTCTGTCACAAGCAAAACATGCTAGTGACCTTATTTCATGCGTTGGTTTAATAGACAACAAAATAACTTTCTCTTCTCTTGAGGCTAATGCAAAATTCTCACCCACAGATGGTTCACCTCTGAAGGATGCTACATTATATCGATAATTGGTAGGAAGTCTTGTGTGCCTCACTGTTACAAGTCCTGATATAGCATATGCTGTTCATTTGGCTAGCCAAATTTTGGCCGCTCCTCGCACCAACCATTATGCAGTTGTACTTAGGATTCTTCGCTATATCAAGGGTACTTTTTCCTAAGGGCTACGCTTCCCTTTCAATTCTTCATTAGAGTTAAAAGCTTACTCAGATTCAGATTGGGCTAGAGATCCTACAGATCGATGTTCTACTACTGGTTATTGTTTCTTCTTGGCTGATTCCTTAATTTCATAGCATAGCAAGAAACAAAGTGTGGTTACTCGTTGCAGCACTGAAGCTGAATATCGAGCTGTAGCATAAACCACTTCAGAACTAGTTTGGTTGTGTTGGTTACTTGCAGACTTGGGAGTAGATCAGCAAAAGCCAACCACACGTTTTGGTGACAAGCGGAGTGGAGTGCTATCCAGATAGCTCATAATGATGTCTCCATAAGAGAACTAAGCACATAGAAGTCGACTGCCATTTCATTAGACAACATCTTTTACAGAATCACATGTCTCTTGCTTCAGTCTCATCTGCTGAACAAACAGCTGACATTTTTACTAAGTCTCTCTTACCGGGAGGATTTCATCATTTGGTTTCCAAACTCAATATGACTTCTATATCATCATATTGAGTTTGAGGGGGAATGTGAGCATATGTAAATAATATGTGTGCCGATCACTAATTTAGATAATTGATTTTGATTTTATTCTGCTTTTATTTTCTCCTTGATTACATGCCCTAGAATTATTTCTTTCTAGAATTAGGATGACTCTTATTGTATATATATTTGTCTTGTGTACCCACTTGATATACATAATACATAAAAATCATTTCTTATTTATATTCATTTTCACTCTCTTTAGGGTTTATGTTTAAAATGTTGACTTTTCCTACTAGGTTTCTTCATAGAAAATTGGGATTTTGCATGTTTAGTGTAATTTTTCTTATTCGTTTTGGATTTTAAATCTTTTGTTCTAGGTTTCATGGTTTTCTTTCTTTTAAGTCTAAACTTTTGGTATGGTTGGCACCTATATTGTCGTGGTTCTCTAACATCTTCATAGCAAATTTATTTTTTTATGTATCTTCTTCTTGATTCTTGTAAACATAATCAAGTTATTTCTCTAAGTGTGCTAGTTTGAGCTACCACCACTGATCTAAAGACTATAAGTTGACTTGCAAATTGTTCAAATTTATCTAAAAAATAATCATTCTATGGAGGTAGAAATTTGTTTAATAGGAGTTGAATGTAACTTTCTTGATTTTTATAAGAATCATTTAGTTCATAATAATATTTATCAAATTCACAAAAGCTATAAAAATTGCATAGGTTGCAAATTTTTAAGTTGGTTAATTTGTACAGAGCTACTCTTATTTTTTCCATAATAGCTTGGTTAAGGTTGGGTACAAATTCGTATCCTTCAAATTGTCCTATTAAGTGTTTTTCTAGGGTCCAAACTCTTTCTTCTATGTCAATTCTTAAATTAGTCTTAACATCCACTTCTATTATATTTTTTTCTGTTTGCTGATATATTCATGTACCAATATGGACATTTCTTAAAAAGAGTTAATTATGGTTTTGTATATAGCATTTACGTCTCTATCTTCTTCTACAAACTCTGGGGTTATTAATAAGGCTGATAACATTGCTACTCTCCATACATCTAGTTCCTTTTTCTTTTCTGTTGCGTAGTCTATCTTTTGCATATATCCTAAGGAGGAATAGGATCTTGAATGTGGGATCATTTAGCATAAATTCTTCATTAATAGTTATATGTCTTTGTCTTCGCTTATATCTGGGGGTATATGTTTTTCTTAATTTTTGTTTCAAATTCTTCTATAGGGATTGATGTTTCCCCTTGTTCAAAAGTAATTGACCCTTGGGTTATTGTTAGAAGAACTTCCTGTTGGTCATCCAGTGTTCATATTTACTTGTTTAACAATTTATGACTTTTGTAAATCTTAAAATTCTTTAATAGTTCTTCAATTTATTATATTCTCCCATTAATTATTTCCTTCACTTTGTTCTTCTTTATCTTTTCCTTAAGTTTTCTTTGTTGTTCTATTCTTTCTAGTTTTAATTGGTTCGTCTTTTTTAACAACTTATCCTGGTATTCTTTTAAATATTTCTCATCATTGGTTCCTGGGATTGCTCTTGTTGGGAGTTTTGTTTTTAAGGGAATATATTCTTTCTTTTATCTCGGTTGTACAATCCCTTCAAACGTGCTAATTATAAGTTGCATTTGTAGTACTAGACCCTTAATTCATTGATTTATTTCTTAGATTTCTTGTTTGTACTTGTCAATTGATTTTCAATTTCTCAAAAGCTCATATTATCTTTTAGTCTTCGTCACTGAACCAGTATTTAGTGTCAACCATGTAGTTGTCACTATTGTCTACCTCGACATTTTCCATTGTCTTTTTTTAGTTCACAATTTATTAGATCAATTATGTCTAATATTCTCATTCATGTTCTATCAAATTTTTATCTGTATGAATCCTTAGTTAGTGTTCTCTTTGGTGAAGCCAAAACAGTAAATTATCTGGCTTTTCTTTTTTCGTTTCTTTGTCTTGTTCTATTAATAGATTTTTCTTGAGTTCTAGTTATTTAACATCGTTGTTCTTCAAAATCCATTTTATTGCTTTCCTTGATAACATATTTGTACCATTCTTTCTATTAAAGAAATTATTTTGTTTCAAAAATTATACATTTATACCTATTCTGACATAAATATTATCAGTTGTAACACATGTGTATCTCCATACATTCCAAATTCTATTTCCCTTTTAGATTATTGTAATTCATTTTTAATGTCTATTGAAATATATTCAGTACTTATAAAGTTTTTTATTAAGGCTAATGAATACTAGTGTCTTATAAGGGTAGTTTCAGTGCTTGTCAAAAAGTTGAAAGTGATTTGTCTGTAAATCTAATCCATTAGTGAAATGAAGGGCTTTGACTTTCTTTTCGCCTCTTCTTATATATATATATAAATATAAATATATATATATATATATATATATATATATATATATATATATATATATATATATATATATATATATATATATATGTATATATATATATATATATATATATATATATATGTATGTATGCATGTGTACGTATGTATGTATATATATTTATGTGCACACACACATCTACATACATATAAGTTAAAATTTTTAAACAACTAAATGGTGTAAAATTACAATTTTTACATTTTGTAGATTCTACAGAAAGACCTCATCAACTAAGTATACAATAGCCTTATAATCACATGCATTCAAAACCGATGGTAATAATGCCCAACTTATAAAAATGTGATGTGAATAAATCAAATTAAAATCAACAAAATAGAACAGGCATGACCATAATTGCCATGCCCATAAGATAACAAAGTGTCATAACTTATGTTTACCTCAAACATACTTTCCAATCGAAACCAGATTCCTTTTCAATATCTTTCTAGTTATCTTCACCACTTCCTCATAACTCAACTAGCAAAATTTATAAGTTTATAAGGATTTGAATACAACAAGAAGGCTGTTGAACATTAACTAAAGGCCATGTTTGACAACAATGTTTTGAGTAGCATTTAGTGTTCTGACCAAGTCAGTACATTAATCAATCAAATTTTAGTGTTCGGTAACCTAGTATTTTCACTCGCATTTTAAGTAGCATTTATCCTTTTAAGTAATGTTTTTGAAAATCTAACAGTATTAGTTTTTGGCATTCATAAGCAACGTTTTATATTTTTGCCAAAAATATCCTCTAAAAACTTTATATTTGAAAATTATCTATATTCTTTTGTGTCAATTTACATTAGTCGGCTAACCCAATATCTAAATTTTCCGAACACATTTGTCGCAATCATTAATCTAAACAACTATCTGCTAACAACTAAATTAGAAATGCTATCCGCTACCTAAACAGTTGATTTTGCCGAATAGGACCAAACTATTTTATGTTCTTGTATGACTTAATCCTTACAAAACAGTAGTGGAAAAAATATTTACTTGCCACCAAAAAAAAAATCTTAGTAGATTCACTACATTTTGCATTGGCCATTTGGCATTTCCTTGCTCACTGCACATACTCGAAGGTGTTAGAGGCTTTATGTTGACCTCATTGTTCCTTCCCATGACGGTCCGCTAACAAAGGGGGGAAAAATTGAATTCATAATTGTATAAAAACTTCAAAATTAAAAAATGCTTTTTGATTTTCTTTTTGAACAAGCTTTGATGATAGGCTACCTTAAATGGAAGTGCCATCTATAGTAGAGTTGTGATTTCCTTTAACCTCAAAAATAGGTCTAGCACTACCATGATTGGATATGCTTAATTTTATTTGTTTGGAAACTAGTGCAATGCCGCCATCATTAACATGTTTTTGAAAAGTTGAATTCCGACCACCAAGATTATGACATTCAGTTTTGACTTATAGTTTAACGGCTTCAACAAACACTAAGAGATAATGATTGTTAAATTTTTATCACATAATAAAGGTTGTATTCAAATATATAATGTGTACATACCTGGATATCTACTGGTGGTCTTGGTTGTCCACTTGGCACTTCATTGATATGCTTTGATGAAAATTGGTCATATTTGAATATCATTTACTATAAAACTATAAAAGGGAAGTTATTGATAGATAACACTATAATTTAACTAAGCCTATGAAGGGGCCTCTACAAAAAGAAGGGTTAATTGATGTTTAGGATATATTGTGTGAGGTAGTTGAATAGGGTTCATAAAAAATATAATTGTTTATTATCTGGAGTGGCACTTTGGAAGTAATGAAACTCTTTACCCCCCTCCGCAAAAAACTAAACTATGCGAGATTGAACGGGCATCTCTAGACATGTGTGACTCATGGCTTCTATTCGAATCATGACATGCATCATTGCCTAAATTTTCCAGTGACCATGTACGTTACACATAATACATATACATTGGACAAGAAATAAGCAAAACTTGTCAAATTAAACACTTCAAAAATCAAGTCTATAAGAATAATAATAATGAGTAATAAAGGCCTATGTATGTTTCTTGTAGTAAAGAATTTTGATGTGCTATAGGCAAAACTATTTCACTATATTACTATGTACTAATTTATGTTGGGTGTTTGCAGCTTGGGCACCAACTTTAGTGGTTAAGACATCAATTTGATCATGCATGACCAGCATTTATTTTATAACTTCCACTAATAGCTTAGATTCACTATTGTGATGCTTAATGCATAAATTTTTTGTAGTCACTCCACTATTGAATCCTGTATGTATATATCCATATACATATATATCTATAACATTTAATTGTACATTACCTATAACTAACACCTTTTCATCATCACTAAACCCTACTAGATTATCAATAAGATTTGCATCAAAATATATCTGAGCTATATTATCGCCATCATTGACATCATTATCATCATTATTATCCTCCTCACAATCAAAATCTACATACGAGTGCCCAACGGCTACTTCTTCATTTGGAATGAAATATGATTGTAAACTAACTTCGAAATCTATACAAAAAACTCACGTATTAGGTACTAAAAAGAGGTCAACAGAAATATATAACAAAAGTAAAAGTAGCTTAGGCACACCATTTGTGTAATAAATAGTTTAGCCTATATATTCAACTTTTAAAAAATAAAGGAAGTACACAACCTTAAATAGATGTTCTTTTCTAAAATACCAAAACCAAACTCATTTATAATACAAGACGCAACAATAACAAAGGGGAAAAAATGACTTCTTAAAAAAAAAAAATAATAGAAGCTCAAACATTTATAAATCTTAAACATAAGCTAATTAACCAAATTGGTTTTAAGAACTCTCGCTCAACCACAATCAAATTCACTAGGTCTCTATATCCATCCTCCTTGTAAATGTTAGGAGGCACACATTGGGAGTAAAGCTTATCATCAATTCATAATGATTCTAAGTGATAAGTACCCTTGTTTTCCTTCAAATAACATGCTTCCATCCTTTTGTCATTCTCATCTCCTACATAAAACACTTATATTTGAGATGAAAAGATATGTAGATCATCCTTTAAAGTCTTTCCTTCATATATCCTGTATGAGAAATTTAAAAGAGTGAAACCTTTTTTTTCTCTTTTTTTAGACCCCTTGAGTTCACATTCACCTAATCAAATTGAAATACCACCCCTTGACACTCTGAATTGTAATCCAACTCAATAATGTCAACAATTTTTTCATAATATGCTTTTCCTTTGGCTTCCATCATAGCCCCAAAATTTTCAGCTTTCTTCGACTCATCTCTCAGTTGGGTGTGAAAGCAATGTCCATTGATGATGAAATGCATTCACCCTCTTAGCAACTAGGTAAAGGCCACCAACTATGGCCCTGAAGAGTCTTGATTCTGGCTCATTGACTTCCATGATTGACACCTAAGTTAAAAATGGTAAAACCAGTTAGAACACATAGATAAGGCCAATACGGTAATGTAGATTATACATATTACAGCATGGTTACCCTTTCTTGTAACCAGCTAGAAAACTCTTCTAGTGACAACTTTTTCTTAAGTTTATCATTTTCCTTATGAGGATAAGATGTCATACGCTTATTCAAAAACTACTTCAAATTTATGACGATATTTCAAATTCATATGTGTATAATATATGTATCCCTAACTTAATTCCGCGTACCAACTTATGGTATTCATCAATTTTATTAAATGGAGGAGTACATATTAATGAGCTTGTTTATAACCTAATTCATCAAATTCCACCACTTCCACCTTTCCTTTGGGTTAAACGGCTATGTCAAATGGAGACATGTCTATTTGGGTGTATAACATCATGTTTTTGTTGTCGGTTAAAAACTGTTTCCTTTCCTTCAACATACCTTGAACAGAACGTTATATACTCTTAATCGATGTATCCTTCTGTCTTTAAGCCTTCAGGTTGCACCCTGTTACGCACAAGCACTTTCAAGGCTGCCTAAAACCTATACTAAACACACACATATGCACATATATATATTTATATACACCCGTATATAAACAATTAGTAACTTGTTACTAAACTATGTCTGAATATATGAGTTAGTGCTTAAGAATATACTGAAAATGTGAATTCTAACCTTTCTATTGGATACATCCACCTAAGTAAAACTAGCCCTCCAAGCTTTGCTTCCTGAATTAAGTGCGCTATTAGATGAAACATAATAGTGAAAAAACTAGGTGGAAACAATCTCTCCATTTTATATAATGTCACAACCACATTAGCTCCGGCTTTATTAAGCTTCTCAGTAGTAAGTTCGTTAGCACATAACTCCTTGAAAAATGTCAATAATGTCCATATAATATCTATAAGATCATTATCTTTTGTCGCCCTTAATCTAATAGGAACTAAATCTTGTATAAGAATGTGATAATTATGGATTTTCAAATTGAATAACTTACGATCTTTTAAATTAACACAACCAAATATGTTGCTTCCATACCAGCATGGAACCTTTAGACACTTTAAAACGCTAAGTATTTATGCCTTCTCTTTAGACAAAAAATTGTAAAGGGCATGTAGGACTTCATATTTGCCATTTGCTAGTAGAATGGGATAAAGTTTTGACTTTATTTTAATCACTTAAAGATCTTTTCGTGCCTTCAAGTTATCTCTAGACTTTTCCCTCGAGGTTGAATAATGCCCCTAGCAAATCATCATAAATGTTCTTCTCAATATGCATCATATCCAGATTATGGCATACAGTGTTGCACTTTGAATATGGAAGATTGGAAAATATACTCCTTTTTTCATATCTGTTGCTTATCCTTTTCATCGGTCTCCATACTATGAGTTTCCCCCTTACCCTATGTAAATGTAGTTCTTTTTAACTCTGATGGAACAACACGCCTATTAGGAGGCTCTGGAGTAGAAACATGCCCCACATTCCCATCAAATCCAACAATATCATATTGAGAATGATGATCTTTAGGCAACCATCTTCTATGACCCATACAATAAAACTTATGTTCATTTTCCATCCACACTGACCGTGTACCTTTTACATAAAATGGATAAGTGAGATGACCTTTTATACTCCATCCAAATAAATTGGCATATGTAAGAAAGTTATCACTAGTGAAATGAAGAGCTCCTTGGATTTTAAAGTGCGTCCTAGGATATGCATCAAACGATCTACCCATTTTTTGGTAATTGTAACAATTCTTCTACTAATTGTTGAAGATAAACATCGATATCCATGTTAGGTGCATTTTCTTTGGAATGATCAAGGCAAGAATGATAGATGGCTATTTCATGGAAAGCCATGGTAGCAAATTATAGAGAATTAACAAAACAAGCCAAGTGCTATGGTGACTACTCATGACACAAAAATGATTAAATCGATCACTTGGAAGATGTACTCTAAAATTATGCGGATTTGCCGTAGAAGTAGAATTTTTCTCATCAAAATATTTCTAGCCTTAGCATTTGCTGGATGCCTAGAGATGCCATTCTGTATTCTATTTTTATAATGTCAAACCATGTCCTCGGCTATTTCAGAGGATTTGTGCACCTAAGTAATCTCGGAATAAGGGGGAAATAGCGTATAAATTTATGTGGCAAATTTTTTTCTTATCTCTCAATTGCGAATTGTAACACTTATCACACTCATCTTGTCCCTTCCAGCCCAATACAAAATGCAAATATTAGGACAAGTATGAAGTTTTTTCATAGTAAAGGCCCAAATCCTTTTTCAACTACTTACATTTACTCCATGAAGTGGAAATGGATTGATTTGAGTGGAAATGGATTAATTTGAGGGAATACGGTTGCTAAAAATTGTAGCAGCATATCAAAGGAATTAATAAACCGTCTGTGCATGGATTTCAAATGAAGTAAATGTAAAAGGAAGGGCAATTTTGAAAATTTTTGCCCAGAAAATAATTCTTATTCTACTTTCTCAACTAACCTTCTATACGCGATATCGTTAATGTGTTTACTCTCATCTAGTACATCCTTACAATCTGGTTCAGCAACAAATTTATAATACTCCCCAACCATAGGATCGCCAATATTAAATTTAACATTATCATCATCCTTGCTTACTTATCCCAAAGATATCATTCAACACGGCATCAATATGAGCCCACAAATTAGGATTAACATTGGTGTCGCTACGACGTCTACTACGGGGGCTTGAATAGACAACATGGAAATTGATTCCCCATGAAGCACCCATTCTTTGTAGCTTGACAAAATCTACTGAATACAAGATCATCTATCACAATATCTCTAATAAACCAACAGTTTAGCCCAAGCTTGCAACAATTGCATGGCCAAATTATCATGTTACTACCCTCGGAACTGGCAAAAGAAAAATCTAGACACTTTTGAATTTTATTTATTATTCTGAAAATCCCCTCTCCTTTTTAATCCAACTTTTGTCCATTTCTACCATTCCTAGTAAGAAAAAGTAATTATTTCAATTAGTATAAGTAATTATGTGCAAAGATAGGAATATATATGATAAGTGCTTAAAGTATATATCATTTTAGGATCATTTTGCTGCTTTTTTAGTGAGAATTGTGTACTTTGTGTTATAATTTTTTACTCCTTTTACCGTTTTACGCTTGTGTATGATTCTTTTCTGTGTTTTGCTGGTTTTTGGACCATTTTACTGATGTGAATTTTATGTTTAGTTTTAAAACCCTTTTCACTCGCAAGTACACAAGGTTAATTATAGATTAGTAAGCATAGGAGTGTCGATCCCTTGAGGAGCAATAGTGATTTTCAATTTAACTTTTCTGATTATAAAGAATAGTTAAATTGGGGAGTTCAATTATCAATGTGGATTAAGGGAACAAAAGAAAAGCAAATGTATCAAGTAGAGAGAAATCATATTAGAGAATGATATAGGACTTTAGATTTCACCATTGATGCAAATATTGATTTACTAATTCAAATAGGAATTCAATTTGTCTCTTTTTCAACCTAAGCTACAAGCATTGGGTCATAAATAAAAAGATGATTATAATTATCAAATGAGATTATTTATCTAGAAGGTTAGCATGAATCATTCTTCTTAGACGTAACTTATCTAATTTCTAGAATAAATTATTCAATTTTAACAATTATAATTTTTAGCCCAATTACATAATCGTCATATTAGCCTATAAGGTATAATATTCATTTGAGATAACAAATTAAACTAGTATAATCAACATGATTAAAGATTAGTATTAAGATGCATAAATAGATTACGATCAAATATAAACTCAAAATTATATAATTAAAGACACAAAAATAACCCCATAAAAAATTAGAAAAAAATAATATTATTATCAAAGATCCATCCTAATCCTACAAATGAGTAGTTTAGCCAACCATAGTTAGTGAAAACACCATTGAAGTTGGTATATTTTACTTTCTATTTCCAAACTTTTGCACTCAATTACGAAACTAATTAAGCACCCAGTCTCCATGTTGACTCGCAAATGAGATGAGAAGAGGAGAAAAATAGCCAACAAGGCTTATTTTTCTTCTAAACCCCTCAACCTAAGTCATGTTATCTTACAAAATACTCTCTAGTCTTAAAGAAAAATAGAAGATGGAGGATGAAATAATGCCTAGAAGAGTGAAAGATAGGATAGATGAATGATGTGAATAACTCCAACCTATGACCCCTTTTTATAGTGCAAAATCAACCCCTCTTGACGTCCAAAAATTAATGAAAATTAATTTCAATTAATATTTTGGCTGTTATGCTACATATAAAAAGGTTAGTCTTAAGGTAGAAATTAATCAAGATTAATTAGCTTTGACTATATTAATTTGAGGTTGCTAAGCCAAGTGTTTTATTATTGGAGTTGCTGGACCATGTTGTGCACTAGTTAGGACAGAGGAGATAAGAAAGGTGCTGGGCCAGGCCCAGGCAGAGGAAGAAAGGGCGAAGGGAAGAGGCCGACTGAGTTGGTTGCTAGTCGGGCCAGCATCTGGTGTGGAGGGCTGGCGAATTGGGCCATGGAGGTCAGGCCCAGGTGGGCTGGGGGGGAAGAGGAAAGAGAAGGAGGGAGGCGCCGGCTGCACGGTCAAGTCTGGGCCGACTGCACAGGCCCAAACGACCCTTTTTATGCTTTTTTTTTTTCTTCTTTCTCTTTCTTTTGGGCTCTTGAGCTTGGTCTATGAGCTTTGCATTTGCAGGAACTCGGACGAATTCAGATCGACTTGATCAACTTTGTAGCCAAATTCTTTTATTTTATTTTACTTCAAAATTACATAAAATGTGCGTTATACTCTCATAAAATATATTTCAAAGACTTAAAAGTAAGCAAAATGAAGGATAAAATTATATATAAAATATGAATTATTAACTCCCCCACACTAAAACTGTGCTAGTCCTTGAGTAAAGAATATCATAATGCATAGATTCATTTAATCCATCAAGATGAATAAGAATAGGATCAGGGAAGAAAATCAAGTGATCCAACTATAAATGTCCACTCCAAATCACATACATCAATTCATTACCAATCCACAACTCATTACCAAAGATTTCCAATTTTAACTAAGTCAATAGTCCAACATTCAAGCAAATTAAGCATACAACGAAACCATGTAGTAAACTGTAAGCATAAAATTTCACCCCACATAACAAAAATACAAGAGCATCCTTAAAATCAAGTCACCAATGCCAAATCAACTTATTGACTTTTTTTTTGATTTTCTTTTTGAGACTTTGAAATTTTTCAAAATTTACTTGATTTCATGTGCTTTCTTGAGTGGATAAAGATATGGATAAAGATAACACTCAGGAAAACACTTAGTACATATTCAGGCAATCAAAGATATGGATAAAGATAGAACCTGAATATTAGTACCGAAATCAGAACTTAATTAATTCAATTTATTTTATTTATTAATTAAGAAGTCAACAGGGAACTCAATGCTTATCGAATAGTCATCATGACATTGAAAATGGGGTTACATCTCAAACTCAAAATCAGTTATATAATGACATTAGCACAACAAATATTTTAGCCTTTACCTAGTCGAGGCTAGAAATAATCTCTAATGAGTATGGGTGGAGTAGAACATGTATAATTAGAACACTCAAACTCTTTCCAAAATCAAATTCACCCACACATTTTCAAGTTTAATTTTTCTCAAAATTTTCAATTTGCCTTCCCCCCACAGCTAAATTTTACATTGTCCTCAACATAGGAAACAATAAGAAAAGGAAAATGGAGAAAAGAACAATACAACTTGGCAGTATGAGGAAGTCATTTTCATATAAGCCCAACAATTCAAATTTCCAAAGTGCCCCTTCGCAACCATCACCAACCACAAAAGCCAAAAACTAAGTGAAGAATCACACCTAAAAACACAAGCACACCTTGATCAAAACGAAAAATAAAAAACTAAAAAATAAAACCAAAAATAAAACAAAAGACTCAAACTCACCTAAAAGATTGGGTTGCCTCCCAATAAGCGCTAAGTTTTATGTCTTCATCTAGACAAGGTCCTACCCACTAATCACAGCACATAAGGTCTACTAGATTGATGGATTCAATCCAACTAGGGTCAATATCATGAGTCATAACAGGTTTCAAACGTTGGCCATTTACCATAAGAACTCTACCATCTTGGGGATCTAAAATTTGAACTACACCAGTGGGAAACACTTGTTGGAGAACAAAAGGACCATCCCATCTAGATCTCAACTTGCCAGGAAATAGCTTAAGCTTAGAGTTAAAAAGCCAAATCTTCTGATTAGGTTCAAAAGATTTACGAGAGATCGTTTTATCATAAAGAGCTTTGGTTTTGGCTTTATAAATCTTAGCATTCTCATAGAATTTATTACGTAATTCATCTCATTCATTCAATTAAAGCCTGCGGTTAGAACCCGCTTGTTTCATATCAAAATTAAAAGCTTTACTAGCCTAAAAAGCACAGTGTTCTAATTCAACTAGCAAGTGACAAGCCTTACTAAAAAAAAGCCGGTAAGGAGACATCCCAATGGGAGTTTTAAAAGTAGTATGATAGGCCAAAAAAGCATCATACAATCTCAAAGACCAGTCTTTCCTATCAAGTCGAACTGTTTTCTCAAGTATAGACTTGATCTCATGATTAGACACCTTAACCTGACCACTAGTTTGAGGGTGATAAGGGGTAGCTAATTTGTGAGTCACAGAATACTTTCTAAGCAAAGTCTCAAAAGATCGATGACAAAAGTGACTTGCTCCATTGCTGATGAGGGCTCTAGGGGCACCATACCAATAGAAAATGCACTCTTTCACAAACTTGACCACAACCTTGTGGCCATTGGTCCTAGTAGCCTGAGCTTCCACCCACTTTGATGCATAATCAACAGCAACCAATATGTATACAAAGCCGAAATATGACGGAAAGGGACTCATGAAATCAATGCCCCACACATCAAATATCTTAACAATAAGAACAGGGGAAAGGGGCATCATATCATGACGAGAGAGGGCACCCGTACATTGACAACACTTACAGACAAGACAGAATCGGTGAGTATCTTTGAACAGAGTGAGCCAAAAGAACCCACATTGCAGGATTTTAACAGTTGTCGTACGACCTCCAAAGTGACCATCACAAGCATAAGAGTGACAAAAGATGAGAATACTATGAACTTAACTCTCGGGGACACATCTACGTATCACTTGGTCAGGGCAATGTTTGAAAAGATAGGGATCTTCCTAATGGTAATGTCTTACCCGTGAGAAGAACCTATCTTTTTCTTGTTTGGACCAGTGAGGAGGAATCTTCCCAGTAGCAAGGTAGTTCACAATGTGAGAAAACTAAGGGAGAGGGGCATGTGACACTGCAAATAGTTGCTCATTAGGAAAGTGGTCAGAAAATTCAACTAAGTCATTAGTATACTTAGTAAAGGTTCTAGACAAGTGGTCAGCAATTGAATTTTCAGAACCTTTCCTATCTTTTATTTCAACATCAAACTCTTGAAGCAACAAAATCCATCTAATGAGTCTTACTTTAGTGTCATTCTTAGCCAATAAGTGTTTTAATACAACATGATCAATAAACACAATCACTTTTGAACACAAAAGGTATGGACAGAATTTATCAAGTGCAAATGCTAATGCTAGCAACTCTTTTTCAGTAGTTGAATAATTCTTCTAAGCATAAGTTAGCGTTCTACTAGCATAGTAAATGACATGAGGCATTCTATTCACCCTTTGACCTAAAATAGCCACAATAGCAAAATCAGATGTATTACACATAATCTCAAATGGCAAAGAAAAATCAGGAGGCTACACAATAGGGGCCAACACCAATAAAGATGGAAGCTCTTATAAAGCTTTCACACATGACTCATCAATCACAAAAAGAGCATCTTTAGTAAGGAGATTAGTAAGTGGGTAAGCTACTTTACTAAAACCCTTAATAAATCTCCTTTAGAAACCAGTATGGCCAAGGAATGATCTAACTTGCTTTACAGAAGAAGGCACAGGCATATTAGAAATTAAATCAACTGTAACGCCCCCAACCCCTAGGGCCAGAAGCATTACGTTTCCCCTAAAAACTGACCGTTTCCAAGCTAAAAGCCTCACAATAAACCTCTGTAGTCAGCGGAAGCGTAAAACATTCTAAAATAAGCTTAACGGCTACATGCTAGAGTTTATAACTCAACGAGCAACTCGCTCGGAGTACATCAAACAATATAGCTCATTAATAAAGAATAAATACAAGATACAACTCAACGGCTCACACAACCAGAGTACTGGGTTTACATCCCAAAACATAACTAACTTCAGCTAAAAAGATAACTGACTAATAAGATGGTTGGCTCACATGGCCATACAGAGTGACTTATAAATAATATGCATTACATGAACTAGAATACTTGTTTATAAATGTTTAAAATTCTAGGAGTACATTACATGACTTCGTTAAACATATAAGATCCTTTCAAATGGGCACACATGACACCTTACAAGCAAGGATAAACTCCATCTTGGCATAAATGACTTGGCTTCTACTTTCCATAATACAAACCTGGGGAAAAAAGGGAAAGAGTAATAGGATAAGCAACTACATGCTCAGTGAGTATTCCATAACTCCTTAAAACCAAAATCGTTGCAGGCAATAATACCATTAACAGCCACATATCACGTGCTTATGTATTACTATCGTATTAGGCAATCATAGTCCCCAAGGATGGATTAATACCTATAAACTTCATTCTAGCCAATTAAACTCATTTTTAGGTCCCTTAATTGCTGACAAGCACTTAAACACATAAGCAAGCAACGAGGCTAAGCACAGAACTTTCTTTCATAGGTTATGTGATATAATTCGTGATTTATGCCCCGTCTATCTAATTCACTTATACGAGATGCTTAAACACATGGGTAGAGATTATGCTAAACATGCACATTCAAACTCATATACTCGATGCATCACAAAGATATGGCCATGCTTTATTTGGAATTTCATTTATACTGCACTTAGAATCTTAATCACATGATCTGCACAAAAATCCTTCTTTCTTTTTCTGAAAACACTTTACTTAGCCTCTTTAGGCTCATAAAAACTCTTTTCTTAGCTTCTCGAGTCTCATAAAGTTGTTTTCTTAGCCTCTTTGAGGCACATATTTTTAAAAGAATCTCTTTTGTATTGGTCCCATAATGACCCTTAACAACTTTCTTTCTGAAATACTTAAAAAGGCGAAACACAGACTGCTTTTCTCACTTATTAGGAAAATACTCTCGGCATAAGATCATCAGAATGTGGTGATTGGGTGAGATCTATTCTCAACCCCTAGTAAGACTATCGCTCACGCTAAGCTCTTACTCCCGGGATGACAACTAACTTTTGGACCTTAACCCTCGTCAGGGTCTCTAGGGCTTCCTACTACTGAGATCACTCCCTAGGCTCGGGATTCCCCCCTTCAAGTAGGTTCACTCCCATCTTATTGTCCCTAAGCATAATATCTTAGCCAATGTAAACCACATGGTCATAACGGCTAATAAGTTTGCTGCCTCTCACAGCGAAATCCTTTTTCATACAATGCACTCTCTTTTTATTTAAATTCCTCAGGGTTTCCCCCGTTCAAGGGAGTTCACTCTCAAAGCTATATTCGTATAGTTAAAAAAGGCCATCGATTGCTAATAGTTATGGCTACTATTAGTTACAACCATAAAAACTTTCTTTTTCAAACTCACCCTCACTCCCAAGATGAAACTTAATGACATAAAAGGGGAGGGGGTTTGCATGTAACACATTCAAACACTTCATAATCAACTCAGAAGAATAAGCCACACATGGCCTCGTAATCCACATGATTGCAGTCAATCACAACCCAGACTCCCTCCTCATACAACACAGACCACAAAGGGCCTAAAAACTCTCATTAGTTCAAGCTCAAGTCATCCAACTACCATCTCGGTTTTCAATTCTATAACCATAGCATATTATCATGAAAGCCTATAAAGAAATGTGTAATGGGGCTTATGTACTTACCGAGTAAGCAGCACCATCCGGCGGTGCGCTACATCAAGCATATATGAACATATGCGTACATTTCCTTAACTTAATAAAGTACGCGTCGAACTAAAATGAACTAGCAAGGCATGAATCTAGCTTACATTCATAATTCACATTTAGGAAATAAGCATGCCATACTCATGTCATTTTAGAAGCATAATTACACTTAACTTAATAAGCATCGATCCAAACTTGCTTAGGCCGTTTCAGAAGCTACTTCTTTATATGATTTAGCTAACTTAACAAGCATCGATTTAAGGCATTCTTAGTTCTTCTTGAAGTTGCTTTCGAGTGCAACTTTAACTGATTTAACAAGCATCGATTCAATGCAATAAGCATGCTCAATTCTTGTCATTTTTAAAGCATAGCTTAGTTGTGTTAAGGCGTACGTATCTGTTTTAACTAACCAAGGTTACTATGTCGTTTTCAAGATCATTTTAGGCATGAATTAACCATATTAGCATGCATCGACTTGAGGCATTCTTATGTCATTTCAAAGGTCATTTTCAAACTTGAATCAACTAACTTCACATGCATCGGTTAGAAGCGTTCTTGGCTTGTTTCGAAGCCACTTTCAATCATGAATTAGTTAATTTAACCGACATCGATTTGAAACATTCTAGGTTATTTCAAAGCCACTTATAAGCATGGATTAACTAAACTAACATATATCGATTCGAGGTATTGTTTGGCTATTTCGAATTCCCTTTCAGGTATGAATTAACTAGACTAACATATATCAATTCGAAGCCACTTTTAAGCATTAATTAACTACACTAATATATATCGATTCAAAGCATTATTAAGTTATTTCGAAGTTACTATCAGGCATGAATTAACTAAACTAACATGCATAAATTTAGGGCAGTCTTAGG
This sequence comes from Carnegiea gigantea, assembly GCA_029747015.1. NCBI lineage: Eukaryota > Viridiplantae > Streptophyta > Magnoliopsida > Caryophyllales > Cactaceae > Carnegiea > Carnegiea gigantea. The sequence goes on from JAKOGI010000629.1 coordinate 116,725, forward strand.
TATGAAAATCAGTTCAGTACTAGCAGTTTCTGACAGCAACTAAACGTGCACAACATATGCTAATCTCAGTCAAAATGAAACATGTAAAATTAGTCATCATGTTCTCCTTTAATGTAACTAATCTTAAACTAGCATGCAACATCATTTAAGGGCTAAAATCTTTTCGCATTTACTAATACTTAGGAGGCAAGAAATACCCGCCTCGAATCCAAGCTAAGGGCCCATTCTAAGGGCCTTTGGGTGCTACTGTGGATGTTTAGCATCCGGAATTCGACTCCTAACTCTCTGCCCAAACGTGATCCTCGAACCGACCTGCCCGGACCCATTTTTAGCCCTCTAACTCAGTCTGCTTCTCGCTAGAGCCATGCCCAATTGCTGTCGGTGGTGGTGTGCGAAGGGTTTCAAACCCTAACACACCCCTGAACCGTGGCCCTAACTCAACCCTCTCTCTGTCACCAGCCTTGAGTGGGGGCACTGCTGCTTGTCAGACCGACGGTCACCAGTGTGATGTTACCATTACTGTCGCCGTTGCCCAGCCCCCCAAATTTCATTCTCTCAATCTCTCTTCCTCTCTCTCTACCTTTGCAGGCGACGAACGGTCTGGTGGAGGAGACGCCAGGCTGGCATATGCACCGGGGTGGTGCCATCACTGCCTCTCCTCCGCTTCTCTCCTCCTCTCTCTTTGGTTGTGGTTCATGGGGCTGGGGTGGGGAACCCCCTGGTCGCGATTTTTTGTTTGAAGAAGGGGGCTTCGGCCCCCTTTTTGTTTTGTTTTTTTTTTTTGGTCTTAAGCTTGTTCAAGGCATACCGCTAGTCTAATTCGTAGCGAGTACTCCGAACACGATTCGATAATACGATCTTTCATCGATTATTCAATCCTAAATATATAAAGGTTCGACTTAATACATATCGAACTATATCTAAGGTTGGCAACCTAATCGCATTCAAGTTACTAACCGATTTAGTACTCGTTAGCAATCTATATTAACACATACTAAAAATAATCGAAAGATTTTCAAAACTAATAATAATAATGATATTAATAGCACCGAAAACATCCTTTTTAATAAAATTATCGTTCACATGAGCACATCGATAATATTTAACTCATATAGTTAATGAAAATATAATTTTACGATGCAAAAAGGCAGTATAACCAGCTTAATGTAAAATAGGGAATGCGAGCGTTACATTCTTCCCCCTGAAAAGAATTCGTCCTCGAAATTCTCAAACTATGTTCAGCCGTTCCTAAAACGTGCACACACATGACACAATTTACACAACTCGCACTATAATCCAAAATCTTGTTCTATAATTAGTTAAAAATCGAAAAAGGGCTTATGGCATCCAGTCTCCTCTTCGCCAATCCTCTCCAAGCGTCTACTCACTCTATTTAGGTGCAAAGGGCAAATCACATTAAAGTGGGGAAAATGAGTTGGCATGGACAACCGTATTGAGCTTGTTTTAAAAATGAACATAGACTTTCGATTATCTAGACTCAGTTCGCATGGTAAGCAACAACTCTATGCATATGCATCTATAAGTGGGCATCTACAGGTATGACAATCGGGACAATGATATCTCAAGGTCATATGCTAATAGTCTCATTCTAAAACATGAATTCAAGTCACTTTTGGGATCACAATGGTTAACTTAGAGATTCCTATAACACATTAGTATAATAAGAACGTCATATACCACCACATAGCATCACTTAAGCACAAAAGCACCGCTTAGCATCACATAGTCTCAGTAATTTAGTATTCTTAGGCCCAGGAATCACAAGTAACATGAAGCCATCTAATATGCATATAGCAAGCAATTTACAAAATGAAAGCATGCGTAACCAATAGTCCTATGTTTATATATATCAATTTTAACTAACTTTTAGGTCTTTCATTCAAGGAAACTTGGATAAGGCATTTCAAAGTTGTATGAGGGCAGTTAACTTAGTCAGGCTCATTCAAAAGCATGAAGTTATTAGGTCAATCTAAGGTTAAATCATTTATTAGAAAGTTATCACATTACACTAAGGTAGCAGAGATACCAAATTATGCCATATTGGCAATGAAGGAACTAGAAGTAGCATTTAAGGTTACATTGACATCACGTAGGGTTAACAACAGAGCATTGAAGATCAAGAGTCATGAATAGCATGAACTAGCATAACATGTCGATAGGAACAACTTTGAGAATGAAATGCTACGATAAGAATGTAAGTCGATGGTTTTGACCGTGGTGAGACTTTCCCTAAAGTCCCTACTTTGGGACCAATCGTCCCTTACATCATAGGTTCGTGCAAATGAATGGGTATTTATGAGCTTACATGTTTTCGCTGCTTTACTATGATCAGACATATAAGGGCAAGAATATGTGAATATAGGTTTCTAGGGCCGTCTCATCATGGTTCAAATATATGCATACGCAGTTATTTAGCGATGTTGGGGAATCATGGAATTCACGGAATGCAAATAATGAATCGGAAGTCATGTCATGCCATGAATTACAAAACTTAAATCACCTAGATAACCAAGCCACATACCAAACCAACTTAAGTCAAGCAAATGCATAGATATGCATTTACTAAGCTAATCATTCACAAGACACTTGAATAACCGTGATAACCAAGTCACATACCAAAAGGGTTTAAGTCAAGCAAATACATAGATATGCATTTACTAAGCTAATCATTCACAAGACACTTGAATAACCATGCATAATGATCCTAAGCAATTATATGGGCTCCCATGATGTTTATACTTTGTATAAAGTTATGCTAATGCTTCAAAACACATAGACTCATGGTAGTGTCACACGGGAGGGCATCTAGACAAGTATGCGTGAGTGCAACCCTCATTTAAAACCTAAGGTCGAGGTTATGCCTCGAGGTTTGTCCAACTGTTTGGAGTTGGCCATCAATCAACTAACAGGGGGTAAGAACACGGTATTATTGGTCTTATAGGTACGCGTTGAGGTCTTATGAGGTACACCTATCCCACAGGTGATTATAGGAGTCTTAATATAGGTTGCTTAACTTAGTAGGGATTGTTCATTATGTACAATCCTAGAGTCTGCTAAGTTCTTTCTCCTTTGTTCTTTCTAGGTGTCTGAGGGTTCATTCCAACCAAAACATTGTCACTCCATTCCCGAATGACAATTCATATGATGGAAAGTAGGCAGTGCACAGTTTAAGCAATAATGGCAAAGAAGGAAACAACTGGCACATTTACACAATGTTCCCAAGATTCTGCCACTAGCATTTGGTCTTTCAAGCATGCATATAAAAGTAGCCCCTAAGATACTCAGGAGATTTAGAATTCGAAGATGAAAGGTACACATCTTAGCACGTACACATTTATAAGTAACATTTTGATACACATAAGGGCACGTACTTGTGAACTTAAACTCCCTCATCATCACTAATGGAAAGCTAATCCTTTAGTGTGAAGTAAAACTTGACTCGGCAGTTAGAACGGCATCAACATTTCAAAATCTTGAGTTTCAAAGATGAAAATTAGCTTATCTATTTTGGGTCTCTTCGTTTTTAATGAGAGGATAGTTCAACTCCTTGTAGCTCTTTCCCTACCAACCACTTAGTGCGCCTGCTCACTCTATTATTGAGCCCGAGGAGCAAATCGTACTTAAGGAGCAAGAATGAGCTTCAAGTTAAAACATTCTCAGTTGTTTGAGTTTAAACCAAATGCACTTGAGACTCTTGGTCTAAACGCCGAGGGGTATAAGTAAAACAATTTTCAATTGAGCTAACACTAAACTTGTTCACGAGAGCACAGGTTGCATAGCTCACATGCTAGTAAATAGTTCACTTATTCAATCAATGAGGTCACTCATGCCGCACCTAACTAGGTAAATGCACTAGCGTTCACATAAGACTCACGTTTGCACATAAGGCAGGCATGTATCACGTCGTCGTGAATGCGTTCCTAGGCAACTATATAAGATGCAAGGCTCAGGACGTAGCCTATGGTCGCAGGACCTTGATCTGATACCATCATTATAACACCCCCAGCCCCTAGGGCCAGGAACGTTATGTTTTCTTACTTCCTACTTAACTTCTAAGGCGAAACGAACAGAGTTTCCCCTAAAAACATACCGTTTTCAGGCTAAAAGCCTTATAATAAACCCCTGTAGCCAACGAAAGAGTAAAACATTCGAAAACAAGCTCAACGGCTATACGTCGGAGTTCACAACTCAGTGAGCAACTCGCTCGGAGTACATCAAACGATATAGTTCATTGATAAAGGAGAAATAAAAGATACAACTCAATGGCTCACACAACCGGAGTATTGGGGTTTACATCCCAAAACATAACTTCAGCTAAAAAGACAACTGACTAATAAGATGGTTGGCTTACATGGCCATATAGAGCGACTTGTAAATAATATGCATTATATAAACTAGAATACTTGTTTACAAATGCTTACAATTCTAGGAATACATCACATGACTTCATTAAACATGTAAGACCCCTTCAAATAGAGACACATGACACCTTGTAAGCAAGGATAAACTCCATCATGGCATAAGTGACATGGCTTCTACTTGTATAATGTAAACCCGAGGAAAAAGGGAAAAGAGTAATGGGATGAGCAACCACACGCTCAGTGAGTATTCCCCGACTCCTTAAAACCAAAATCATTGCAGGCAACAATACCATCAGTAGCCACATATCACGTGCTTATGTATTACTATTGTATTAGGCAATTGTAGTCCACAAGGATGGATTAATACCCATAAACTTCATTATAGCCACTTAAACTCATTTTTAAGACCCTAAATGATTAAATTCCTTTACTGACAAGCACTTAAACGCATAAGCAAGCAACGAGGCTAAGCACAGAACTTTCTTTCATAGGTTATGTGATATAATTCATGATTTATGCCCCGTCTATCTAATTCACTTATACGAGATGCTTAAACACATGGAGTAGAGATTATGCAAGGAACTTTCTTCCACTAAACATGCACATTCAAACTTATATACCCGATGCATCACAAGGATGTGGCCATGCTTTACTTGAAATTTCATTCATACTGCACTCAGAATCTTAATCACATGATATGCACAAAAATCCTTCTTTCTTTTTCTGAAAACACTTTATTTAGCCTCTTTAGGCTCATAAAACGCCTTTCTTAGCCTCTTGAGGCTCATAAAGCTCTTTTCTTAGCCTCTTTGAGGCTCATATTCTTAAAAGAATCTCTTTTGTATTGGTCCTATAATGACTCTTAAAAACTTTCTTTCTGAAATACTTAAAAAGGTGAAACGCCAACTGCTTTTTTTACTTATTAGGAAAATACTCTGGGTCTAAGACCATTAGAATGTGCTGGTTGGGTGAGATCTATTCTCAACCCCCAGTAAGACTATCGCTCATGCTAAGCTCTTACTCCTGGGATGGTAACTAACTTCTGGACCATAACCCTCGTCAGGGTCTCTAGGGCTTCCCATTGCTGGGATTACTCCCTAGGCTAGGAATTCCCCCGTTCAAACAAGTTCACTCCTATCTTATTATCCCTAAGCACAATATCTTAGCCAATTTAAAGCGTATGGCCATAACGGCTAATAAGTTTGCTGCCTCTCATAGCGAAATCCTTTTTCATAAAACGCACTCTTTTTTATTTAAATTCCTTAGGGATTCCCCCATTCAAGTGAGTTCACTCCCAAAACTATATTCGTATAGTTAAAATTGGCCATCGATTGCTAATAATTATGGCTACTATTAGTTGCAACCATGAAAACTTTCTTTTTCAAACTCACCCTCACTCACAAGGTAAAACTTAATGACATAAAAGGGGAGGGGGTTTACACATAACACATTCAAACACTTCATAATCAACTCAGTAGAATAAGCCGCATATAGCCTCGCAATCCACACAATTGCAGTCAATCGCAACCTAGACTCCCTTCTCACACAACACCGACCACAAAGGATCTCAGAACTCTTGTTAGTTCAACCTCGAGCCATCTGACTACCATCTCGGTTTTGAATTCTATAATCATAGCATATTATCATGAAAGCCTATAAAGAAATGTGTGATAGGGTCTATGTATTTAGCAGTGCGCTACATCAAGCATATATAAACATATACATACATTTCCTTAACTTAAGTAAAGTACGTGACAAACTGAAATGAACTAGCAAGGCATGAAGCTAGCTTACATTCATAATTCACATTTAGGAAATAAGCATGCCATACTCATGTCGTTTTCAAAGCATAGTTTCATTTAACTTAACAAGCATCGATTCAAGCTTGTTTAGGCTGTTTTAGAAGCTACTTCTAAATATGATTTAGCTAACTTAACATGCATCAATTCAAGGCATTCTTAGTTCTTTTTCAAGTTGCTTTCAAGTGTGAATTAACTGATTTAACAAGCATCGATTCAAAGTAAAAAGCATGCTCAATTCGTGTCATTTTTAAAGCATAACTTACTCGCTTAAGGCTTACATGTCTGTTTTAACTAACCAAGGTTACTATGTCATTTTCAAGATCATTTTAGGTATGAATTAACCATATTAGCATGCATAGACTTAAGGCATTCTTATGTCATTTCAAAGGCCATTTTCAAACTTGAATCAACTAACTTGAATGCATCGGTTCGAAGCGTTCTTGGGTTGTTTCGAAGCTAGTTTCAATCATGAATTAGTTAATTTAACGGGCATCAATTCGAAACGATCTTAGGTTACTTCAAATCTACTTATAAGCATGAATTAACTAAACTAACATATGTCGATTTGAGGCATTGTTGGGTTATTTCGAGGTCACTTTCAGGTATGAATTAACTAAACTAACATACATCAATTCGAAGCCACTTTCAAGCATTCATTAACTACACTAACATATATTGATTCAAAGCATTATTAGGTTAGTTCAAAGTTACTTTCAGGCATGAATTAACTAAACTAACATGCATCAATTTAGGGTAGTCTTAGGCATGAAAATGAGTTCAGTACTAGTAGTTTCTGATAGGGACTAGACATACACAACCTATGCTAATCTCAATCGAAATGAAACATGTAAAATCAGTCATCATGTTCTCATTTAATCTAACTAACCTTAAACTAGCATGCAACATCATTCAAGGGCTAAAATCTTTTTAAATTTACTAATAATTAGGAGGTGAGAAACACCCACCTCGAATCCAAGCTAAGGACCCATTCTAAGGGTTATTGGGTGCTGTTGTGGATGTTTAGGACCCGAAATTCGACTCCTAACTCGCTACCCAAATGTCATCCTCGAACCAACCTGCTCAGACCCATTTTCAGCCCTCTGACTCAGTCTGTTTCTCGCTGGAGCCATGCGCAATCACCGTCAGTGGCGGTCTTTGTGGTGGTGCGCCAAGGGTTTCAAGCCATGACCCCCTTGAAGCATGGCCCTAACTTGACCCTTCTCCCTGTCACCAGCCGTGAGTTGGGGTCATGGTTCTTGTCAGACCGGCGACCGTAGGTGTGGTGCTGCCACTGCTGTCGCCGTTGCCTGACCCCCCTGTCTTCTCTCTCTCTTTCATTCTCTCAATCTCTCTTCCTCTCTCTCTCTACCTTCGCCGGCGACAAACCAACTGGTGAAGGAGACGCCGGGCTGGCGTGTGCACCGGGGTGGCACTGCCTTCGCCTTTATCGCCCCTCCTCTGCCTCTCTCCTCCTCTCTCTTTGGTTGTGGTTCATGGGGCTGGGGTAGAGAACCCCCCAGTCGCGATTTTTATCTGAAGAAGGGGGCTTCAGCCCCCTTTTTGTTTTGTTTTTATTTTTTTTTGTCTCAAGCTTGTTCAAGTTACACTGCTAGTCTAATTCCTAGCCAGCACTCTGAACCTGATTTAATAATACGATCTTTCGTTGATTATTCGATCCTAAATATGTAAAGGTTTGACTTAATAAACATCGAACTGTATCAAAAGTTGACAACCTAATTGCATTCAGATTCCTAATCGATTTAGTACTCGTTAATAATCTATATTAACGCAAACTAAAAATTATCAAAAGATTTTTAAAATTAATAATAATAATATTAATAGCGACGAAAATATTTTTTTAATAAAATTATCATTCACATAAGTACATCGATAGTAATTTAACTCTTATAGCTAATAAAAATACGATTTTATGACGCAAAAGGCAATACAACCAGCTTAACGTAAAATAGGGAACGCGGGAGTTACATCAAACTTGGCTTTATCAATTTGAATCCCTTTTTTGGACACTTTATGTCCCAAAACAATCCTATCTTGGACTATGAAATGGCTTTTTTCTCAACTCAAGACCAGAGTCACTTCTTCACATCTATTTGGCACAGTGGATAAATTAGCAAGGCGCACATCAAAAAATGAACAAAAAATAGAGAAATCATCCATAAACACCTCTATGAATTTATTAATATAATCAAAAAATATAGTCATCATGCATCTTTGGAAAGTGGAAGGTGCATTACACAACCTAAAAGGCATCCTCCAATAGGCAAAGGTACCTAATGGATATGTAAATGTTGTTTTCTCTTGGTCTTCAGGATAGGTAGGCATTTGGTTGTAACTAGAATACCCATCTAAAAAACAATAAAAACTTTATCCAACTAACTTTTTCAAAATTTGATCAATGAACGGAGGAAAAAATGGTCCTTTTCAGTGATGGAATTTAATTTTCTATAATCAATGCACACCCTCTACCATGTGACCTATCTAGTAGGAATCGATTCACCATCATTATTCTTAACCATAGTTCTGCCAGATTTCTTAGGGACTACTTGAACTGGACTGACCATTGACTATCAGAAATAGGGTAGATAATGCCTGCATCTAAAAGCTTAACTATCTCTTTCTTGACAACTTCTTTCATGTGAGAGTTCAGTCTACATGCCTAATAGGTTTAGCATCGTCCTCTAAATGAATTCTATGCATGCAAAGTGTAGGACTAATCCCTTTCAAATCAACAACTAACCACTAATAGCACCCTTATGATTAAACAAAACACAAATCAACTGTTTCTCTAGATCATAAAATAAAAGAGAAGATATAATAACAGGTAGGGTCTCTTTAGGGCCTAGAAACATATACTTGAGCGAATCAGGAAAAGGTTTTAACTCAAGTTTAGGTGGGGACACAACAAAAGGTGGCATATGAGAACTAGCCAAAGGGGGAAGAGCTTCATAAGTAGACACCCAAGAGGAAGACCGAAGATGAGGAGTGGAATCAAGAGTAAAATCCATCTCATTTATTGTACTCCCTAGGTCAAACAATCTTAAATCCCATGACAAAGACAGGTTTCCAAGGGATCGCTACCCAAAATAGCAGGCAAAGCTTCTTCAATCATTTCATCAATCACATCAACAAACAAGCATTTAGATTCATCTTCAAACACAGGTTTAATAGAAGCTTTAAAAATGTTAAGCCTAGCCCTCATGTTCATCACCGAGACATCCATCACTCCCGACCTATAGCTAATGGTGCATTAGCTGTGGCTAGGAAGGGACATCGTAAAATAAGAGGGATCTACTTAGAAGCATGACTAAGGTCCATGTCCAACACAATAAAATCAACAGGAAATAATCCTTTATCAATTTGCACCAAGACATCATCTATTCGCTCCCTAGGAGTCCTAACTGACCTATCGGTAAGTTGAAGGATACAGTTAGAAGGTTTTAGTTCACCTAATCTCAACTCTAAGTAAACAAAATATGGTATCAAATTAACACTAGAACCCAAATCCAAAAGTGCCCTTTCAATTTTATGATTGCCAATATAACATGAGATGGTAGGGATGCCTGGATCTTTGAGCTTATGCAAAGTGTCACATTTCAAAATCGAGCTCACATGTTCACTTAGAAGAACCTTTTTAGACTTGTCATCTTTAGATTTTCTTTTAAAAGTGTACATATCTTTAAGGAACTTAGCATAGGATGGGATCTATCCAATCACTTTCAAGAGGGGAAGATTGACCTTAACCTGTTTAACGGTCTCTAGGATACTATCTCTTTGCTTGTCTTTCTTAGAAAGGAATAGTGCATCCAAAGTTTGAGAGTAAGGAATCCTTAGCTTATAGGTCACAGTAGAGTCAGACACAATAGGAGAAGGGGATAGGTCATTCTCTTTTTCATTCTCAAGGTCACTCTCCATGGTCTTAAGTATTTCCTCTTTATCATGTTCCTTTTCACTCACTTTTTTATCTACTTCTTTACCACTCCTAAGAACTATTACATCTTTCAATTGTTCAAATTGTTAGCCTTTAGGGTTCTGTATGAAATGACGTGGAAGTTTTCCTTCTTCTTGTTTACCAACAGCTATAGCTAGTTGCTCAAGTTGGGTTTCTAACTTAACTATAGATTGTGAGTAAGAATCAACAATATGCATTTTAAACTCAATTCCTTGGACCTTCGAATCAACATTTTGTACAACATAAGTCAAGGTACCAAGGACAGAAATTACCTTGTCAATATCAGACCTTCTAGATGGAGCTTGATGGGAAGAAGGAGGAACATATCTCTGGTTTTGGAAACCAGGAGAGGTAGGTCTGCGAGACTGGGCTTGAGAATTCTCAACATTTTGAGACCTCTTTGAAAAATTCGGATGATTCCTCCAACCATGATTGTAGGTATTAGAATAAGGATTGTTGGATGGAGGAAATCCTTGGGTAATATTTACTTGTTCATTCATGCAATCAAACTTACCAACACAAGGACATTCAATAGAAGTATGCATGGGACTAGCACAAATTAAACACACATCTTGCATAGAAGGGGCATTAAACACTTTGTTCATGCACAATAATTGATCGAATTTCTTAGCTAAAGTATCAACTTTACTTGAAAGGTCAATTGAAGGTGAAACCTCATAAATCTCCCCTTTAGTTCCTAATTTCCTAGGCAAATCAGAATGTGAGGAAGTAGCATACAAATGTGGATTCTCACTCAAATGTTCAAATAATTCCCAAGCATCCTCGGGAGTTTTGTACAAAAAACTGCCACCACATGATGTATCAACCATTTGCCTATTATGCTTATCTAAGGCAGAGTAAAAACTCTAGACAAGTTGCCACATAAGGACCTCATAGTGAGGACAACTTTGCAACAACTCTTTAAACCTTTCCCAACTTTCATGCAATTGTTCATTTTTATTTTGTGAGAAAGTGGTTATAGCACATCTTAAGGCAGTCAGTTTCTCAATAACTCTTTAAGCCTTTCCTAACTTCATGCAATTGTTCACTTTTATTCTGCCATAAAGTGGTTATAGCACGTCTTAAAGTAGTTAGTTTACCAATAGAGAAAAACTTTTTCAAGAATTTCTTTTACATTTAATCCCCAGTGGTAATGTTTGTCTTAGTATCCAACCAAGCTTTAGCTTTCTTTTAAAGAAAAAGGAAAAAGGCGCAAGCGAAGAGCATCATCAGAGATATTATTCAAGAATATAGTGGAATGAATCTCCAAAAATGCATCAACGTGCTTGAAAGGATTTTCAGACTCTAGCTCATACAACGATAGGATTATTTGGATAAGAGAATGTTTAGTCTCAAATGGCGCCATAACAGCGGGCATATATGTTCTTGCTGGTGAGTCATATGTAGCAAGAGTAAAATACTCTTTAAGTTGCTTTGGTGGTGGGGTTTCTTTTTCAGTCATCTTTTTCTTAAATTCCTTTTTCTTAGCTCCTATTTTACGAAGACAATGTTCAATTTCAAGATTATATGGTTTAAGATCTAAACACAAAGAACGTTTACCATACATATACCCACAAACAACCAGGAGAAAAGAATGAATTCAACACAACAATAACCACCAACAAAATAAGAAGAAAAGAGAAGGGAGAGATAAGAAGGAAAAAATAAATAAAAACAAATAGGAGAAAGATCTAAGGGACGGGGGAAAACTGAAAAAAAAAGTAAAATAAAAAATTAAACAAAATAAAAAGAGAATAAAGGAAATAAAAGGGAAGGAGATTGTTAGATTAGATACAATAAATAAAATAACAGAAATAAAAAAGTTAAATTAGATTAGATTAGATTAGATTAGAGGGGAGAGGGAAAATAGTTAGATTTGAAGGGAGAGGGAAGAACAAAAATAAAATGGTTAGATTAGGGGGGGTTGGGGAAAGAAACAATAAAAATAAAAGAGAAGGGGGTGGAGAATAAATAAATAAAATGATTAGATTAGAAGGGAAAAAGGGGGGAAAGAAAAGAGAAAATTCAAAAATTATTATTTGTTCCTCGGCAACGGCTCCAAAAACTTGATGTGAATTTTATGTTTAGTTTTAAAACCCTTTTACTTACAAGCGCACAAGGCCAATTGTAGACTAACGAGTATAGGGGTGTCAATCCCTCGAGGAACAATAGCGATTTTCAATTTAAATTTTCCGATTATAAAGAATAGTTAAATTAGGGAGTTCAATTATCAATGTGGTTTAAGGGAACCAGAGAAAACCAAATGTATCAAGTAGAGAGAAATCATATTAGAGAATGATCTAGGACTTTGAATTTCACCATTGATGCAAATATTGATTTAATAATTCAAATGGGGATTCAATTTGTCTCTTGTTCAACCTAAACTATAACCATTGGGTCATAAATAAAAAAATGATTATAATTATCAAATGAGATTATTTATCTAGAAGGTTAGCATGAATCATTCTTGTTAGACATAACTCATCTGATTTCTAGAATAAATTATTCAATTTTAACAATTATAATTTTAAGTCCAATTACATAATCATCATGTTAGCCTACAAGGTCTAATATTCATTTGAGATAACAAATTAAAATAGTGTAATCAACATGATTAAAAATTAGTATTAAGATGCATAAATAGATTACATTCAAATATAAACTCAAAATTATGTAATTAAAGACACAAAAATAATCCAATAAGAAATTAGGAAAAAAAAATAATATCGTTATCAAGGATCCATCCTAGTCCTATAAACGAGTAGTTTAGCTAGCCATAGTTAGTGAAAACACCATTAAAGTTGGTATATTTTACTTCCTATTTCCAAACTTTTGCACTCAATTACGAAACTAATTAAGCACACAGTCTCCATGTTGATTCGCAAATGAGATGAGAAGAGAACAAAAAAAATAGTCAACAAAGCTTATTTTTCTTCTAAACCCTCAATCCAAAAGATTTTATCTTACAAAATACTCTCTACTCTAAAAAAAAAATAGAAGATGGAGGATAAAATAATGCTTGGAAGAGTGATAGGGAGGGTAGATGAATGATGTGAATGACTCCAACCAATGGCCTCTTTTTATAGTGTAAAATCAACCCCTCTTAATGCCCAAAAATTAATGAAAATTAATTTCAATTAATATGTTGGCTGTTATGTTGCATATAAAAAGGCTAGTCTTAAGCTATAAACTAATAAAGATTAATTAGTTTTAACTAGGTTAGTTTGAGGTTGCTAAGCCAAGTCTTTGATTATTTGAGCTGCTGGCCCATGGTGTGCACTGGTTGGGAGAGAGGAGATAAGAAGGCACTGGGCCAAGGCCAGGTAGAGGAAGAAAGGGAGAAGAGAGGAGGCAGACTTAGTTGGCTGCTAGCTGGGCCAATGTCTAGTGTGGAGGGCTAGTGATTTGGGCCGCGGAGGTCAGGCCCAAGCGGACTGGAGGGGAAGAGGAATGAAAAGGAGGGAGGCGCCGGCCACACAGTCAAGTCTGGCCCACGTGCTCAGGCCTAAACGACCCTTTTTATGCTTTTTTCTCCCTTCTTTCTCTTTCTCTTTCTTTTGGGCTCTTAAGCTTGGACCATGAGTTTTGCATTTGCGGGAACTCAAACAAATTCAAATCGAATTGATCAACTTCATACTCAAATTCTTTTATTTTATTTCTCTTGAAAATTACATAAAATGTGCATTATTCTCTTATAAAATATATTTCAAAGACTTAAAAGTATGTAAAATGAAGGATAAAATTATATATAAAATATGAAATATAAATTTACCCCAAAGTTGACAGTGATTGAGTATATTTTGACTCCCCACGGATGCCCCTAAGTTGCCATGCTTGTGGAAAGAAAGAAGAATAAAAGAATGTCGAGCCAGAGCTGACCATGGACCCCCTGTAGTGGTGCCTATGGTCCACGATGGCGTCATTTCCCCCAAGACTATTTGTTTTCTCGTGATTTTTCGACTTCCAGATAGTTTTAATGTCATTATTTCTCATAGCTGTTCGACTTTCAGGAGTTTCACCATAAAAAGGGTATTTTCAACCTCATTTCAGGACACATCCCATCCGATTTCACTCTCCATAATCCACTATCTAGATTAAGATTGTAGATTAGATTAGAGGAAAAGCAAGTTGAAGGTGAAGATTGTAAAGATTCCGGATCGGGTTTGTAATGGCGGTTCAAGCGCGCATCGACTTAGCAATGCTTCTCCCTTCTCTTCTCTTTTCTCTTTAGATTTTTATGCTTTCATATTATAGTTGATTTTCATGTTAAGTTTTAGATTGTTAATCTTGGAATTGAGTTAAGTTGTTGTAATTAAACCAATTCTTGTTTTGATCTAAAAGTGCTTTGGATTTGTTGGGTTTATTTTATTGAATCTTAGATGTTGAATTGCTAGTAAGAAACTTGATCAATTTCTTGCTTTTTTTAGACATTTAGTGAAGAACTGAAAGGTGAAACTAGATGTTGGAAAACTAAGATTCGACTTAAGTGTGTGGGATCTTGAGAAAGGCTCACAGTTTAAGAAAGCCCTAAATTTGATAATCACGTTCTTAATGATATTTGATTAATCAAAAATGCTTGAGAAATGGTAGTTGATTAGATTTAATAATTTCATTCCACTTTGAAAGTGGGGTTTGATAATTAGATTATCGGTTTTGAAATTAGCCATTTAAAAAAAAAGGCGCTTGATTAATTCTTTAGTTGGAAAATTACTTGATTTAATTAAATTCCTTGATTGTTTGCCTATTAGATAAGATAAGTGGCATAGCTAAATTTTATTCTCAAATTTGGATTTGCTTAGCATATCTTGATAGAATATAACCCAATAGCTTGACCAACTCTCTGTGAGATTGACCTGGATTTGCTACAGCGCCACTGTACACTTGCAGCCCTATCAAGTTTTTAGCGCTGTTGTCGGTAACTAGTGTCAAATATTAGGTTTTTCTCAATAGGTTTAACTAAGCAGTTTGTTTAAATTTAAAAAAAATTAAAAAATTAAAAAAAGGAGATGAAAAATTTTCGCGGGGAAAAAAAAAAAAGCAATGGCCATTTTTCATTTTCCCCAATTTGAGTATGAATTATTTTGGAGGTATTTTAAGCATTTGCATACTTTTCTTGTTTGAGATGGTTATTGTGTGGGCAAATGGGAATTTTAGACGTTGTTGATTAGGGTGTGAATAGTAAAACCCAAGTTCTTTTAGAGTATTGGGGTTTTCATGACAAAAATGTTGATGAGGCATGATATTTGTTTTAGTGGATTGCTTGGGATTCATTTGAATTTGAGAAGGCTAGTTGTGTTTCCAGGTATTTATTCTTTAATCGTTATGCATTTTATGTTGGATCTTATTATGCGCCTTTTGGGTGTTACTTGTGTAATTCTTTTGACTATGCTATTAATTCATATCCTTATTATGTATGCTATATTCAACCTGACTTTGCATCACCCTGGGATAACGCTCATGTTTGTCCTGACCTTACATGAATCATCATTTCCTTTAGCTCAATGCATGGGACTCAAGGTGGGTGAGCCTTTTGGGGTAATTACTAGGTTTGATGTTGCTCATGCATGTTTTGAGTCAGAAGATACTTTAGATAAGGTGCATGATCTAGATAAGACTCCTTTGGAGGAGTCACGTGATGTGTTTGTGCATAAGGGGTCTCCCAGCCTTGGTTTTGATGATATTGTTCTGCCTAATCCCCTTAATCATTCCTATGTTTCATCTATTTGTTCATTGCCCTCTCCCTCCCCTGAGTATTACATTAATGCGCCCATTAGTACTCCTATGATTTTTTATGCTATTGATTTGAGCTATAAGGATAACATGTTTAGTCTGCTTGGTGGGAATGTTGATGATTATGTGTCCTTAGGTTACTTTAGGGGGTATGATCCCTCCATTGACCCTTATTGTATATGCCTAGAGGACTTGCCTAAGAAAGTCATGTGGACTACATTCTTTAATCCTTCCCATGATTTTTCTAAGGCATTTGATAAGGTTATGAGGGTACTTGTTGTCTTTGGTGTGATTTTGGTTATTGCCTCTTACCTTGTATTTTCTAAACTGTGGTTCTAGGAGTTTGATAAGCTCCTGCTCATGTTGACGGTGTCTAATTTAATGAGCCAAGTCTTGAAGTTGCGATGGAGTGGCTGATACTCCGTTTGGCCCATTTTCAAGGAGGTCTTAGGTTAGGTGCATCTAGCACCTAACCTGGTGTGATTGTTATGTATTGTTTCCATTCCCTTCTTCCGCTTTTTTTTTTTTTCTTTGAATAACAATGCTTTATTTAAGCATGGGAGAAGGGTAGTTTCATGCCTTCCATTTTGGTTTTTAGTTTGCATACTTGTTAAACTATGTAGTTTTAGGTTTCTTTTTATTTGCACTAGTGTGATGTATTTAGTTGCATTTAGGTTTGCATATAGGATTATGTGCAGGGATGGTGTTGATAACCTCTAATGATGCTTTTGTTAGGCAAAATGGCTTTCATGAGTTTGAGTGAGTTTTGATATGTAATCCCTTTTGGTGCTAAAATTTTTAAAGGTTTTGTGAATATTCCTTGTTTTGATACTTTTCTTGAATTTTGTTCTCCCTTGGGGTCCTTGGCACTAATGTTGGTACATGATAGTCATTATATGAACTTAATGAGACTTCGGTAGATATCCTGTGAGATTTTGAGCTTTATTTGGACTAATTCATTGTATTTAGTCTCATATTTCTTTCATGTGTGTGACTCTTCCAAGTTGCATCTCTAGAACTTGCCTAGACTCTTATTCAAAACCATATTCGCATGTGCACAGCTGATGATATGATAGAGGCATTTCTCTCTTTGAACATTTTAGCCACATAGCCAAATAGCAAATCCTTGAATTACATGTTTATTCCCTTTATTAGCCCATTTAAGCTTATATCTATATTTGTTGTGAGCACTTCATATTAGCCCTTACCCAAACACATATTCTTACCTTTAGGCCAAGTCAATGAAGCATCACTTCATTTATGTAGTAGGTGGTTTTGGGGATAATTGAATTTAAGGTGGCTCTAATGCGTTGTTTTGTTGAGGGCTTGATGATATTGAGCTTTTGCCTTGGTTCCCTCTTGTTCGGGTTGTATAAGTACATATAAATTAGATTGTGAGTTGATAGCTACTGATTCTATGCCTTTTAATAATTGCAATTTTCATTTTATTTTTCAAAAAAACAAAAATAAAAAAAAGAAACAAAAAGTTAAGTTAAAGAAAAAGAAAAAAAAGGAAGATGAAGTCATGTTGCCCAAAAAAAAAAAAAAAAACCTAAAAAGAAAGAAACAAAAACCAGAGAAAAGATACTAGGTGATTGGCATTGGATATGTAAATAGCTTGTGTTCCTTATTGGTCAACTCATTTCCTATATGTTTCGTTTGGGATAAGTTCATTGTATTGTTGAGGTTTGGAGGATTAGTGATTTTCATGGGTTCTTGGTGGTTTGTTGGCTGCTCGCTAGTCACTTGGCTAAGTAGCTCCACATTGTCTCAAATGCATTTGTCCACTCCTTTCTCTTAGCCCTTCTAGCCCACATTACAACTCATATAAAGTCCTTTTAATTGTCTTGTGCACATTTCATTTTAGTGGTGGAGAATTTGAGGTTCTTAGCAAGCATATGGTAGATTGATTTTTTGGAATGAGTTAGGGGTGAACCTATGCTATATTTTAAACACATAAGAGGGAGCATTCCATATTTTCTCAAAGTGAGGTTCTACCAGTCTATTTGACTTTAATCAATTCCATGTGCTTGCATGACATGCTTCGTGGTTCTTTGGAGGTGGTCAAGTTTGATATTAAGCTTGTGGTCTCGTACTTTTTCGAAAACCTTCTCCTACTTCTAATTTTAAAACGTTTTGCATGCTATTTAGGGTTGCCATTGCTTACTATTCTTACTTGTGATATGCTATGAGTTGCCTACTTTAAAGACGTTGTTATTTTGAGTCCTAGATGCATCTCCCTTTGTCGGTCTTCTCTAGTGTTTGCTTGAGAACAAGCAACGGTTTAAGTATGAGGGAGTTTGATAAGTGCTTAAAGTGTGTATCATTTTAGGGTCATTTTGCTGCATTTTTAGGGAAAATTGTGTACTTTATGTTATAATTTTATGCTCCTTTTCCTATTTTATGCTTAGGTATAGTTCTTTTCTGTATTTTGTAGGTTTTTGGACCACTTTAACCTAAAGTTAATCATGATTGAGTGTGTTTTGACTCCCCACAAATACCCCTGAGCTGCCATGCCCGTGGAAAGGAAGAAGAACAGAAAGATATCGAGTCGAAGCTGACCACGGACCTCCCGTGGTGGTGCCCACGGTCCCTGGTGGCTTCATTTCTCTCGAGGCTGTTTGTTTTCTCGCGATTTTTCGACTTTCAGGCAATTTTAATATCATTATTTCTTATAGTTGTTTGGCTTTCAAGAGTTTCACTATAAAAAGGGTGCTTTCAACCTCATTTCAAGGCACATCCCATCCCATTCCACTCTCCATAATCCACTATCTAGATTAAAATTGTAAATTATTAGAGTAAGAGCAAGTTGAACGTGAAGATTGCAAGGATTGCGGATCGGGTTTGCAACGACAGTTCAAGCACGCATCGATTGAGCAATTCTTTTCCCTTCTCTTCTCTTTTCCCTTTAGATTTTTATGCTTTCATATTATAGTTGACTTTTATGTTAAGTTCTAGATTGTTAATTTTGGAATTAAGTTGAGTTCTTGTGATTAAACCAATTCTTGTTTTGATCTAAAAGTTCTTTGGATTTGTGAGGTTTGTTTTATTGAATCTTAGATGTTGAATTGCTAGCAGGAAACTTGATCAATTTCTTGCTTATTTTAGACATTTGATGAAGAACTGAAAGGTGAAGCTAGATGTTGAAAAACTAAGATTCGACTTAAGTGTGTGGGATCTTGAGAAAGACTCACTGTTTAAGAAATCTCTAAATTTGATAATTGCATTCTTAATGATCTTAGATTAATAAAAACCGTTGAGAAATGGTAGTTGATTAGATTTAAGAACTTCATTCCACTTTCAAAGAGGGGTTTGATAATTCGATTATCGGTTTTAGAATTACCCATTTAATGAAAAGACGCTTGATTACTTCCTGAGTTTGAAAATTACTAGATTTGATTGAATTCCTTGGTTGTTTACCTATTAGATTAGATAAGTAGCATAGTTAAATTTCATTCTCAAATTTGGATTTGCTTAGCGTATCTTGACGGAATATAAACTAATAGCTTGACTAAGTTTCTGTGGGAGCGACCTTGATTTGCTACAATACCATCGTGTGCTTGCGGCTCTATCAATATGCAATTCATAACTACCCAAATTTAATATGCATGCTTTTCAATATTTGATCCACCTAGTTGACTCTCTCAGATAAAATTTAGCAACGTTAAAACAACTCCAGTCATATGTATTCATATTCACTTAGATAAGAGAAAGAAAGAGCGAAAAAGAAAGTACACACACTAAAGGGTTTGTTAGCAGAAAGCAAGACATAAGGCGAAAGAAGGAACTAGAGTGCATTTCGACAGCATGGACACGAATCTTAGTGTGCAACTTCAAAGTGTGGCTCTAGGGGGAAGATGGGTGTAATAGTTCGTGATTTTAGGATATAATTATGAACTTCTCAAATTGCTTGTAATTTCATTATAAAGTAGACTGTCCTCCCTTTTTTTGAATCTCTTTTTATTAATTTCTAGATTATCTGTGGCAAAATTTACTTATTTTTTTTAGTTTTGGGGTTAATGACAAAGCTTCTTTATGTTCATACATTTAACATACCGGAAGCTTCAAAATGTAGAAATGAAAACATAATCCATTTTTGCATTCCTTCTAATTTTTATTGCATCATTTTTGGGGTTTTAGACACTTACACAAAAGCTTTAGGATTACTGCTTATCCTAACTAAGAAAAAAAACAAACTGACAAATGTCTAGGTGATGGGATAAAACTATAAGACAACATTAAATTAGATGCAATGGAGATGCTTTGAGCCTATATCAATAGCCCCATCAAGAGAAGAAAAGCTAATAATTAATCACATACTTAATAAGTGATCTCACAAAGAGAAACATGACAACAGTTGATGATAGGAAGAACAATATCAACAAAAAGGGGAATGAACATCAATAAGCCATTAAAAATAATTATCCAACAAAGACCAATCTCAATATTCATTGATAATCTTAATCTAAAAATTAACAACATCATTCAACGAATGCCGTCGTAGTCACTAGAAACTGATTCAATACAACGATCTTTGGAACCATACAATAGTAGCTAATCAAATTACACTTGCTAAATGAATCACAAAAATCAGCATATCTCTTTCCTCTATTTTCACATAATTAAACATATGTATAATTTTGACAACTCTAAACTCAAATGCATAATTTTGATTCTGAAAACTCAATTCAATAAAAGAAAGGAATCTCCTTTACATTTTGTCATGAAATTTTAAGTTTTTGTTTTTGAAAACTCAATTCAATAACCTCAAATATGGACAGAAGTTAGCCATCAATCTCATCTCCAAGACAAAAGCTTTGAAAGTATTATTCCCCGATCCTTGTGCTTGGGAAGCTTTTGAAGAGACCTATTTGACATCTAAACTAGCTATATCCTATAAAAAGATAATAATGAAGTTTGGGTAGGTATTTTCCTTGTATTGGAGCTTATAGATGCTACGAGATGCGCTGTTGTTTTTAGCAAGAATTACTTGACAAAAGTAGGCTGATTGGGAGAATCATTTTAAAAAACCATATGGATGATTCCTTTTGGCCTTCAACCTAGAAAGAGGTGATATGTCGACTACGAAGAAAAAGGGGTTCATTGTTTTGTAATTTGGGATACTCAAAAACCAGGATAGAGGAGGGGAAGAATTAAAGATAGCAGAGTATGGCTCCCAAGTACTTGGAAAATGACGGTAACGGTTGGTGTTAGGCTAAAATTGAGACTACACTTTATCATTTTCTTTCTTTGTTAGCTATAGAATTACTTATATTTGCTGAATTGTGCTTGAAGTCATTAAATCTATTTTTTCAAGGGCCCATTTGCAAAAACTATCGAAATGCATAACTTTGTGTGGCAGACTAGATGTTTATCCTTGGTTTACTTGCGATCCATAAGTTTCAACCCCCAAAGATCCGCATCATTTCCAACCATAGATAACTTACTATGTTTAATAACTAAATCCACCCAGCAAGACCTCCTTTTCAAAGCGTTTGAAATAAAGATAGCTAAGCCATGAAGATTCTTCACTTTTTTAAACTGAAGAACCAATTGAATTACATGCATAATATGGTGTGGCAGATCATGGATAATTAAATATTGGGTTATTCAACACCATCGTATAAGTTGCAATTAATATATATGACCTTGTCCTCAGGTTTAATTTAGCGTTTACCATCTCATCCAATAATAGAAAACTTCATGTTCTTGACTGGGCAATTTTTCTAATATTGATGGAAAAAACACATAACAAAGATAAATAAAAACCAAATTCTACTATTTTGAGTTTTCAATACCCTAACTCTCACCTAGGTAATTCTATAATACCAACTTTAATTCCCAGCATTATTTTGCAATCAAACAAAAAATCCCTCACACCCAATTCACTACAATTTCCAATTCACCTATTTTGAAACAAAAGAAATGGAAAATCTTAACTCAATTGAATCACACAAATTGCAGGCTTGCATAAAACAAATTCAATAATTTCAGCCTGAAACAAAACCAATTGAATGATTGCTTTTCAATAATTGGGAATTTAAAACCCTAAAGTTGAAAGAGTGATAGAAAAGGGACATTAGCTCAATCAACAAATCCAAAGCCACTTGCCTTTGTCAAATTAGCAAGCAAGGAAGAAAGTAATGAGAAACAATGCTTATTACTACTTCTCATTCATCATCACGGCCATATGGGTATAAATACGCCAAGAGTTCTAAACTTAGACCTTTTCTTTGGTGACATGACCTCTAGCTAAAGTATAAATACGCCAAGAGTGATAGAAAAGGGACATTAGCTCAATCAACAAATCCAAAGCCACTTGCCTTTGTCAAATTAGCAAGCAAGGAAGAAAGTAATGAGAAACAATGCTTATTACTACTTCTCATTCATCATCACGGCCATATGGGTATAAATACGCCAAGAGTTCTAAACTTAGACCTTTTCTTTGGTGACATGACCTCTAGCTAAAGTATATGGTAAGATTACAAGATATATACATAATATCACAAATATTATCATAAAGATTATCACAAACATTATCAAAAAATATTACAACTTATATCTTGCTCATCACTCCCCTTCAAGTTGGAGCATGGAGGTTAGCAATGCCTAACTTGGACTGTAGATATTGGAATTACTGCTTGGCTAGTGCCTTGGTAAAAATATATGCAATCTGATGCTTAGATGGTAAATAACCTATTTCCAGTTCTGTTGAGAAGATGCGTTCCCGAACAAAATGACAATCAATTTCGATGTGTTTCGTCCTCTCACGAAAAACTAGATTCTTGGCAATGTGTAATGTCGCCTGATTGTCACAAAATAATGTCATAGGTAGGTTAACAAACACCCATTGAGAAGTCAGGAAAGAGCGAATCCATATAAGCTCACTTATTGATGCTATTATAACGCGGTATTCAGCTTCTGCTGAAGACCTAGAAACAGTAATTTACTTCTTAGTCTTCCATGAGATTGGAGATCTTCCAAGTGTGACAAAATACCCTATTAATGAATGTCGAGCAAGATGGTAGACTCCATAGTCCGAATCGCAATATGCAAGGACCGCAGATCACCATCACTTCTCATAAGGAGTCCTTGCCCGAGATTGCCTTTTAAGTAGCGTAGCACACGCTCTGATGCATTCATGTGCTCCTTCTTGGGATTCTACATAAATTGAGATAGAATATGCATAGAATAGCTTAACTCAGGTCATGCCATGGTTAAATAAATAAGACATCCCACTAGTCTTCGATACTGAGACGGATCCTTTAGATCTTTGTTAGTAGTACAGGCTAATTTGTGATCAATCTCCATGGGAAAGTCAGATAGCTTAGCACCAATAACCCACATTCATCAATGATCTCCAACACATATTTCCGTTGTAAGAGAACTAGCCCTTTTGGACTACGGGTCACCTCAATGCCTAAGAAGTACATGAGTGGCCCTAAGTCTGTAATCCGAAAACACTTACGTGGATACTCCTTGAAAGCTGAACTTGCCTCACTATTATTCCCTGTGAGAATTAGGTCATCAAATAAACTACTAAGGCTATAAAGATCTCATTCTTACAATAGGTGAATAAAGAATAGTCCGCATAGGACCAAATAAAACCATATGCAAGTAGTTTAGAGGATAGTTTGGCAAGCCATTGTTGAGGAGCCTGTTTCAACCCATATAAGAACTTCTGAAGTTTGCACACCTTGTATGGTTGTTTGGTTTTAAAACCAAGAGTTAAAGTCATGTACACTTTCTCTTCCAGGTCACCATGCAGGAACGCATTGTTGACATCCACTTGATGGAATTCCCATCCCTTTGCAGTGGCAATGGCTAGAAAATAATGAACAATTGTCATTTTTGTGACAGGGCAAAGGTCTGAGTAAAATCAAATCCTTCCACCTATTTATCATCTCGAATAACCAATCGGGCTTTGTACCTCTCAATGCTACCATCTGCGTGTATTTCACCTTGTAAATCCATTTACAATTGAGGGACTCACGTCCTGGGGGCAAGTTCACTATAGTTCAAGTATGATTTGATTCTAAGGCTTCAATCTCTTCAGTCATCACTTCTCTCCAATGTGCATCCCTAACTACTTCATGATAGAATTTATGTTCTATGATGTTAGTTATTGCAGAGAGAAAATATTTACAGGCATTAGAAAAATTGTTACAGGTAATATAATTGGCAATGGGATATGGATTACCTGAAGAGACCTGTTAGAGTGGGAGAGCATGAGTTGAGGGGTCTTTTGTCGAGGCGCGGTAGCAAATGTAATTTTGCAAATGGCACGGAGTACGTCGGTCATGCTTGCTGGGCTTTAATTCAGTGGGTTGTGTGGGCTCAGTAGTTTGATCAAGCCCATCTCCAAAGCTATTGTCTATTGCGACAGGCCTGTGATCATCAAACGCGCCCTGGGCCTCCATTGGCCCAGCATTATCTGTGCAAGGAGCAGCATTATCTGGCCCAACTACATCCGTCTCCACTGGCGCAGCATTATCGGTGTTGGCGAGGAAGAATGGGCCACGCATAGGGGCCCTATGAGATGCCACTGATTGGTCCAGTGCTGCGATGGGTTCAACATTCTATTGCTAGGTCAGTAGTCCATAATCATCAATAAGGCACCCATTAGGTTATGAATCATATGGCCAATCTTCAATTTGAGTCTCTGTAGTTATGCCAGAAAATGAAAAAGTATTTTTGCAGAAGAACACATCTCTACTCACGAAAATATTCCTATTTTCCAAATCATAGACTCACCACCCTTTTTGCCGTGAGGATACCTTATGAACACACACATTTGCGACTCAGTTCCTTAAACTTATCCTTGAGTCGTTGATTATCATGCACATAACAAAGGCACCCAAACACACTAATATGTTCGTATGAGGGCTTAGCATTAAATAACACTTTATAGGGAGTTTTTCCATCCAACACTACGGAGGATGTCCTATTAATTAAGTATGCAATAGGTAGAACACATTCTCCCCCAAACTCAAGTGGTAAGGAACTTTGGAATCTAAGTGCCTTAGCGACATCCAATACATGACAGTGTTTTCTTTTAACTCGCCCATTTTGCTAAGGTGTATCAACACATCTGACCTGATGTACAATCCCATGTTCCTCATAGAATGTCTTCATAGGTCCTGAAGTAAACTCTCGCCCATTATCATTTCCAATGACCTTTGCTTTAGCCCCAAATTGAGTTACAACCATCACACAAAAATTTTGAACTAATTGGGAAGCCTCACCTTTATCATGCATTAGGTTAGTCCACACGTCTCTACTACCATCATTGAGTATGGTCTGAAAATAACTGGCTCCACAAAAGGACTTAACATGATAGCAACCTCAAATATTGTAGTGTATGGATCAAAAAATTTAGAGGCTTTATTATCACCAATGGGAAAAGGATCATGAGATTGTTTGGCCCATAGGCACATATCACAAAAATCATCTTTATGCTTACTTGTTGACTCTAACTGGATATCACTAGAAACTTTAGAGAGAACTTGTCTAGAAGGATGCCCCATCCTATGATGCCATACTTCTTGTGAGGTAACCTTGTTGGCTTGAGCATTTGCTTTCGGACCATCCTTGTAAACAAAGACCCCTCTTCTTAGCTCACCTACTCCAATCAGGTTCTTCATAGAAGATCCTGTACCAAGCAAAGCCTTTTAGTAAATGTTACCATACAAAAGTAAATTGCAATCCAAGGTTGGTACATGTAGAACCTCATTCAATATAAGTTTAGGATTCAATACAACTGAACCCTTTTTAATAGCTTATGTTATGGTCCCATTAGCCATGATACCAGGACTTGCATCAATATTGATAATATTTCTTAGTAATTGAATCTCCCCCGTCATGTGTTACAATGCCCCGGAATCAAATAACCGTGGTTTCTTAGCTGGTAATTTTTCAAGACCTGGCTTTGATGTCTCAATAAGACTTAAAAGCCTTTGTACTTGACTCGAGGCGAATCTATGCATAAAGGGGTTTGAAATGCTGCTCTCGGTTACAGCTGATGGTGATGTATTCTCCCCCTAAACTTGAGCCGCTTATGATACCCCTCGGCTGGACTGCAAAGTTCCTCTGCCTTGGCCTCGGTTCACACAACCACTGCCACGACCAGCTCTTTGTCGTCCGTGGCCACCCCTACCTACCATGCACGTTCCATCTGGGTTGATACGTAATCAATTCATAATAGCCTGCCTCGATGTGTCTAGTCTTCCCACAATGGCTGCACATTGCCCTTTCTCCTTGTGACTAAAACGTGCTTGTGGACTGAGTGATGACAAAGGCAGCGCCTGTCTCGTGCTTGGCATCCCGAGCAATCATCACCCCTTTATGGTTCTCTTCTTGTTGGACCATATTAAAGATCTTGTCTAGTGGGTAACAGATCCAGAGCTAAGATTTAACTCCAAAATGTGGATAAAAAATCATCGTCGAGGCCTATCAAGAATTGATGCACCTTGTCCTCTTCTAGCATCTTCCCAATCTTTTCTATCATTCTGCATGAACATGTTGGTAACTTAGTATAACTATCCAATTCATTCTAGAGGCTCGTGAGCCAACTAAAGAAGCCGACTACTTCCTGTCCATCTTGCTTATATGAAGCTATTTCGGCTTTTAATTTGTGAATTCTAGGAACATTCGGAACAGAGTAGCGCTTCCAAATGCTTTCCCACATCTTGTATACTGAGTCCGCGTACACTATACTTGATGTAGCTTTGGATCGATCGCGTTCGGGATCTAGGATGTGATGATGGAATTAAACATGTCCCATGCATCAGCTTTCCCCATTCGTTCTCCATCCTTGTTTTTGGGCCTTGCTAACTTTCCATCAATGAAAGCTAATTTGTTTTTAGCTTTGAGTGCAGTTCGTACTGCTTGTTCCCATAAGTCATAATTTTTTCCAATAAATTTTACTGTGGTAATTATTGCACCAGGCGAATTAGAAGGATAGAGAAGGTGTGGGGATTGACTATCAATGATAAAAGGTTTTGGTTTTTGATTCGTGATCTTTCAGTTCATCATCTTTCCCTATAGCTTTCCACCTTTAAGAATTACAAGTTATAGTGTTTTGGCCTGAATGGCTCTGATACCATGTCAAATTAGCAAGCAAGGAAGAAAGTAATGAGAAAGAATGATGGCTACTGCTTCTCATTCATCACCATAGCCATCTGGGTATAAATACACCAAGAGTCCTAACCTTAGACCTTTTCCTTGGTGGCAGGACCTCTAGCTAAAGTATATGATAAGATTACAAGATATATCCACAATATCTCAAATATTATCATCACGATTATCACAAACATTATCAAAAAATATTACAGCTTATACCTTGCTTATCAGCCTTCGATTAGCGTTAAATGAAAGCGTCATAACTGAAACACATTGTCGATCACCAAGGAGTAGAGAGAGCAGAAGGAAGCGGAGAAGCAGAAAGAAGTGAACAGGGAGACCAAGCAGACATAGGAGAGAGACATCGAGGCATCGCCATTAACACTGAACAGCTTCATTGCCGGATGATTGGTCTTGCTCAAGTTGATTACAAAAACTTGATTGAAGTGTTTGTGTTTCGATCATCGATAGTGAAGAAGTGACCATGCGAGTATCAAAGTCAATGGGTCTCTTTAGTGTTTTGGCTGTCAAACTATAATAATAAAAAAAATTGGTGCCTGCTTCTTTTTATTTGGTTTTCGCAATCCCACTTGTGAGTAAAGAAATATACATTAAAAAAAAAGGCCTACCATGTGTAAGGCCTTTTTCTTTTCACTAATAAATCCCAATTTACCATCCTCAATCAACTTCATCGCACTTCAACCCACTTCGCAAACTTCAATAAAAAAATACCCCCTTGAATCCATTTCAACTCACTTTAACCCACTTCAACCAACTTCAACTGACTTCCCACTATTTTAACCAACTTCTGCCCATCATACAACAAAAAAAAATTCAACTCACTTCAATCAAATTCAGCCTACTTCAACCCACTTCAACCAACTTATACAGGAGTAATGCCTTTTTTTTTTGACAAAATGTTTTGATAGAAAAACAGTCCATCAAAATTTTTGACCACAATTTTGAGGGAAAGTATAAAATTTTGAAGGGTGTACTATTTATGCAGATCTCAAGGGTTATCTTGACCGGAGGTTGATTAATTTTGACGGAAAGTCCGTCAAAAATTAAAAACTACTGTGCAAATTGTGAGATGGCCATCAAAAACAATGACTAATAATTTGTTTTTGACCAATGATTTTGATGGGTCATGTCGAAATCACTCAAAATCGTCTGGAACATTAAGCAGTTAGGACGGGTCCAGTCAAAAGTCCCGTCACAATTGTGAATAAATGAGCCGCTGCCTTTTGAGTATGCATTTACGATTGAAATCAGATCTGGCTTTTAGTCTTCACCCCTGAGCCTCACCAACTCTCCAAACCTTCAGGTGTGTTTGGATCTAGAAAAATAGCTTAGAAAGAAAATAAAATATGAAAAGTTAAACTTTTTCCCTGTTTGGAGTGGAAAAAAAAGAAAGGAAAAAAAGTAAGGAGGGAATCATGAAGGAAAGTTTAAAAATTATAACTTAAAATATTTTCCTCGCAAAATGTTGAGGAAAAAGGGTGGAAAATTTTAAGAGCTATGCTCTATTTGGGAAAGAGCTTTTTGGCCCCAAAAAACTCTTTTCTAGGTATTAGTTATTTGACTTTGGTCAAAAAACTCTTTTGATTATTTGATTAGATAGCTTTCTGAATTAGCTTTTTCTACCCAAAAAGCTAATTTAGAAAAAACTCTTTGGAAGAGCTTTCTGCATTAGCTTATTACTGTTTAACATAAAATTTACCATACTACCCCCTTCTTTTGACATAATTACATTTACAGTATTTAGCATACAAACCCTACTCCTTGCTTCATTTTTCATTCTACATTCTACCAATGTATTTCTTCTCCACCCGCTCTTCCTTCAACTTAGCGAAAGCCATCTTTGAGGATTGTTCATCCAATAAGGTTATTCTTCAACTCGAAATACTTATGTTTTCATGTGCCATTTTTAATTTTCGTTCTCCTTCTTTCTCCTTCAACAATTATTTTGTGGGTTGGATTTCTCATGGAATTGAAACTTTGTGCTAACATTGGACTTTTTGTTTTAGATTTTTTTGTTCGTTTTTTGGTCTTTTGGAATAAGAGTTGTGGATGGTCATGATATTTAAATTAATAATTTTAATTTTAAAATTTTCTTGAATTTAAGAAATAATGTAGATTAATTAGTATTGTGGGTTGTAGATTGTTCTAAATATTATTATGTTATAAACTTCAAATTTCGGTGAAGGTATAATTGTATTTTTACATATTTCAAAAGTCACAATCTATAATTCACAATTCATGTTGAAAAGAAAAATGAAAATGCAATAAAAATAATTATGTTAAGGGGCGCAACTAGAATTTCATCAAATAAGCCTGTTAAAAACAGCTAATTTTACGAAATATTTTTTCAAAAACAGTTAATCTAATCAGCTAAGTTAAATAGTTAATGCAATGAACTAACAGCTAATAGCTAATCTAATTAACTAATAGCTAACAGCTAACAGCTGATTGCTAAACAGGACCCTAATCCGATAAGCAGCTCCCCCGGCCCTCATCCTCTCTTCTCGACGACCCCACTCTCTCTCGTTGCCTCCTACAGTTGTCAAGCTTCCTCCAGCGATGCTAGATTCTAGTGGAGCTCTACTCTGGCATCTCTCATCTAGTAACTCTCGTTCTCTCTCTAAAATTCGATGATTCTGGGTTTCCTTGTGGGCTTTAAATTGGGTTTCAATGTCAATATACGAAGTAGCCGCCAAATCGACCATGGAAGACCGAATCTGGGGCGAGGACAGAGAGGGTGCATTAGGGTTTTAGCAAGTACTGAAGCCATTGCACTAAGGCTAAGCTTTTAGGATTAGCCGTGGTAGCGAGGAAGAATTGGCCATTTATTTCTGAATTTCACTATCTGTGTCTAGCTATTGTTCTTGCCTGCCTTATTTTGGCACTCAAATTGATTGATTGTTGGCATAAATTTTTGCGGCTTTTTAGCTTCCATGAACTTCCCAATTTGGCAGTTAAGCTGGCCATTAACTTGTGGATGTTTCTTTTATCATTTAATTTTTTGTAGTTGTTCCATAATAATTAATAATGATAGAATATATGCCTCAATCTATGTACAATTGATTAACTAAATAGTAATCATGGTATAATCGCACTACTTAAGAAAGCTCTATGGCATGTTTAATACATGTGTTTTGGTTCAGGTCGTTGTTTCATGGTCTGTTGTGATGGAAGAAAATGCATAATCTTCTGTTTTAGCATGTCTTATATGTGACTGCTTAATTTGATACGAAGTGATCCTTTTCTTCCCTTTTTTTTTTCTGGGATTTTTGGATGGGTGTTTATTACCTTATTGGTTTCTATCTTCAATGGCTAACTGCTTATGTTGTGCTCTTCTTTGTATGGTTACTTATTAAGTTCTTATGCTCACTGTCTATTTGTTATCTCTTTTCCGTTGATGGTGTTTGATCAATCTATCCACTATGATATATATCTGCATATATCGTGCACAAAGAATAGAAAAAAATTAATGAAGCTACATGACACAATGGACTCAGGGTCAGTTTCGCTTCTAATATACGAGCTACCACTTGTAACTTCATAGCTATAGATGCACCAAAATTTCTTTTACCTACAATTTTTTGAGAGTTTAAGAGGGCTTTTCAGGACCAGAGGGAGTCCATTTGCCAAGACGATTTTTTCACAACGTAGGCCGAAGTATTATAGTTCAAAACATGGCATCAATTCATACCATAACATGTATAGCCTAGCTAGCCTTTTTAGTCACTGCTCCTTCAAAACAGACCCTGAGTCCCTTGCTCCCTGTCATCTTCCTCCCACATTTTTGTGATAATGTTATGGTTGCTAGGTTGAAGAGCAGGATTTGGCATTGTGTGAATCTCAAGTGCTATTGATTATTGTAGAAACTAACATGTCTCCTTGGCATTGACGCTGTAGGTTGAAAGCTAATACGATTTTGATGTTATATTTATAGGTTGAAGATTCGAGTGAGATATCGCAAATAAAGGTCTACCAAGCTCTTTCGGTGGGCCCTAACTCAGTCAAAGCATTTCTTGCTTGTCTAGTTGCTCGTTGTGAATTGTGATTAAAGGTCAAATTCGGCAATGAGTTCTTGGAGTAGCAAGAAAGTTTGGAATTGTAGAAACTTTGGGATATTTTAAAATTTTCTAATTTTACTTGAACAAGGATGAAACTTTGGTCTGTAATTTCACCTTTGTGACTTGGGCTTTTGGCATTTATGTATATCATCTTTCATATGTTCTGGGTATCATCTTTTTGGACATGGTATGTTGTAAATTGGGATATACTTGAAGCTGTGTTGTTGGCTTTAATTAAGCACATTGATGACAGGATTCGCATTTCATATTCAAGACCAATGGCACTTGTACTTGGTGCAATGGAAGTAACCAATTTTTTTTTTTTTTTTCTTCCTTCATTTTCTCCAGTCCAAACAAAGGAAAAAAAGTTTGGTGGAAAATTATTTTTTTCCTTGCATTTTTTTCTCATATCCAAAGAAGCAAAAGAAAATAACTTTCCTCATTTTTTTCTTCCTCATTTTTGTTTTTCCTATCAACTTTCTTTCCACCTTATTTTCTTAGATTTAAACAGGACCTTAGCGATGAACAAGCCCCCTGATCTGCTTCTTCCTCTGCCATCTCCACTGCCAATTGCTAACTTTGTAAGCCTGCCTAGCTTCTGCTCATCCTCTGCTTCTAAGGAGACTAATCTCGGCTCTTTTCCTTCATCCTTTTTTACCATTTTGACTTCTTGTCTTCGTATCACTAAGTTTGGTCTGTGTTCTTGCAGATTTGCTTACCTAAGCTATAGCCATAGACTTTTCGAAGCATTTGAGCAATCTTTAGAGTCAATTTCGATGATGAAGCCTACAATCATGGTTGGGTTGCATCCACAACTGAACAACTTCTTTTCTCCCCTTCTGAGCAAGAACCGGGTCCTTCTATCTTCTTCTTCAAGAATTTGCTGCTAGTCCTGTTCACAAAGTTGCTTCTTTTCTTGGTTTTTTTTATGGATTATTTCTATAAATTGGCTTCCTTTAAGTTTGAATTTTTATGCCCTTTTATGATTCATTATGTTCCTATTAGAAATCTTAATGTTCATACAAGTAATCTTGATCTGGGTCTCTGTTTTTGTTTTCCCATGTTCTGGTATGTATTGCTTGTTTATGGGTTGAGACTTTTCCTCCCATGGGGGCATAGGGTTCTGCTTGTGTTCCTTTCTCTCCCCTCCCTTTGTTCTTAATGGTGACTCCTGATATTATTCAAGTACCCATGATTTTAGTACAAACTGTGGTTTTACTTTGTGCTTTTTGTGCTTGAGTGTTTTGCATTACACTTTTATGCTGCTCGAAATCTCATGTTGTTCCTTTTGCCATGATGTGTTTTGCACTAATTTCTGCTAGATGTTATTCTTGGATGTACCCTGTTGGAAGGCTTGGTCTCAGTTCAACATCTAGCTTGTCATTGTTTTAGGTGGCATCATTTATGTACTGTCAGCTTATGTAATGCCTCCCAGCATGGTTCTTATTCAAGTTTAGTTTATTTGTACCCAAGGAGAAGGACAGCTTGTTATGTTGATCACCTCATGGGTTTTATAATTTTATTGACTGATATTTCTATTTTGGTGAGACATCACTTGCCTAAGTACAGTGCCGAAATGTTTGCTGGAAAAGAAGATTCACGTTCACGTGATCTCAAACTATATTTGTTATGTGACTTGAACTTGTATTTGAACTACTGAATTTCATTTAAGATCAATGCGTCCCCTATTTTATTTTATTGGTTAACAATGTCATCAATTTTTCGATTAAATTACAGCACTAATTTTACCATATTTTTTTGTTCACTTTATTCCACGTTCCATAGTTACAAAAGTTAAAAAACAGAAAATTTATGATAATGATTCACGGATTTTTAAAGGGACCCTGTCAAAAATTGTGACGGATAATACTACATCACAATTTGTGGTGGAATCTGTCACAAATTTCCGTCAAAACTTTGGCACCAACCTGATATATCAAATCTTTGGAATTGTGATGTGTTATCTTTTCCGTCAAAATTTCCGTCAAAAAGTATTTTGACGGTCTGTCCGTCCGTCAAAATTTCCGTCAGGATCGTATTAATGGATTGTCAGTCCGTCAATACGGTCCCTCAGTTGTAATTTTGACGGACTGTCAATCCGTAAAATCCGTCAGTATTTTTGACGGGTCGGTCAAACTGTCCATCTCAACCAGTGGTTTTTTAACGGATGTAATTTTTGTTAAAGTTTCCATCAAAAAGTTATTTTTCCGTCAAAATTTACACTTTTTCCCGTCAAAAATTCGATCCAAAAAAAACACAAGCCTCATTTTAAATTTATAGTCAACGTACTTCAATTAACTTCAACAAAACAATACTCTGTTCAATCTATTTAACCCACTTCTACTAATCTCAATCAACTTCACCCATTTACCAACCCATATTTCCCAACGAAAAGAACAGGTCCTAACATCCATGCTAGACGAGCCATACTCACAAGATACAAGTCGCCACAGTTAATATGCATGGGTGTACCGCAATAAGATCCTAGCGCTCTTATAAGAGTGGTTATATTTTTCATAACTTATTATGTGTGAGGATAATTATGATCACTCATTTTCGACTATTTTTCTACTACACTTAGCCATGTGTGATTAGATAAGAATGAAATCGTGAGGTGTTTTTTTTTGGGTAGTGTAATATCATTATCAGTTTATTGGGGCTTTTACAGCTTAATTTTATCATCTTATTTTTGTAAATAATCTGAGTT
The DNA here is from genome assembly GCA_029747015.1 of Carnegiea gigantea. Lineage (NCBI taxonomy): Eukaryota > Viridiplantae > Streptophyta > Magnoliopsida > Caryophyllales > Cactaceae > Carnegiea > Carnegiea gigantea. Next base: position 150,516 of record JAKOGI010000629.1, read on the forward strand.
CAAAAATGTCTAATAGCCTGGACATGGCCAGACCCAAATTTATTCAAAAATTTTGGCAATCCAGACCAACAAACCCAAAAGCCACAAATCCAAAATCCGAAGTCAAGTTTTAAAGGAAAATTTACGTCCAAGTGTTGTTGGGCAGTTCTTGTTGCTGATCGTTTGCGTTGCACCTTCACTAACAACGACAAAGCAAAAGGCGTCCCCTCCCTCTGATCGTCTGCTGCAAACTCCATCGTCCCCAACTCCCCTCCCCCTCTTCTCCTCGTTCTCCCACATATTCAGTCCTCCAAAAGCATGCCCATCTTCCTCTCTCTCCTCCCTTAACTTACTCGACCTATCTACAACTCACATCTCCACTTGTCATTGTTCATCAGGCAAACTATTTATTCTCACTCTTTCATGTGAAATTTTTTGTATTGTGCCAGAAACCATCAGTTTGGTTCTATTTCACGGCAAAACTTTGAGTGCACTTCATCAACTAGCTCAGATATTTCACCATTCATACCGTTAAATGGCTAATTTCATTGTAAATGCTTACTTTAGCTTGAAATTTAGTTTTTTTTTGGTTTCTTTAAACCCTAGAAATTCTATGAGTCTAGCGACACGGTTTTAGCGATAAAATTTAGTTATTTAAGGCTCTAGTGACGTATTAACCTCCATAGATGCTTAGATTTGGATTGTTGCTAGGCATTTGTGCAATACTGTGGTGTAGAATGATGCTTGTTGACATTGTAATCACAAATTACAAAGATTGAATTTTTATAGATTTAATTGATTTGAATTTGGTACAATATCTATGGACACAATCCTCTGATTTTCTCTCTTTTAAGGATGGATTTTCCAACCCTTGAATTACGGGGGTAGGGGCTATTTATAGGAAAGCTTCCTCTTTGAAAGTCAAGATGGATCTTGACTTAGGTTTTGGGATTTGACTTAGGTTTTGGGCCTTTCAATAAGGCTTTACCCTAGACTTGTTTGACTTTCATTTGTTTAACTTTGACTTTGACTTTGACTTTGACTTGGAAGTCTCCCAGGCTTGGGCCGAGCGTTGACCTGGAAGTCACCTCGAGTTTTGATCGGATGTTGACTTGAGAGTCGTTTTTTACGTTTGACTTGTAAGTCAATGTAGGTCTTGACCTTTGATTTTGACTTTGACCGCATCTGGACTTGGATGTCATTCGAGCTTAAGGTCGTGACTTGACGTGGTAATCGTCTTGAGTCTCGATTTGGACTTTGACTTGAATTTCGACTGAGGCTGGACTTGGGAGTCATCTGGACTTCATCTTGGGCTTGACTTGTGAGTCTTTTCGGACCTGAATTGTGAGTTTTTTGGGCCTGATTAAATTAATTAAAAAGGTTGGCCCAATTAACTAATTTAATTTAATTTTGGTACGGTACATATAATTTTTTAGTGCCTACAGACATAGCAAAGAAGACATTCAAATTCGCAGGAGAAAGGAAAAATCAACCGTTTAAGAGGAAATGAGGTGATTTCGATCTAATATTGTGTTTTGCTGGTTTTTGAGATCCTTTAAGAATATTTGCCTGCATATTTCTACAGCCTGTCTTTGACTTCCTGACCATTTTATTCTCTTTTTGTCATTAATCCATTGATTTACTGATGCTATAAAGATGTATTTGGGTTTCTCTTTCTTAGATTGTATGCAAGTTAGGTTTCCATTTGGAAACAAAAATCAGAAATGATACAAGGAACCAAATAAGATGCAAATTTCCCTATATGCTTCTGTTCGATTGGGCTTGAAAGTGAAACACTTCCACTCTAAATTTTTTTTCTTTTGTTAAATTGATGAGGATCATCAGACTGCATTATCTGCACTAGTTACATGACCTTTTAAATTGTCATTGCTTTATGGAACTGATGATTTCCAGGAAATGCATGTGCTTTTGCAGTATTCCAAAGATTACAAAGGAGGGGGGGGGGGGGGGGGGGGGGAAGGGACCCTTTGTTGTTGCTGGATGTAAAGTGGTACATGGTTAGGAAATATATTGATATGCGTTTATATTGAATGGATGACGTGGACAGGCTCATGATTGAATGAATACAATGATATTTAGGTCAGATTGAAGATGTTTTTATTTGTTTAGAGTCTACATCTTTTTAAGACTTTGCTTTTATCAATTTTTTGATAAAATGTGACATGAACGACAAATGATATTTTCTATAACTGAATAGGGATTATTTCTAGAGTTCATATTAATTATTTTCTACTGAGGGTGTTTATGATATTTATGTATTGCATGTATACATAAAAATTTATCTATGTTAATCCGAGTAATTCTATATATGTTTAAAGGTTAATGCACATAAAATACTATATGCGTGGCCAATAATGTGCATCATTGAAATAATTAAAAGGGATCCTAAAAAGTCATCAATATTTGTAAGGTCTAATCACTTCATAACAAAACAATATCCACATATTAACTTGATAAATCACGTGGCTTTACTTCAAAAACACCGCTGCTTAAGAGTAATGGTAGGGTTAATAATTTCTGTTTTGTTTTATTTAAGGTTGCATTTGACTATCATCAAGAGTGTTTAAACCCATTAGTTATGATGCATGATACCATAAAAATCGTCAAGCTTTATTGGCATTCATTGTTAATCCTAAACCGTAAATCTTTAATTTTAAACCTTGAATCCTAAGGTTTATAGCTTAACATTTAGGGCCAATGGTCAGGGTCCAATCCTGGCATTCAATGTTCAACAAGTAGGGCTTCTGGTTCAGGATTCAACTATAAGGTTCAAATATAAAGGGTATGGTTTAGTATTTGGGGTTTAGCATTAAACCCTAAAGCATAATGTTTAGCATTCAACTTTTTATGTTTAGGGTTTGGAGTTTAGCATCTAACCCTAAAGCATAAAACGCTAACCATAAACCCTAAATTACAAAAACCTATCTCTAAACTCTTAGCACTGATACTTGAATATTACGGTTGAACCCTAAATCTTGATTGTTGTTTGCAAATCAAGGTCCAACGTTTGGGGTTTGTAGTTTGTTCCTAACCCTAAACCCTAAACCACAAAAATTAGCGACTTTTAACTAAACCCTAAACCTTAACCCTAAATTCTAACTAATATATAATTAAATGGAGTCTAAGAATCAGGATTCTAGCCTTGAAAATTGAATGCTAAACCCTAATCAAACCTTATACTTGAGCCTCAAGCTTGAACCGTGAATCTCAACTACTAATAGTTGTACCTTCAACCTTAGGGTTAAACCATCATCATTAACTGTAATGCTAAAATTGGCAACCTTTAAGTAAACCATGAACCCTCGATTCTATATGTATATAATTAGAGAGTACCTAGGATTCAAGGGTTAACTCTAAAGGTTAAGGTTTAATATTTAATACTTATGACTTAGGGTTTAACTCCAGTATTCAAGCACAACGTAAATATTTTAAAGTATTTTATAGGCAATTGACTATAAATATGAAGTATATTATATATGACTTTCTACATATGGTGTTCATAATAATATATTAATATATCTTTGAAAATATGACTAAGCTAACCCAAGTTATTCTGTAGATATTTTTGGATTAGTATATATATATTGATATAAAATTATGTCATAATGGCGTGTTTGTCTATATCATAACAGATATCATAGGCAAATGTTTAGTGTCTATGGTTTTAGTAGTTTAGGTTTAAGTTTAGATTTTAGGGTTTCAAAGTAACCTAAATCCTAAATATATATAACTAGAAAGTGTCTACGATTTAGGGTCTAACCCTAAAGCATAGGATTTAATGTTTAACCCTAATGTTCAATCACAATATAAATAATGTAAAAGTGTATTGGAGCCAACTAACTATAAACTTTATTTTATTTTTTTGATCTTTGGTCACTATTTTACCAGAGTAAAGGTAGTGCTAGGTTATAAAGGGATAGAGCTCTTCTATTATGAAAATTCTTCATCACAAGATTTGAAATCCGAAACTTTACTTAAAGAGAATAAGTATTAAACTACCATAATCAATATGTGTTGGTAAATATGATGTCTATTATGTACAATTCTTTTAATATAGCTTATCTAATTAATGTATTAGCATATCACTAAAAATCGAATTCAGTTAACCTAGGTTGTTACACACATATTATCGAGTTAATATATATAAACTAATAAAGTGAATGCTATAATCACGTATTTGTTTATAAGGTTTTAGGATTTAAGGTTACTATTTATATACAATGAATGTCCTTAACCTTGATATTTTTATTGTGTTATGCATCACAAGTAATGGGCTTTAAACAATGTCGAGATCTCAATTAAATACAATCTTGATTCAAAAATATATAGCTTGTTAACCTTGTCTTTCATGTGGTATCCCTAGGTAAGGTTATCAGGTTATAGCATATGAATATTGTTTTGTTATGTTATGACACATGGAATTTAAGCTCTTATAAAGATTAATGGCTTTTTTTATGAACTATTGAATTTATTTGAATGATGCACATTGCTTGTCATACATATTGCAGTTTGTCTACGTTAACCTTGAAATATATCAAGAACTACCAGGATTGACATGAGTAAATTTAAGAGATAGATGAATCAACTATTAAAAATAAAAAATTTTGGTATCCTTCATCAAGACCTTGATGATATATATCCCACAAAGATTATGAATCAAACTCTATTAGCGTATGCCATGGAAATTCAAGGGATGGATGGATCAACGTAAAAAAGTGGGTAAGCATATAGACACAAGATAATGAAACAAAAATTGCAGGAAAGACTCACAATTTAGAGGATATAGTCCTACATATAAAAGTTGTATCCTATCCAAGCTAAACGCAGAATTGATTAATCTTTTTGATTTTTTAAAAATTGTGACATAAATATATTCCATAAGGGAGGAAGAAGCAGTGGCTGAGGGAGCATGGTGTCAGTAGTGTCAACTGACATCCCCCTCCCGCTAGGGAAAAAAAAATAGTATGCTAAAAAAAAAAGATGTTTATAAATAATTATTGTCGCAAATATGCTAATTTAGGAGGTATTTAGCCCAACGGTAGGAGCACATATGATGTGGCTATATTTGACGACATTAATGGTTTGAATCTTGCTGGGCCTGTTTGTTCAACTTTTTCTTTGTTTTTTCCGGTCAGAACCTTCTCGTTTTCTTTATTTTTTTGGTCAATAGCATCTCTCAATTTAAAGTTCAAAGATTATTAATTATAGTTTAGTACTTTGATTGACTTCAATTTATCATTCAATCCTTAATTTGTAAATTAATTATTTTAAGTCTATTTATGAGTTTAATTTGTAAATTTCAATTCTAAACTTGTTTAATTTGTGGGTTTAATTTCAATTTTGGGGCAAAATATATACATTTTCAAAAGATAGCACTGTATTAATCTCAGTAATTCAACTCATTGATCAATCCTTTAACTTGAGGTTGATTTAATTTTTCAGTTTTAATTTATGAGTTTAATTTATCAATTTTAATTTTAAAGTTGTTTAATTTGTGAGTTAATTTAAAGTCTTACTTAAAATATATAAATATTTCAAAAGGATAACTAAATAATCATCATTCTCTTTAAATTCTAAATTTGAAAACTCACTATTGAATAAAGAAAGTAGCAATGATATCACTCAACCATAATTACCATTTTATCTTCGACACTCCTCTCCCCAATTTCTGGCTTCGCCACTGCCCACCCCCACAGCCTCTCTTCCCAAAAAGAGGCCATGAAAAAGGAACCGAGGAGGAGCTTATATTATTAGATTTCTAGGCAAGTTCGTTCAGTACGAGGGTGAGAGTAGCGCCAGCGAAGAAGGGCATGATCCATTATGATTGCAAACAAGAGTAATGTAACTGTGAATGACAAAAGCCCTATGCTGTTGGAGATGCACCTTCCCGTTCTTATTCACAAGGGAGCCGGTTTGTGAGTCTTTGGTTACTATGGAATACATGGATGATGTGTGGAAGGGAAACATCACATTTAGACCAGCCAAATGGGTCATTCGGGTCGGGCACAGGTCGGATCTTAGTTTGGTTTGGGTCACTTTCGGGTCAACTATGTTCGGATCGGGTTCGGGTGAAGTTCGGGTTTGGGTCACTTTCAGGTCAATCATGTTCGGGTCGAGTTCGGTTCGATTCAGATGAAATACGGGTTCGAGTTATTTACGGATACCATGTTCGAGTCGGTACAGGTTCGGCTTGGGTGGAGTTTGGATCGGGTCTATTTCGGGTTGTTTATAGTAGCCCGGTTCGAATTGGGTATAGGTCAAGTGTAATTTGGGTCGGGTGGAATTAAGTTCAATGTTTGGGTAAATATCGGATCAGGCGTAAATCAAATCGAGTATAAACTAAGTTGGGTTAATTTCGAATCATTATAAGTTTTCAATGTAGCCATCTTTTACTCTTTATTCTTAATTTGTATTTAAAAGATAAAAACCGTTTAACTAGACAAACCCATTTATTCTAGATTCTCTTTTAATTCATACATCAATAATTAATTGGCTATATATATATATATATATATATATATATATATATAATATATAATATATATATATAATATATATATATATATATATATAAAGAGGTTACTTCTAAACTTGTTAAGAAAGTTAGTAAATTACAAATACAAGTATACAACTCATCCCTAACCCTATATCAAATGCGCCGTACAATTGTCGAAAGAATTATGTGTCGTTAAGTCAAGTTTTAATCATTTCAATTGAATTCATACTATGACAAAATAAGTGGACCAACCTAATACAAATTATTTATCAATGGTCTCATTTGTGAGTTTCAATACCAAAATATACCTTGAAAAATGAAAAAAAAAAGAAAGAAAATAAGAAAATTTTTATTTAGACCTCCGTGTTGGTTTAGAACTTCACGTTTGCCATATTTGGAGTTGGTAAATAGAATCAAGTTGGTTCAAGTCAACACTTTTAGTAATCGAATCAATGTTCTTTGATAGCTCGTTAAGTGCTCATGCATCAACATTCAAAGATTTGTCTTTGTGAGATTAATAACTTGATCTATATTTGCTCAATGAGTCAAAACTAAAAAGCAACAGCAATATATGAGTATGTATCAATTAACATTACATTTATGTGATTGTGATGCTCGTTTTGAAACTCGAGACTTGGAATTTAATTGTCAAAATTCAAGTGAGTCACATTATTATGAGATCATATGCAATGATACATTCTTCAATATGATTTTGTAGAATTAAATATTAAGATGATTTAGAATCGTAGATCAGTAGTGCGGAATTTTTCACAGCAGTCATAGAATGATATTATAAGTTTATAATCATAGCGTGCATTGTATTAAGTCATTAAATGAATCAAATAGTAAAATATGATTGTTAGATCCTAATAAGTTTAATAAATTGTTAATTGTACTTATCTTTTCTTAATTCCTATTGTGACAAAATATTTTTACTACATATTTATTGAATTAAGAACTTAAAACTATCAACTATTTTATTTTTTCCTCTTAAGTTTTGATTGATTTCATTTATAAAAATTCCCTCTTAAGTTGCTTTTCTTTTTTCACATAAACTCAACTAATTGAGTTTGAAAAATTCAAAATTCCCCCCAAAAGAGAAAAGACTGAAGCTCAAAAAAAAAAGTTACTGCTTATTCAGGTTAAATTGAGTCGGGTAAGAATTGGATCAATTTTAAATTGGCTATGGCTCGGTTCAGGTTCGGGCTATCCATTTTCAGTTCACTTCGGGTCGGGTCACTACGGATCGACTTTGAATTGGGTCGTGTGATTTCAGTTATGGGTCATTTTAGGTCATGCTACAATTCGGATTTTGTTCAGTTCTGGATCGGTTTACTTTGGGTGTTCGGGTCCAATTTGATTCATCCCATTTCTGGTGTCGATTTAGGTATGGATCTGGGTCGTTCGATAAGGGTTTCGGGTCTGGGATCAGTTTTACTGGGTCTAATCACATTGTTGCCCCCTAATCTATACCAAAGTAGCCAAGCCAGGTTCTGGCCTCTGGGCTCACTTTATTAACACCATATGCATCACCACAACAAAATTGGCCTTTGGCAACAGGCAAAATAGTTGCCATAACAACTTAAGGTGTTGCCATAGGTCTAATGCAACACTTTTTCGACCGTTTCATTTGATAGGCGTTGCATTAGACTGAATGTAACAGTTTTTAGATCTGAGGCAACAGCTGTTGTAATTGTTGCATAAAGGCATAAAAAGTGTTGCCATAGGTTCGACTATCGCAACGGTTTTCATCAGATACTGAGGCAACAAATCTTTTACCTATTGTAACGCTTTGAGTAAATATAAAACCAAATACCTTGCAATTAATGACACTACTTTGATGGCATCACAGCTTCCTACAATTTGCCACTCGCCAAAGTTATATGCATACACCATAAGTTTCTAGTTTGTATATAAAAATTCTTACAATGCATTCCATCAAACTTAATCAATACATAAATTAGGCTTAAATAAAATTCACCATACATGCCAACCAAATGTCTCAAACTACCATACAGACGTATATGAAAATTTAAGGAACAATCATTTTTTTCCCAAATGACAAAAGAGGGCAAATGAAACAAAATTCTTCTATGTAATTCTTCATAACAAGTCTTCTTCCTTTTGGAGGGCATGAATGACCTAAACATCTGCACAATAATAATTAATATGCATTAAATGCCTAAAGAAAAAAAAAAACAAGAGCAATATAATGAATTGGGCATACAGGTCATTTGGCAACTCTATACACAATAACTATTATGTCTTCAACTCCTTCCAGGTCTTTAGGCTCCCTAAGACCTTCATATGATCTAATGTGCTCCTAAAGATAGTTCAAAGGCATATATGCATATCTAGATAGTACATTTCTTGGAAAACTTATTAAGATGCATAATCTTAAGGACCTCAAGGAGCATTGTACTAGAAAATACTCCAACAAGGTTCTTGGGAAGTATTAAAAATGTCATAAATTTGGAATAGAATCAGAGGTTAGTTCAACATTTTAGAACTTTAGAATTCTCCACCCACAACCAAAGCATTCCAAGAAAATATAATCTTTGTGCTCACCAAAGAAAAGAAAACAAGTATTCTTGAGAAAGGATTGGGCTAACTACTACTAGGAATATCAATTATACCAACATGCCGCCAAGTTTTCAAAGGCAACTCAATTAGTGAGGCAAGCAAAGTATCAAATTACTTGTAAGAATACATTTGATAGGTGTTATTTATAATAAAAATGGACACTTATGCCAACAAGAATCACAAAAGGAAATTGAGCAATTTGAAAGTTTTGTACATGACATAAATCAACGAAAGAAAGCACAAATGTTTGTATTTAATAAAAAGGAGAGAAAAGAGTCACCTTTGCAGTTCCGGTGATGCATACAATATGCGATGCCAAATTGACCTTTATCAACCTAACAAATTCATTGAGTTAAAGCGAAACTTCAGCCTAAATTCACCAGCAAAATATCATCAAAGATAAACCTAAATTGAAAAATTCGTCAGAGAAACAAAACAACCTCTCATTTGAATGAAAAATGATGTAAATCAGCGCAAAGCACTTGAACCGTGGAAGCTTGAATGAGAAGGTACAAAACCTTGTAGGGCGAGTCGGTGTTGAAATTGGGGCCATTCTCGGCCACCCCGAATTGAACACGATGAAATTTGGCACAGAACTACAACATTACTTGCCATGAGCCAAGTAATTCCTTCAGTGCAAGTCTTCTTCCTCTTAGCGCCTTCATCTCCGTCAATCAAGGGTTTTGGATTCCTTGTCTGAATCCCTTCTCCAATTTAACCCCCTCTCTTGATAAAAGGTCTTTTGTTTACATTAAGGTTGTGGTCTAGAGTTAGGAGTCTCTCTCTTGTAAGATTTTCAATTCAACTATGAATTATGCTCAAAGTAGGATTAGTTTGGCCAAGTATAACTCTTAGCTGCCTAACTTTTGTATAGAAGGGCGTATTATGCAGATCGATGAGCAAGGGAAAACCTTCATCATAAAATTGTTCTTCAATTTTCTTATTGTCAGTTTATCATGGTATCAGAGCATTAGGTTTACAAAATCATAACGGGAAAATTCATTCTTGACAATACCTCATCCTATTATGTTCATCCTTCAAAAGGGTTCGGTATTTCAATTACGGCGGTAGTATTCAATGGAGAAAATTACAATCATTAGGAGAAAGCGGTCACCACAGCTCTCAGATCCAAAAATAAGCTTGGATTTGTCAATGGAACATTCACTCTCAAAATTGACGCGGAACAAGCCGAGAAAGATGCCTGGGATATGGTAAATTCTACTATATGTTCTTAGTTAATGAATATCATTGATCCAAAATTACGTTCCACCGTGGCTTACACACACATCGCCAAAACTATGTGGGACGACATAAAGAAAAGGTACAGTTCTTCTGACATTCCAAAGAAACACAGTTTAAAAACTAAAATTGCAAATTGTAAACAAGGAGAAAGAATGTCTATAGCTGATTATTATTCCAAACTCATCGGATATTGGAATGAATTAGATGGTGCGGTCAACCGTTATTTTTGTAATTGCGGAAAGTGTGAATGTAAAAATCTTTGGCCTAATATTATCAAGGAAGCCGAAGAAGAGAAAACCCATCAATTTTTGATGGGATTGGATGATGAAAAATAAGGTACTCTTCAAGGACATATTCTGGCTTTGGACCCTCTTCCCGATCTTGATCGCATATATTATCTAGTTCATCAGGAGGAACATCATAAATATTACATGATTGATCATGAACGTAAGTCCGAGATTGCAATGGCAGCCCTTGCCGTAAACATGAAACAACCTGGTCGAGCTGGTGAACGCCCGTACGTACGCATTTTGGCAAAGTAGGACATGAGGAGTCCCGATGTTATGATATTATCGGTTACCCCTCACATTGGAGCAACCAGGGAAGGGGGCGCGGTGGACGTGGTAGCAGGGGTGGTCGTGGTGGACGCTGGAGTGGCGTAGGTTCAAGACGTGGTGGACGGACTGGCGGGCATGAATATGCAGCAGCAACCGTGACCTCCCCTGACACAGCTGCCGGCAGCTGCGAAACCCAGGCGGCAACACCATTAATTTTGGGCCTGACAACTGATCAAGTGCAGCACCTACTCAGTCAAATTGAGGTTCCTAAAGGAGGTGAGAAACTATCAGGTAATCCAAAACCAGCTTGGCTGATAGATAGTGGGGCTTCGACGCATATGACTGGAGAGACAAATTTGTTGACAAATATTGAAAACATTAACCCGATAATAATTGATTTACCAAACGGCGAAAAGACGTTTGCCGATAAGAAAGGAACCGTGATTTTGGACAAGGCTTTAAAGTTGCATGAGACTTTATTTGTTCCATCCTTGAGATGCAATTTGATATCTGTGTCTCGTATTTGCAAAGATTTAAATTGCACAGTCACTTTTGATAAAAACTCTTATATTGTGCAGGACCACACTATGAGGACTCCGATTGGTATGGGTGAAGAGCACGATGGGGTTTACTACTACAAAGCACCTAAGCAAATTCAAGCTAATGTCGTTAAGGCCAGGTAACTGTGGCATCAACGAATGGGACATCCTTCCAAAGGAGTTATGCTTGTACTATCTAGTTATTTAGATTGTTCTGGTTTAGTTCAAGGAAATAATGATGTCTACGATGTTTGTTTCGGGCAAAACAAACTAGAAACCCTTTTTCTTTGAGTGAAAGTAAAGCCAAAAATTTATTCGAAATAATTCATTGTGATCTATGGGGACCATATAGGGTTTCCTCTTCATGTGGATCTCATTATTTTGTTACTATCATTGATGATTATAGTAGAAGTGTGTGGGTTTACTTAATAAAGGAGAAAAGTGAAACAGGAAAATGTTTGAAAGTCTTTATTTCATTGGTCAAAACTCAATTCGGGAAGGAGGTGAAAATTATTAGGGGGTGATAATGGTTTAGAATTCAAATCCAAATCTATAAGGGAGTTTTATAAGCACTGTGGAATTATTCATCAAACCAGTTGTGTAGACACCCGCAGTAGAATGGTCGTGTTGAGAGAAAATACGAACATCTTTTAAATGTTGTAAGGGCTTTGCGATTTCATGCTAATTTATCTCTTAAGTTTTAGGGAGAGTGTATAAGAACTGCGGCTTATCTAATCAATAGAACTCCCAGTAAGTTATTGGAAGGAAAAACCCCCTATGATTTGGTTTATGGAGATAAGGCCAATTATGATCTCATCAAGGTTTTTGGATGCTTGTGTTTTGCTCAAACTAGAAGTGGAGATAAATTTGCATCTAGAAGTAGAAAATGTATATTCATTGGATACCCTTTTGGCAAAAAGAGTTGGAAATTATATGATTTGGTAAATCATGAAATATTTGAGAGTAGAGATGTAAAATTTTATGAAGAAAACTTACCTTTCAAGGAGGTTATTTTAGGTTCACGTGGTAAACATCACCATGAAACTAATGTGAAAAATATGAGGTACATGGATGCAGACTTTGGTGGATTTAATGGACAGGGGGAGTTTAGAGCCACTGGTCAGCCCATGCCACAGCAGCTCACTGACCCATTGGATCATTCTGCCAGCCCACACAGCCCAGTAGGGCAAAGCCCATTTCTGCCCTCAGCACGCGCGGTGCCTGCTGGACCAGACACCTCTCCTGGGGTGCCTGTAAGAGGCCTACCATCTGAGCCGATTACTTCTGAGCCCAGTTCAGACAGTGGGCTTGATATAGCAGACCTAAGCAGCTCCAGCAGCCCACATGCGACACAAACCAACAGCCCGCCTGCCACACGAAGATCCCAATGCGAACATCGACCACCCGGATATCTGGATCAGTTTATTTGCTACAGTGCTAATATTAAAAACCCCATCTCAGCTCTCACATCAGACCAAGAAGAGTTCTCAGGTACGTCCTATCCTTTGCATCATTATGTGACATCTGTAAATTTTTCTCCTTTACATCAACGTTTTCTGGCTGCCATTATGAAAGTGGATGAGCCCAAATTCTATCATACAGTAGTACAGGATGTTAACTAGAGGGATGCTATGAATGTGAAGATCGAAGCTCCTGATAAAACTGGAACGTGGGAAATTGTGGATTTACCTCCCGGTAAGCATCCTATTGGTTGCAAATGGGTTTATCGGGTTAAATATAATCCAGATGGATCCATTCAGCATTATAAGGTGCGACTCGTAATACGGGGTGATCATCAGGAGGAAGGTATTGACTATCATGAAACTTTTGCTCCCGTTGCAAAGATGACTAGTGTGAGATGTTTTCTTTCTATTCCTATCGCACAAGGTTGGGAATTACATCAGCTTGATGTTAATAATGCTTTTCTTCATGGTGACCTCGATGAGGAAGTGTATATGAAGCTGCCACCTGGATATACTGCTTCTACGCCTAACAAAGTTTGCAAACTGAAAAAGTCTCTCTATGGTTTGAAACAAGCCCCACGGCAATGGTTTGCAAAGCTCTCATCCAAACTCTGTGAATATGGCTTTGTAAAGTCATATGCCGACTATTATTCGTTCACTTACCGATGGGGATAAGTTTTTATGGCGCTTCTAGTTTATGTTAACGACATTGTTATTGCCACTAACAATTCTCACACATGTCAAAAATTCAAGCAATATCTTCACCACTGCTTCAGCATAAAGGATTTAGGGCCTTTGCACTATTTTTTGGGTATTGAGGTGGCACAAGGACCAAAAGGCTTATTTTTGTGTCAACGAAAATACGCTTTAGAAATTGTGAATGAATGTGGTTTATTGGGAGCTACGCCTGCTGATTCTCCTATAAAGCAAAATCATAAACTCGCTCTCGCCAAAGGAAAAGAATTGGAAGATCCAACCTCGTATCGACGTCTCATAGGGCGCCTCATTTATCTCACAATTACAAGACCTGATCTTACATATGCCGTTCATATTTCATCTCAATTTATGTCGGCCCCTAAAGAAGAACATATGAATGTTGCAAAAAGAGTTGTTCGTTACCTAAAAGGTACCACAGGCCAAGGACTTCTTCTGATAGAGACTTCTAATCTTCAATTGGTAGACTACTGTGACTCAGATTGGGGAGCGCATCCTATTACAAGACAATCCCTCACAGGTTACTTCATCAAGCTTGGCAATTCTCCTATTTCATGGAAAACCAAAAAGTAAAATACTGTCTCTTGATCATCTGCTGAAGTCGAATATCGATCTCTCACAGATGCTACTAGTGAGCTCATCTGGCTCCGTTCTTTTCTCGCATCCCTAGGCATTTTTTTCCGCCAACCTATGCCTCTATTCTGTGACAATCAATCGTCTTTACATATTGTTAACAATTCCATTTTTCATGAAAGAACCAAACACATTGAATTGGATTGTCATTTTGTTCAGGAAAAACTCGAAGCTGGATTATTGAAGTTCTTCAAAATCTCCTCATCACAACAACCTGTAGATATGTTCACCAAAGCTCTTGGTTATACTCAATTTCAGTTTCTTAAGTCCAAGTTGGGCATTATTAATTTACATGCTCCAACTTGAGGGGGAGTGATAAAAGGTCTTTTGTTTACATTAAGGTTGTGGTGTAGAGTATGAAAATCGGTATTGTCCTATATTGATAAAATTCAAAGAATATGATAGTGGGTGTTGTCCCACATTGATGAAATTAAAGGGCTTGAGTATGTATATAAGCTTGTGAGTTACTCCATCCATTGCCAATTGATTTTGGGATGGAACCTCATTTGAGCTTGCATGTATGACTCATTGTTGAAAGCCAATTAACATAAAAAATTTAACATGGTATCAGAGTGGGTTACTCAATCTTGATTTGCTACCGTCCCCGTTTGATTAAAATTATATGCACATGTTGGGCCTTATTAGTAGCCCAGACGTGAAGGGGCGTGTTGGAGTATGAAAGTGGGTATTGTCCTACATTGATAAAATTCAAAGAATATGATAGTGGGTGTTGTCCCACATTGATGAAATTAAAGGACTTGAGCATGTATATAAGCTTGTGAGTTACTCCACCCATTGCTAATTGGCTTTGGGATGGAACCTTATTTGAGTTTGTATGTATGACTCATTGTTGAAAGTCCAATTAACATAAAAAATTTAACATCTCTATAAGATTTTGGAATTGTTTTGGGTTTTCATCTCGAAAAGAGGAGAGAAAAGCAAAATGTGGGGCTACGAGAGGTATCGGGAGAATTTGAGTATGCAATTGTGATTTTGCAAGGGAAGTAAAAGTAAAGGATGGACTTTGCTTCTTGGAGGCAAATTTTTCATGAAAATTTTGAACACCGCGGGTGGCTTTCATCTTTATAATTTTCATCAATTGAAAAATAGTTTTTACTCATATAATTGTATCCTTTATGCAACAATTGAAAATCGTTGCCTAAACCAGCTATTGCAACAATTTTTAATAACCGTTGCCATAAATCAAAGTTTCATGCAACACGTGTGATGCTTGTTGCAGAAAAAATCTAATGCATCAGTTCTAAAAGTCGTTGCAATCAAGGTGTTGCCATAGGCTCATCTTGTTATAGTATTTGCGCTTACTCTTTCTCTACCCTTTTCCACTTTAACAGAAAACTATACCGTAATCTTTAGTCTACTTTGTAAGGTATGCACAAAAATACAACCTCCAATTTTCTTTTTTTTAATTACCAAAGCATTGCTTCCCCCCCAACATATATGTTTCTGAGACTACTCTTCAACACCATATAACTGCCACTAGTGTCCCCTAATTTCCTCGATCACCTAACTTGGTCAAACTTGCTATTAGCTCATTTTGATAATCGTTCTATTAGTGGTGCCCTAACCAAATCAAAACAAACTGATCTGTATTAATAACAACTCTTTAAGGTTTGATAACTTGACTAAACATATATAGTTGCTAATGGTCCAGCATAAATTTATGTGTCCCAAACTAGACCTGACCCAAAATGCTATGGAACCACAAAAAGGAGCTAGTCAATATGATACAATCTATCCTGATCGAAAAATCTTAAATATTTTGTACCTGCCTTAGTTGATGCAACTAAAAATCTTTTGGACATCACTAATTCTATTTTTGGGGGGGGTTGGGTAAGAAAGGTAAGTATGAGCATCCCGAAAGCCCTTTTCTTAAGGGTTCACTATAAATTATCCTCATGGAGGATACACAGAAGGTCCTTATGAGGAACCTAACTCCACACTATCATGCAGCTAAGTGATATCTACTTTTTCCGGTTAGTTGACGGCACAATTGCCTTGCCTTAGAACATGGCTGATAACTTTGTTACAAGTTTGAATTTAAAATTATATATCTTGAACTAATACTTAGATTTCCCATGGCACGTGAATCTTTTCTTTCACTACTTGAATAAGATTCTTGTTGTCGCCTTCAATATTCATTTTTTTAGCCTGTTTGTACTGTTGTTTTTACTCCATTTCTCATAGTTGTTGCTTCTGCTACTAAAACATATGTACTGCCCAGGTTGACTGCTGCTGCCATAATGAATTTTCCTTCCCAGTTACAAATCATGAAGACACCCACTGCTCTGCAATGTGACTTGGATCCATCAAAATTGATTTTATGAATCCTCTTTGCGGTTTTTCCCATGCCACCAAGTGAGACTTCTGAGGCCTAGAGGCAAAGTTATTTGGGTTTACTAGATTGAAATTCTATGTGAGTTTGTGTCTAATATACCATTCAGTGCTAGCCTTTTTTGCCCTTATCACGTTAGTGCCTACATTGGGTGTTTCATTATAAAATACCGTATTATTCCTAAATTTCCAAATACTCCACAGAAGTGCAACTACTCTATCCAATTTGGATATCTTCAAAGTGGCTCTAAGGTGGTATAACTTTTACAACATTCCCTTTGTGAGTATGCTAAGCAAGTGGTATCAATCCAATTCTGGGCACTTGCCAGTCCCTATATGCATTGAGTAATTGTACAATTCAAGAAAAGGTGATCAACATCTTTAATTTTTCTCTGACAAAGATGACAAAGTGGGTCAATACTCATTCTCCTCTTCATCAAATTACCTCTTGTAGGGAGGAACTTATGGCATGACTGCTACATAAACATTTTTAATTTAGGCATAATATCAAGATTCCATATCCTGCTGTATTCCCAAGAAGGAGATTGGTCAAATCCAATCCATGAGCTACACAATTGGCAGTCTTTGTGGAGGATTCACCATTGTCAGATAAACCTTAACAAATAAAGCCATAGATAGAGTTGGAGGGGATAGGTGTAGCAAGGATCATTTGTAGATGGGCTGAGTTAGCGAGTGGGATAAGCTTAGAAGCATCCTATTCTTTGCTCCTTGTTATGAAATCCAACACTCTTAAAGATGTCTTAAAGAGAGAATAATCCAAAATATGAAGCAGGTTTGCAAGGCTATCATTAGCACACCAATTGTCGAGCCAAAAGTTTATATTTTGTCCGTCTCTAATTTTCCATCGAATACCATTCCTAAATTGGTGGCGATTATTAACGATACATTTTCAAACCCATGAGTCTGTCCTTTTAGGCTAAGCCGAGAAGAAATCGGCATCAATTGGATATTTTGAATGCAGTTGTTCAATCCAGAGACTTTAACTATAAAATAATTTCCATGTTGACTTGCTCAAGAATGCACTATTTACTACTTTCATTTTTCTTAATCCCGGTCCCCCTGTCTTTTTGGGACGACAAATCTTATTCCAAGCCACCAAAGGGAGGCCTTTACTGTCATTAGATTTTTTCCTGAAAAACTCTCTAGTAATCTTATCAATTTGATGAGAAGTTTCCTTAGGTAACTGGAAACACAGCATTATGTGTGCCGACATTGATTCAATACTTGTCTAAATGAGTGCCACCTTACCTGCTTTAGAGATATGTCTTGACTTCTAAGTTTGAAGCATCTCAATCATTTGGTTGACTATTTTAGATAATGTCTCTAATTTTGTCCTACCTTTGAATACAGGACAGTAAAAGGTATTTACCAAGATTATCCTGATGTGTAATATTAAAGAAGGACAATACCACTTGCCTATTAGGGCAGTCGTAATTGCTCGCAAAAGTTAGAGATGACTTGTGAAGATTAATGAGCTGACCTGATTTTTTAAAGAACAATTTGATAATATTGTTAGGTTCTTGGCATGATTCTAAATTAGTTCTGCAAAAGAGAAGGTCGTCGTACGCAAATAGTAAATGCAGGATTTGATCTGCTCTAGGGGACACTTTGATACCAATCCCACATATCCTTCTATCAAGTGCCTTTCGAAGGGCCCTTGTGAGAATTTCCATACAGACAGTAAATAGGTAAGGCGAGAGGGGTCTCCTTGTCGGATGCCTCTAGTGGGCTTGAAAAAACCACAAACATCATCGTTGATGATAAGTCAGTAAAACACTGTAGTTATGCATTCTTTAATCCATCCAACCTATTTGGGATGGAATCCTAAGCTTTTAAGAGCAGTAAAAAGGAACAATCATTGCACTCGATCATAAGCTTTTTCCATATCAAGTTGAAGTATAACCCACGGTTTTTTCCCTTTTATATTCTTGAATTCATTCATAATCTCATGCATGAGTAGGATATTATCATGGATAGACCGATTTGGGACAAAGGCCCTTTAGAATGGGTCGATTAACTTTACCAATATGGTCGCATTCGGTTAACTAATATTTTTGAAATAATTTTGTAAAATTATCACAAAGACTAACCGCAAGGATTGCTGACTTTCGGAATTAATGAAATAAGTGCATGATTGATTTGCTTAAGAAATTTACCTTCCTGGAAAAACGATCAAACTACTTCACATACTTCTTTATGAATAACATTTCAATAATCTTGGAAAAACACTGGTCTATACACATCATGTCCCGGAGCTTTAATTTTGTCCATTTGAAAAATAGCTTCTTTAATTTCGGAATTTTCAATTGGCTTTAGAGGAGACTCATTATCTTCCTAAGTAACTAACTTACCCATTTCCATATTAATATCAATACCATCACTTGTGCAGATTTAAATCTGGCCATGAAATCATTGAGGAAAATATTTTCAACTTGAGCAGAGTCATCCACCGAGACTCCCGTATCATCCTTGATTTTGAGAATTTTAATTTGTGTCTTTCTGGCCTTCATAGTTTGATGAAAGTATCGTGAATTTTGAACAATCTCCATGGACTAGCCATTCTTTTTGCACTAATTTTTCCCAATATTTCTGATTGAATAAGTGCATCTCTTTTCTCTTTGTTTAATCAATCTTAAATGCCAATTGTTTAGGCGAGCACTGTTTGGATTTTGTACTAATTTTGTTTCCACATATAAGAGTGATGTATATGTGGGTGGTAAGTGAACCAAATCAAACTCAAATAACTCCAAATAAGAATTGAACCAAAGTAAAGAGAAAATGGAAGGTTGATTGAGATGGAATGAAAATAATAACAAAAAAGAACAAAGGATAAACAAGACCTTGCACTTGAGATAATCCTTCGCGGAGCCACTCAAGGACTTGATCTTGGGCAAATCCTCTCGTCTTCACCAAGGAATCACTCCAATTGGAAAAGAAAAGAGAACCTAGAACACCACTTGAACTTGCCAAAATTCAAGATATAGAACTAGGGATTTTTTTTGGGACACAAATGAGAATCACTCTCAAGGTGTTTGTACGACTCTTGGAAAAGCTTACAACTCTCAATTGAGAAACACTTCACACCCCCACTATATATAGGCAACAACAAGACAAGCAAAAGACACAAACTCCTAGCAATTTAAAGCTAGAAAATTGAAAAGACTTAGGAAAAATAAAAAGACACAACTTAAAGGAATGGGGGAGGTTACAATGAACATTCTAGACTTCCTATCAGCTGCAGAAATCCATCCAAGTCGTGCATGATGTCAGCAAGGTGATGTCATGTAACCTATGTCTCTTCACTTGCCCAGCATTAACTCCACGCAGCAGCCTTCACTTCAACTGAGCATTTCTCTCAGCTCACACGTCCAAATAAGGTGATTTTGGGCTTGTTGGAAAGCCCTGGAAATCTATTTTCCCGAATGGGCTCATTTGCTCAATTTGGATAAGTAGATAAAAAGTTATGGCCCGAATATTACACCTATATCAGAACTGGACTGGAACAGGACATGTCTTCTTTGAGTAATATTTAGCCCAACCAAACGACGTCCAAATTAAACATAATTGGGCTTGTTTGAAAGCTGAGATCTTGAACGTCAAAACCATGTGGAGCCTCAAGTTGTGGGACCACTTTAGTTAGGCCAAAAGTGCACACAAAAAATCGGAAAATTTCGGGATGAAGGCGGCATTACCTCTTCGGGCATGAACGCCAATTTCCAGCAAAGTTTTGCAACTTCTTTGACTTCTTGAAGCTTGAGTGAGTCCTCCTTGGGCTGAGCTTGATGGTCCTTGGGCTTCTCATGATGGTCTCCATCATTTCCCCCACGTAAGTGAAAGTTTACCCTCAAACTAAGAAGGGGCTCATCATCGAAATAGGGGCTAAGATCGGAGACATTGAAGGTAGCCGAAACTCCATAATCTCCAGGTAGATCAACCTTGTATGCATTGGGCCCAACCTTCTCAAGGATTTCAAATGGACCATCGGAACGTGGCATCAACTTAGATTTTCTCTTTGAAGGGAAACGCTCCTTCCTCATGTGAATCCATACCAAATCTCCTGGCTGAAAATGTACCTCCTTGCGATGCTTGTTGGCGCTTTGCATGGCTCTTTCATTAGCCTTGGCAATGTTATCTCTAACTCTTGCATGAAGATCTTGGATCTCCTTGGCTCTTTTTTCAGCTTCCCAACTAAATTTTGTGGGAGTTGGAATGGGAACAAGATCCAAGGGACTCTTGGGATTGTAGCCATAGACAACTTGAAATGGAGAGAGTTGGGTGGACTTGCTAGGCACTCGATTGAATGCAAACTCGGCATGTGATAGCAACTCATCCCAATTCTTCAAATGCTTCTTCACTAGGACTCGAAGTAAGGTACCCAAAGTCCTATTGGTGACTTCAGTTTGTCCATCAGTTTGGGGATGACAAGTAGTGCTAAACTTGAGTTGAGTACCCAATTTGCGCCATAGAGTTAGCCAAAAATGACTAAGAAACTTGGAGTCACGATCGGATACCATGCTCTTTGGAATGCCATGTAGTCTCACAATCTCCTTGAAGTAAAGATTAGCCACTTGAGTAGCATCATTAGTGGTGTGGCAAGGGATGAAATGCGCCATCTTGGAGAATCGATCCACAACCACCATAATGGAGTCTTTGTTTCTTTGGGTTCTAGGCAAACCCGTGATGAAATCCAAGCTAATATCTTCCCAAGGGGCTTGAGGAATGGGAAGTGGAGAATACAATCCTTGGGGCAAAGAATGGCTCTTAGCCATTTGACAAGTAGAACATCTTTTGATGAAATGCTCTACATCTCTTGACATCTTAGGCCAATAGTAGTGTTCTTTCAACATCGATCTAGTCTTCTCGACACCAAAATGGCCAGCTAGGGCTCCTCCATGTATCTCTTTGATAAGTAGTTCACGAAATCCACATTGAGGTATACAAAGGCGTGAACCTTTGAATAGGAACCCATCTTCTAAGTGGAACAACCCATGGGGGTGTTTAAGACACTTCTCAAAAATGTCCTTGAAATCATCATCTTTTGGGTACAAATCTTTAACAACTTCAAATCCAAGTACTTTAGTACTCAAAGTAGAGAGTAATAAGTACCTTCTTGATAATGCATCAGCTCCTTTGTTGAGAGTTCCCGCCTTATGTTGGATAGTGAAGTGGAAGGACTGAAGATACTCTACCCATTTAGCATGTCTAGGGTTGAGCTTGTGTTGTCCTTGGATGTATTTGAGAGCTTCATGGTCGGAATGAAGGATGAACTCACCTCCAACTAAGTAATGACGCTAATGCTCCAATGCTCTAATGATTGCATAAAACTCCTTGTCATAGGTGGAGTACTTCTTCTTGGCATCGTTGAGCTTCTCACTGAAAAAGGCAATGGGTCTCTTCTCTTGAGATAGGACAGCTCCAATTCCTACCCCGGATGCATCACACTCTACTTCAAAGACTTTGGTAAAGTCGGGCAAGGCTAGAACGGGGGAACTAGTGAGCTTCTTCTTGATCTCTTCAAAGGCTTGTTGTGCTTGCTCGTTCCATGAAAACTCTTTGCCTTTAATTACCTCGGTCATAGGAGCCATAATTGTGCTGAAATTTCTAATGAACCTCTGGTAGAATGAGGCTAGGCCATGAAAACTCCTTACTTGAGTGATCGATGTAGGAGTTGGCCACTCTTGAATAGCCTTGATCTTGCTTTCATCAACTTGGAGGCCTTGGGCGGAAACAATGAAACCCAAGAATACCACTTGAGGAGTGAAGAAAAAGCATTTCTCCATATTGCCATAAAGTTGTTCTTGTGAAAGAATCTCCAAAACTTGTTGCAAATGCTTGGCATGCTCCTTCTCGGTCTTGCTATAGACCAAGATATCATCAAAGTAAACAACAACACAAGTTCCAATGAGGGGCTTGAGAACTTGGTTCATGAGTCTCACAAAAGTGCTCGGGGCATTAGTAAGCCCGAATGGCATTACAAGCCACTCATATAAACCTCCTTTAGTCTTAAAGGCGGTTTTCCATTCATCACCTTCAAAAATGCGAATCTGATAATAGCCACTTCTAAGATCAATCTTAGAAAAGATAGCGGCTCCGTGTAATTCATCCAATAGATCTTCCAATCGGGGAATAGGATACCGGTACTTGATAGTGATCTTGTTTATTGCCCGGCTATCAACACACATACGCATGCTACCATCCTTCTTAGGAACAAGGAGGGCGGGCACGGCACATGGGCTTAGACTTTCCCGAATTAAACCCTTGGACAAGAGATCATCCACTTGTCTTTGGATTTCTTGTGTTTCGCTTGGAGACATCCGGTATGCCGGCTTGTTTGGAAGTACGGATCCGGGAACGAGGTCTATCTTGTGTTGGATAGATCTTGGAGGGGGAAGGCCATGTGGAATTTCTTGTGGAAAAACATGGTGATAGGCTTGTAGGAGAGGGGTGAGTAGTGGATGTGAGGGAGATGGTGGCTTAGACTCTTCTTGTAAAAGTATCAAGTCTTTAAAAGACTCATACTCATGGTGCTCAGATTTGAGAAGAGTAGTAAGGAAGACTTCCAAATGAGGATTGTCTTTTGGTTTAGAGGGGGAAGGACTTTTGAGAGGGGTAAGAGTGATTTTCTTACGGTCCTTGAGAAAAGAGTAAGTGTTCATCCGGCCATCATGGATGACACTTCTATCAAAAAGCCATGGTCTACCCAATAATATATGGCAAGCATCCATGGGGACTATATCACACCAAATCTCATCTTTATAGTTTTTCCCAATTGAAAAGGAAACAAGACAATGGTGAGTAATTTCCAAACCTTTGCCTTGATTCAACCATTGTATGGTGTAGGGATTTGGACGAGGAGAGACTTGCAGCTTGAGTTTGTCCACCATAGTCTTTGAGGCAACGTTAGCACAACTACCTCCATCAATGATAAGGGAACAAACCTTGTCTCCTACGGTACACCTGGTGTGAAAAATGGCTTCTCTTTGCTCCATGTCCTTTTGAGTGGCAATTCCACTCAAGGCCCGGCGGATAACAAGCAACTCTCCTTCATCGGGGCCTTCTTCAACTTCTTCCAAGCTTCCTTCTTCATAGTGCTCTCCTTCTTCTTCGTCATAGGCATGTTCATCACATGCTTCTTGGTACTCCGCTAGGGAAACGATCCTCTTGTTTGGACACTCAGATGCATAGTGTCCCATACTTTGGCACCGAAAGCAACGAACCTTGTCTTTAGATTTGGACTCTTATGTGGAGGGTTTTGGAGGGGTTGGAGTGGTGTTTTTGGTTTGTGGTGGTGGGGGATTTTGTGGACGAGGAGGGTAGTACGGAAGCCTTTGTGTGGGGTAAGGACGAGAGAGAGGCTTGGAAAGGATACTCTTTCCCTTTGATTTCTTTTGTTGTTCTACCTTGTAGGCTAGAGAACTCAAGTCATCAAGGGATGAATATGGTTGCAATTCAACAATATGAGCAATAGACTCATCAAGTCTGGTTAAGTATCTTACCAAGGTTTGAGAGTCATCTTCTTTCAAGTCGCATTTGAGTAGGAGTTGTTCAAACTCCCGAGTGTACTCCTCTACACTTTTTGATCCTTGCTTGAGGCGGTGGAGTTTCAGATAATTATCTTGCACATAGTGTGAGGGAAGAAACTTGGCCTTGAGTTTTTCTTTCATTTTGGCCCACGTTCTAATTTTCCCTTTCCCATTTCTTGCTCTTTTCGCTCCAAGGTTAGCCCACCAGATTGAAGCATATTTGCGGAGTTTAAGGGCTACGAGTTTTACCTTCTTGTCCTCCGGGATGTCCTCATATTCAAAGATCCTCTCAATGGTGTGCAACCAATCGAGAAATAAGTCCGGGTCAAGTTGGCCTTCAAATTCGGGGATGTCAATTCGGACACCACCAATATTGCTTCCTTGCCTTCGTCTCCTTGGGGCTTCTTCGTCACTAGAATTGGCTCGGGATTGAAGGACTTCTTCTTCCGATTCGACCACCGGTTCATGAGGATGAGAGGGAGTGGGGCTATGAACCCACCTTCGTTTTTCCTCCAAAAGTTGCCCAAGTTGAGTTCGAAGATAAGTGACTTGAGCTTCTAACTCTTCCACACGTGCTTGGTCACTTCTTGTGGACTTTGTAGACATGTTGGAGATGCTTTGAAGGAAGAATATGCAGCAGGGAAAGTGGCACGGTCGTGCAAGGGGGCACGGGCAGGCCGTGCTATACTTCGACTTGAGGAAATGCAGAAAAGTAGGTTGGCACGGTCGTGCTGGTAGGCACGGGGGCACCGTGCTGCGTCTCGACTTGAAGATTTCTGGAAAATGAATATGGCACGGTCGTGTGGTATGGCACGGGGGCACCGTGCGAAATTTCTGGCCTGTGGACACTGGATGTTCACGGTTTTTTTTTTTTTTTTAATGTATTTGGGTGTGATGTGGGTCACTTTAAAACCTTTGCTCTGATACCAATTGATGTATATGTGGGTGGTAAGTGAACCAAATCAAACTCAAATAAACCCAAATAAGAATTGAACCAAAGTAAAGAGAAAATGGAAGGTTGATTGAGATGGAATGAAAATAATAACAAAAAAGAATAAAGGATAAACAAGACCTTGCACTTGAGATAATCCTTCGCGGAGCCACTCAAGGACTTGATCTTGGGCAAATCCTCTCGTCTTCACCAAGGAATCACTCCAATTGAAAAAGAAAAGAGAACCTAGAACACCACTTGAACTTGCCAAAATTCAAGATATAGAACTAGGGATTTTTTTTTGGACACAAATGAGAATCACTCTCAAGGTGTTTGTACTACTCTTGGAAAAGCTTACAACTCTGAATTGAGAAACACTTCACACCCCCACTATATATAGGCAACAACAAGACAAGCAAAAGACACAAACTCCTAGCAATTTAAAGCTAGAAAATTGAAAAGACTTAGGAAAAATAAAAAGACACAACTTAAAGGAATGGGGGAGGTTACAATGAACATTCTAGACTTCCTATCAGCTGAAGAAATCCATCCAAGTCGTGCATGATGTCAGCAAGGTGATGTCATGTAACCTATGTCTCTTCACTTGCCCAGCATTAACTCCATGCAGCAGCCTTCACTTCAACTGAGCATTTCTCTCAGCTCACACCTCCAAATAAGGTGATTTTGGGCTTGTTGGAAAGCCCTGGAAATCTATTTTCCCGAATGGGCTCATTTGCTCAATTTAGATAAGTAGATAAAAAGTTATGGCCCGAATATTACACCTATATCAGAACTAAACTGGAACAGGACATGTCTTCTTTGAGTAATATTTAGCCCAACCAAACGACGTCCAAATTAAACATAATTGGGCTTGTTTGAAAGCTGAGATCTTAAACTTCAAAACCATGTGGAGCCTCAAGTTGTGGGACCACTTTAGTTAGGCCAAAAGTGCACACAAAAAATCGGGAAATTTCGGGATGAAGGCGGCATTACCTCTTCGGGCATGAACGCCAATTTCCGGCAAAGTTTTGCAACTTCTTTGACTTCTTGAAGCTTGAGTGAGTCCTCCTTGGGCTGAGCTTGATGGTCCTTGGGCTTCTCATGATGGTCTCCATCAAAGAGTTTGTCTGCATTTCGTTCGAGTTAGTTCTTGAAGTTAGCCAAAGTGTTTTTACTCCAGGACTTAAGATCCAACTTGATTTTTTTTTTTTTTCCAGTTTCTGAGCCATTCAATACATAGGAGTACCGTGAATATTAAGTCTTGCTATGGTTGGTGTCCACATATGGAAACTGTACAGCTTACAAAATAAATAACAAATCTTCTTGATATTTCTCCAATATGCATAGTGCGAAATTAGCTTACAAATCTCATACTAAATCAATAATATCAATCATAGCCATCTAATAACCGAATCACATGTTTACTATAAAATGACTCTTGTAAATCAATTGAGAATATTAATTCAAATAGTATTGTATATCTGATGGACATTCTAACAATAAGCACATGCGAAATGTCTAGAAATATTTGATCGAGGCAATCTGTTCGTTTGTTTAATGTCTAAATAATGGAAATATATTCATAAAAATCTTTTAAACAACAATCAAATAATCATGATAATATGAACAAATTTTTTTCATATCCAGCATATTATCTATAAAAGAATATGCCTAAATAGTGTAGAGATATATATGGAAATAATATTTTCACATTAATCAACACTGACTTAACGTCAGGATACACTGAACTTTTATTAACGTCAAGCAATGCACATTGAGTTGTCACTCTCAAGCACGTAAGACTAGGATATTCTAAGTAATATAAGTGTCATGCATTGTAAATTCATTAGGCAATGCTAAAAGTATGTCAACGCTAGAGACCTTGACTCGGGTAAAACTGAGGCTGCTCTGAGCTTACTCTGGATTCAATTCTATCACATAAATGAGCACTGAATCATCTCATACGCTTTTCACATATCAGAAATGTACATAGTGATCATATCAGAATTGTGTACGGAAGTATTTCTCAAAGTTAGTCTACACTGACACATGTTAAGGTCCAGCAACCCTTGACGTAGCACATACTATTATATTACATAATATGAGCATACAATATTCAAGTATTGCCCAAGTAAGATATATCATGCAATATTCACGAAGGGTACTATTCACATATTATATAGGATCGCATAACAGAGAGATCAATAGACAATTGACCTCGATAAACCACAACACATATCACAATACTTACTTGGTTAGTCATCATCAAAATCAATGTCACAATTATTCAATTCATGTAATTATCACAACGTGACAATACAATTAATAAAATAATGTGTGTTAACATGAGTACGTAGAGAAATATTTTAAAATATTAACATAAGTGTAATATATTAGAATAAAACCCGATGGTAATAAAGATAATAGACTGCCATTAAATGAAATATTATCGCATGCCTCCTCAACACATAGGTAAAGGTTATTTTCAATCCTTAACTTTAAGAGTTCATATTTAACTCCTCACCTTCGCAATTATTTTTATATATAGAAAAATTATTATTATTTAATCACCCTTGCCTACATATTTTTATCAAAAAATGTGGTCATATAAAAATAATATTCAACGTGAGGAAAACTAAATAATATATAATTCCATCAGTGAAGGACTAAAACAAACTTTTACACGTACATTGAGGAGGTATGTGATAATATTTTGTTTTGAGCTAGTACAATACCAGATTCCTTTTTTCTTTTTGGGGTAAAGATAATGATGAATGTAATGTACAGAGCTCTAAGTCAAATAGGTGCTTGAATTTTTAAGTTTGTAAACTTTAGGTACCTATACTTTCCTTACAGTTAATTCAAATGTCTAAATTTTTCCAACACCTAATATAGGGGCCTACCTTTTACAAAAAATTATTTTTCAATCAAATGATATTGTTAATATTATTTTATAGGAAGAAGAAAATCCAAGAATACATTATAATTTTAGTAGAAAAAGGTGCAAAAGATTATAATTTTTTATTTTTGAAACAATTTAATGAGAAAACCATCTCTTCATTATGCGACCACTGTGCAACACTGTAACTCTCACACCCTACCATTCAAGCAACCCTCACACCCCCCTATTGACACTCGCCCCTGCCAACCTACCGTCGCCGCCGACTGACAGCTGCCAATGCCACCATCCTTACCACCATTTCAATGTTGAAGTTCTAGTGGTATTTCAATTCTTTTGGTAAAGTCTTAGTTTCTTGAATTTTCAAGTTTGGGTCAATTTATGATGACAGCTCTTAATGAAATTTACTTGCATATATATATATATATATATATATATATATATATATATATATATATATATATATATATATAGATAATATATATATATATATATATATATATATATATATATATATATATATATATATATATATATTTCTTAGCAAGATTTGAGGAAAGTTTAGATTTTCTTCATTCTAAATTTTGACAAATTTGACACTGTAGATTGATCTCTGTCAATTTTGGTGGCGAACTATGAAAGATAAGATGTATAGAGAGTCACTTTTTATGCAAAATTACAATTCTATTGGATGCAAGTGGAAATTAAATGTGTTAAAATTTTTTTGGGATTCACAACCAAAGTGAATTCCATATTATTACAAGTTAGAGAATATTGCCAATGTTGAACTTCATTATGGGCCATGTTTGCAAAATTTTATGTTCTCTGTTTTTTGGGGAAAAAAAGAGTAGTTAGGAAAATTGAAGATGATTAACTGAAAAAACAAAAAATGGTTAGGTTCTCAATAATATCAACAATTATTGTATAGTTATATTCTTTCTGTTTTAGATTATCACAAATATAATTTTTTTAAAGTTCAAATCCCTTTTTTAAAATTCAAAATTATTCTTTTTTGAAACAAAATGTACCTTTTTTATAGAAAAAAAAATAGTCAAGTTAATAATGCTGATAATATCTTTTAATTTAAAACTAAATTTTTGTAAAAGGGCGGGAGGCACCTACATTAGGTGTTGAAAAAGTTTCTGCACTCAAATTAACTCTAAGGAAAGTGCGGGCATCTAAAGTTGACAAACTTAAAAGTTTCGGCTCCTATTTGACTAAAAACTCGCAGTGTACGCAAGATAGTTTGAATCATAAATACTACTTTGAATTTTTTTTGGTTTCTATACTCATTATATATGTTATATTCATTATAACATCAACAGAATTAGAATGCCTAAAATCCGGTAGAAGCTTAAGATTCAGATTTTCGTAGTAAAACCCAAACAAATCAATACCACCAGTGGCTCATTGCTTTTTCTATCTCTTATAGATCAATAAATAAGTCCACATTAATTAATAAGGGATAATCCTTTAAAGTTCTATTTGGACCTTGAAAAATTTAATGAAAAGAAAAAATTTAGAAAAGTAACTTTTTTTCTTGTGCTTGGTTAAGAGACAATCACAAAGAAAAACATATGGAGGAAAATTAGTTGGAAAAATTGGTAGACAAGTGATAAAATTTTCCTTATAAAATTGAGAGGAAAGTTTGGGAAAAGTTGCCAAAAGAATTTCCAACCTCCTCCAACCTTACAATGCTTATATGATATCAACATGATTCAAGTAATTCATCAACATGCAAATTTCTCATCCAAATTCTTGTATTTTTTTCCTCAATCCAAATAAGAGAAAAATTCACTTTCTCCCCACATTTTTTTTCCTTCACATTTTTTTCCCTCTGACTTTTCTTGCCACCAAAATTTTCAAGGACCACACAATGCCTAACAAGGAAAAAAAAGCTATGAAATATATGTGGACTAGCGCTTGTTCTGGTATGGGGTGAATGACCATTTTGTCGAATTTAAGGCAGCTAGTTTTTATTATTTGGTTATTCATAGCTCTTCACCTTTTCTTTTCGTTGTCTTTTTTAAAGATTCTTTCAGTATTTTGCTTTCCACAAGTGCTAAAACTTAGAAGCTAAGTGGTGTGCGGAAAATTATTAACGGATTGTTTCATTCGTCCATAATTTTGGTAAGAGAATGAAATCATAAATTTTCAAATCTTTAATGTAAGACTTCTACTTTATTGTTATATACATATTTTTTAATCAAATTACTATGTCATGTTAAAATGATTTTCCATTGTTTCGCACAGTAAAGGATTGAAATTTGATCATCGGATAGAAAAGAACAAAATTGGCTCAAATCTAAATTTTGAGCACAATATTCCCTCGGTTGATGGGATAATTTTAAGTGAAAATATAATGCTACAAGTATACGACAATAGTACTTGAGGGTCGTCTGGAAAAGATTAAGGTCACAAAAGAGTGGATTAACTAATTAATTTAATGCTAACTACATTAAACCAAATTAAATCATTTAAAGAGAACTAATAGCCTCAAACTAAAAATGTAATACATTCATCACCATTCAATTAAGCATAAGATAAATTAAACGAACTTAATAAAACTAACCCTATTACGGAAACAACACCCAAAGTGAGGAAAAAAAGAAAAACAGCATTAGCATTCTGCTCTTAAAGATGACAAAACAAATTAACATCCAACTTCTATTCCTATGTCCATACCAAAAATCTAAATCAAAGTTGTATGAAATAATCATAACAGGGAAGGAGATTCAGAGCTCAGGGCTTCCTTGCCTTACAGCTCAGCCCAGATTTAATCTCCATTCATGGAGGAAGTTTTCCACATTTATCAGCAACTGAGTAAGAACAGGAACAGGGGAGGGGAATTTGAGTCAATCGCTGGCCAAAATCACAACTAGCAAGTTGAATCATTCACCACAGCTAAAAACAACTCATAATCACAAACCCTCCCCCCTCAAATTCGAATCTAAATCCGAAACAAAGAGGGGAAATGAAGTTCACAATTGTATCAAATAAGATCCAGAAATCACTTCAATAGCAAACCAAAATTCATCAAAGCATACTCCAATTTAAAAAAAACAAAGTTGAATTAAATGAAATTGCAAGCTAGAAGAAACAGATTTGACATTTGAAATTCAAAACAAATGAAAATGAAAATAAACCCTAATATTCCGAAAACTCGAATTAAAACTACTAAGAACCCTAAAATTAAACCTAAAAATGTAAAAATAAAACCTAATTTAATACCTGGCTTCTAGCATTGCAACCCTTTGATTTATATGGCTTCAAGTCGGCTCCTCCCCCTCTGTTTAGCCCTTCGATTTCGCTGCTATGGATGGTGGAGATGAAGCTTGGGTGTTGTGCTGGCATTGCAAAATGAGGATGGTGGATGAGGATGAAGGTGGCGTGTGCTGGTGGTCTGTCGAAGAGAGAGAGATATGAGAAGAAGGAACTGCGATGGGGGAAGGGTATCAGGGTTCTGGTCTTGATGGACCAAGAAAGAAGAGAGAGAATATGAGGATTAAGAGGGGTAGGAAGAGTGGCACGTGAGGCATGTGTGGGGGTTGGGTAGGATTAGGATTTATTTTATTTTTGTTTTGATTTTTTTCTAGTTTTTAGGTCATGAGAGAGTGGGCCAATTTCTTCATTTTTTTCATGCTTTTTCCGATTTATTCAACATCTACAAAGCAAAGTAAAATCAAATAAAAATTTAAAAATAACAATTATTTTGAGCATAAATTAAGCATAAGGGTATTGTATAAATAGCGTATTTTTGGCGAAAACAAATATTCCCATACCAAGATTTTGCTCCTCCTCGAGTAAAACAGCTAGACTACCTAAAAAGAAACGGAAAATAAGAAAAAGAAGAACCTAACTCACTTTCGTAGGAATCACAGTTGCATTTAGCGTATGCAATAAACCCTTTAAGCCCCTCGGTTTTTCAAGTGGACAAGTGAGATCTCCTGAGATTTTTCAAGTGAAATACTCACAAAATTCATTTCAAAAACCAACGAAAATCTTTTTGGGTTTTCTTTTTCAAAACATAAACATATATACGATGATTGGGGAAATTATGTGCACGATTCAAGCAACTGAAACATTCAAATAACCAAGTCACCAAATTATATACAAATAGAATATATAATTAGAAGATATCCAAGTCAAAAGAAGCATCCCAACTCTCATTTTTCACCCCACACATAATATGTAATGATATATACACTTTGATGCATGTGCTAATGTGTATCAACTCTTATGGATCAAGTTGCTAACATTGACACAATACCCGTTTCCTTGCCTAATTGCCTTCTTTGCTCCATTTTTTTCCATTTTTTTCATGTTTTTTAAGAATAATAATGTACACACCCTAAATCCACTTAACTTATAAATAATCGGGTCTTCCCTAAAAAAGAATTTTATTCGATTGTGTAAAATACTTATTTTATTGCCCAAACAAATGTGTAATCAAGTAAAATAGCACATTTTCCAACCAATTAAAGATATGAAATAAAGATAGTGGCTATGAACATTGGTGTCTAGGTTTAGACTATTTTATCTTTTTATCTTTTTTTTCTTCAAGAGCTCAAAGGCAATTTCGACAAATAAATAGTTCACATGCCAACTTAACAACAAGACCCTAAGAATTGACGATAAAGTGAGCAAGGTAGGCACACATTACCCATATGAGACGGAGTTATTATGAAAAATTGAATATACATCCTCAACTAGACATCTCATCATGCAAACTCTATTTATATATAACTCAATAACCTAGCAACGAGGGATCACAATTACCTAGGAAAGCACACAAATCCCAAAAGAAAAAGAAAATTTTTATTCTTGAATTTTTGCAAAATTTTCGAAAAATATGTATGAATGGATACCTCACCCCCACACCAAAACTTTATATTATCCTCATTGTGGGAACTAAAGTGTCGAAAAGCAATCACATAAGCTATACAACCATAAAACCAACACAAATCTACAAATATATGCAAACTAGGACACTACCAAAAATCAAAAACAAAACTAAAAACAAAATCACCAAAATCAAAATCAAAATCGCAATCAAAACCAAAACAAAATAAAACCAAACACACATATTTACAAAAACCAAAAGCCAAAATCACAAAAGAAAGGAAATCAAAATCCAAAACCAAAATCAAACAACAATAGGCCAAAACACACCTAATCACCAAAATAAAAACAACTCATAATCACAATCTTCCACTCAAATTCGAATCTAAATCCGAAACAAAGAGGGGAGATGAAGTTGAGAATTGTATCGACATCTAGAAATCACTTCAATAGCAAACCAAAATTCATCAAAGTATACTTCAATTTAACAAAACAAAGCTGAATTAAAGGAAATTGCAAGCTAGAAGAAACAAATCTGCCATTCGACCCTAAATTCCTAAAACTTGAATTAAAGCTACTAAGAACCCTAAAACTAAACCTAAAAACATAAAATTAAAACCTAATTTAACACCTGGCTTCTAGAACCGCAACAAGTCGGTTCTTCCCCTTCTCTTTAAAATCTTGGTGTGGGGGTATTTTGACACTCGTTATTAGATTTTAGCTCCTAAATAATCTTTAAAATTAGTTAATAAGTCAAATTTTATGTTTTGTAGGGTAAAATGGGAGAAAAACACAAATGGAGGCCAAGCTCAACCCAAAAAGAGGAAGAAGTCCAGAGGCATGCCAAATCCAGAAGGACATGCCACAGGCTCAGCAGGAGCGTGCCAAGAAGCAGAGTAGCAAAATCACAGACAGAGATTTGGCATGGGTGCCCCGTGCCATAGGGCACGACCGTGCCAAACTCTGTAATTTTGTTTTCGTTTAATTAAAGCAATGATGTAAGAGTAAAAGGGGAACTTTGGAATTTTTAGGTCTTTTTCGTTTTTTAGTAGCTTTTTCTGTAGCTCTAGCTTGGGTTGAACTCTGTCTCCCCTCCATTAATACAAAACAAAAGTTTAAGCTTTAGGTTGATTTAATCGTAGATTTATTGTTCTCTCTCTTAATGATTGCTTAATCTAACTCTCTCCTTCTCTCTCTCTTTCTCTCTCTCTCAAATTTTTGCAAAGACTAAATTTTTAAGCATTACCAATTCTCTCCAAACATGGGTTTGATGCTTGAGGGTTGCGGGAGGATGGGGTTTGGTTCCTAATAGATTGAAAGCCTAAATCCATCCCTCAAAACTCAACATCTCTCTAGTAATTTTCCCCTTCTCTTCTTTCATCCATTCAAACTATTAGGTTAGTTGAGGTAGTGCAACTTGAGGTACCATGCTATGGAGCTCAATCAAGGCATCGAAGAAGATGATATCGCTTGTTCTTAATTGAGAATGCTCGAGAACGTTTGGTAATTTCACTCTCATCTTTTCATTGCATTTGCTATGATTAGTATAGTTTAGCTTTGAAGTTGAATTTTCTTATGTGACCTCTGAGGTCAGATTTGGATGTGTCGATGGGCCATGTCAACCCTAGTCCCCCATTTCCTATGTGCTACATTTTTTCTAGCTACTAAGGATCATTAATTAGATTGGAATTAGTGTTCAATTGCTTTAGGAAATGGTTTTTTTTAAGAGTTATTAGATTTGCATGCTAAGTTCCTTTAACTGAATTAAAAATTAGGATAACTCATATAGCTAAATCGATGGTAGACTGCCTTTCATCCCAGTGAATGACAAAATCCCGTACTCATCACAGAAAAAATATGTCAGCATTTGGTTAACATTTTTCTCCATCACAGCAATTCAATCAACATTTTTTGCCATTTAAATAATTCAATTGATGTTTTTCGTCAATAAAACAATTTCAATGGTTTATATCAAAACTTGATTATCTGAAAGGAAACATTGGAAATAACCTCAAATATAAATTTTAAGGTCAAAATTCCTTCATTGGGTCAACATTTATCTCAATTACTACCATTCAATTAATATTTTTTCACTATTTAAATAATTCAGTTGACGTTTTTCTCTTTTTCATGAAAAATGATTTATTTTATGCCAAACAATGGAAAATGTGACATGAAAATCAATTTTTCTTAGAAAAATATTTTCCACAAAAAATAATGTTTAGAAAAACTATTTTTCTTTCAACCAAACACTACTTATATTTAAAATAAGAGTGCAATTATAGTGGTTATCACTATATGACAACCGCCACAATTTCTTAAATTTAGAACGTACATTTAGAATAAATTGATCTTAACCATTGATTTTATTTTTGCTTTCAAATATTAAAAAATTTATTGTAAAAATCACAAAATATATCTAAATATTGATAAAATTAATTTCTATATGACATTGTCTTGGTTGTTCTCCAATTATATGTTTCCAGTGACAAGTAATTTTTCGAAGATGAGTGTTTCAACGGCAACGAAGGCACCGCTCAACCACGGTTCTGGCGACATTCAAGTCTTCCGGCGACTCTATTTAGGTGAGACGGTGAACCTTCACCATGGTTTCTGGCTTGATCCACGGTGGCGTCAAATGTAATCGCCGATTTCCTCCTCCCTCACCTCGTTCGCCGGAAAACCCGCCTCTACCTTGGCCCTTCTCGCCGCTAGTTTTACCAAGGTCGGAGAAAATCGGCGGTTGCATTTGCCGCCACTGTGGAGAGCTTCAAGCCAGAACCATGGTGGAGGTTTGCCGTCTCGCCGGAAGCGTTGGATGTTGCCGAAACTGCGATTGAGCGACACCTTCGTTGTCACCGGAGAACTCATCGCCGGAAAATTACTTGTCGCTAAAAATGTGTAATTGGAGAACAACCAAGCAATGCCATATGGAAATTAATTTTATCAATATTTAGATATATTTTGTGATTTTTACAATACATTTTTTAATATTCAAAAACAAAAATAAAATCAACAGTTAAGATCAATTTATTCCAAATGTACACTCTAAATTTAATAAATTTTGGTGGTTATCATATAGCGACGACCGCTATAACTTTTTGCTTAAAATAACTATTAAGTTAATTGGAGGAGATTGTCTCGTTAAGTTAACATACTGACCACCCTTTACGGAATGAGTAATAACGTCCAATTAAAAACCAATCAATTGTCACCTAAGACTTATCATCATTGAGATATGTGCGCATTGCCTTGCCAGTTCCTATCTTAGGTTGGCGAAGAAAAAAAGGTGTGGAAGCAAAGTCAAGACTGCCAAGTTTAATTAGTCAAGCAGCCGCTAATTATTTGCTCTGTTTTTGAAAATGAGAGTAGGGCCCTATTTTTTTATGTGATTAGAAGAATTTAGTTTACAGTTTACAACTCCTTATAACTCTTTATAACTCATTATATCTCCTTATATCTTCTTATATATTTTTTATAACATTCAACTTATCATTTAATTTTTTCTCATATTTATAGAAACGTGTATATATTTTTTAATATAATACCAATATGAAAAATCTTACAACTTTTTTATAAATATAATATTTGTATAAACATAAACACAGAATGTAACGATGTAAATTAATATTTGAGTTTCGACATAAAGCATCTATGCCATTATAGAAAAAATAAGTCAACATATTTTAAAATTTATAATACAAAATTCATATTTGTGTTTGAATTTTGACATGTATCATGCATGAAAATAGTGAAACTGTAGATGACGAAAGTATCTAAACTATTTCATCTATATGTTTATCCATGACCACTTGGTTGCTATCATCATACCATTAAACATTAGATCGCATTTAGTTCAAATTGGATGTCATTTGTAAGGTTCTATTCAATTTTGTTAAGAATTGTTTTTTAATTTGCTTATATGGAGGAGAAACTAATGTTAATACCAAAAAATCCCCTCAAGTGTGAAACATTTTTGGTTCTGCATATTTATCGGATTGAATTTATCTTATTGATATTTAATTGACTTTTTTAAAAATTTATTTTCATTAATTATGTTATTTCAATATTACTTTTTATTATCCACAATGGTTGTTGTAGAAAAATAAATTTTTTTTTGTAATGTTAAATATAATTGTTTAGTGATGGTATAAAATTTATTTCATAAATATTAGTGGTACACTTAATTTATTTTTTATGAAATAAGTTTTTTCATAATTCACACATTAAAGGCCTAGAATTATACATATATATCTAAAAATTATACTGTACAAATTTTTAAAAATTCAACAACTCATTACATCTATCTTTATAACTTCTTGCAACTTCTGACAGCTCCTTACATTTTACAATTTCTTACATCTTCTTACCACTTCTTATACCTCTTTACATTTTTTTACTGCTTACAGTGCATCTTATCGCAAAAAAGAATAGACCCTGGGTGGAAAGACAATACAGATGAAATTTAAATCTAGAGGTAATATTTGGAAAAAGGTCTAAAGATTTTATCAATTAAGATTGTCTATATTTTGTAAGTTAGTTGGGTTTTTCTCAACTGTATCTCTCTTGTTCTAATCTCAAAAGGTAGTTGCAGACCAAAAATTTAAAATAACAACCTCCTACTTTTAAACCTCTTAAAATTTCATTCATGTCACTTCCTTTTTTGTAATTCATTTGAAAACTTTAAAAATTCTAGTGCATAATTTTAAACATTTTGTTTGTTTATAATGTAGATTCGTTTGTGTTAGGGATGATAATGAGTGTGATACAAATTGAATGTATCAATATCCAAATTTAATCTGATTAATGTTCAGATATGAAAATCTAATACAAATCTCATTTGTTGTAGTTGGATGTTCTATCTAAATAAGATACGATTCAAATCATATTAAATCCAGATATGATCGGATCCAAAACAATTATATATTTTCATTCAATATTTTGCACTTCTTTTCTTTTCCACCTTATTTTTGTTCACCTTTAAATGCAATATCAAAGCCTCTAAATATCAAAGACTCTTTCATACAAGACATTTCAATATGTTAAAGTAGGCGGATGTTGGGAAAAGAGAACATAAAGGCACTTGAGTGGGAAAGGGTTAGACAATAGTAGACCAATAGGTCGAAAAGAGAAAAAATGTAGGTAACTGATTTTGGAGCTTTGCTTTTAAACAATTGGCATGGTGGTTGGCTAATGACTTTGCTTGCAGAAGAAGAGAGGTTGAGAGGGAGATTGGGAAGTGAGAAGGGGATAGTTAAGGCCATTAGCAGCCACATGACATGCGAGGCAAATGGTGGGGCCTGCGTGTCATAAAATGGGAATGCCTGCATTCCAGCCACGGTGAATCGCGTGGGACATGCGGGGGGAATGCCAAAGCGTTCCCCCTCCCGTTTCAATTTTTTTGTCATTTTTTGATTTTTTATTTGTTTTTCTTTTCTTTGTTAAATAAAAAATATTATTTAGGTAGTTAAAAAAAAGTTGTGTGTTGAAAGGAGGGTCCATAAAACATATGTAATTCATTTATCCTGGAATGAGTTCCATTGGTTGGGAAAATGAAGGAATGAAAGTTCTAAAATTGTGAAACTTTTGCTGACGTGGCAGGCCAGAGTTCTAAAAAATGGAACTCTGGCTGCTAACGCTCTAAGAGAGAGAAGTACACGTTGCACATCCAAATTATGGATCTTATGCGAGTTTTTAAAGTAGGATTTTTGAAAATTCAGAAAAAAGGAAATTTGAAAAAAACTTTTCAGATTAGATGGTAGTTGGACCGAATGGGACCCTACCTTTGAATCCAATCCGATCCAACATGGATGTAAATTATATTTCATCAGATTTAGAATTGATTATATTTTTAGGACTTAAATCGGATAATTTTACTCGAATTGGGACAGGTTTATTTGAAATTTGAACTACACTGTCATCTCTAATCAGTGCTAGAAAGAGTAGATATTTTATATGATAGAATAACAACAGACACGTGTGTTTTCTTCACCTATAAAAATCATATTTAAAAACTAGCATAACACTAGATCCAAGTAGGACTCCCACCTACCATTCCACATCTTACAAACAAGTAGCTATTTTGCTCCTATTAATATGTAATGACTTTCTTCATCGTATAGGATATCCACTCCGGTCCCTCTCTCCCTCCTTGAGAGGTCATGGCAAAAGGAGGCAAGGATGAGGAGCTGATATTACTAGATCATTGGGTAAGTCTGTTCAGTATGAGAGTGAGAGTGGCGCTAGCGGAAAAGGGCATAACCAACTATGAGTGTAAAGAGGAGAATATTACTATTTTGGGAGGTAAAAGCCCAATGCTGCCGGAAATGAACCCGGTTCACAAGCAAATTCCGGTTCTTATTCACAACGGCAAGCCGGTTTTTGAGTCCTTGATCATTGTGGAGTACATTGATGAAGTGCTGATGGGCAAATCTGGTAGCAAATTGCTGCCTTCTGATCCCTATCGGAGGAGTCAAGGTAGATTCTGGGCTCATTTCGTTGATACCAAGGTATGAACCCCTCAGTTATTCGACCCGATCCAATTTCTTAGTTGATTTTTTTTGTACTGTATTAAAAATTTCCCAACTCAGATAAAAACTCACTTGATTCAACTTGTTCATACATCGTAATGGTCTAAGTAATATATTCCATGACAAATTGGCAGAAGTTACTTGCTCTTGGTCCTGAATAAATGCAACAGAAAACAAAAACCCAACCGATCCAAATAATTATGAATTTGAAAGTAACTAAACACAAAATGAGTCGACCTAACCTGATTTACATTAATATAAATCCGTTTTAATCTGCTTGAGTTGATTTAACCAAATAAAAGTCTATCTAATCCAAAGATAACATGTGTGCATTTTGAATCAACTTGAATTAAGCTTATCTAAATTTATTCTGAACTTTGGTATTGTCTTTTGATCTAAGAATGAATGCCTTCTTTCATATAATATATAATAAATTTATAATTAAATATTATTATATATCTCTCTTGGTATATATGTGAATATTATTTTTAATCCGCTCTGGTTTTTATATAAAAAAATTAAATTATTATTTAACTACTCTCACCCATGTATTTTAAATTGAAAAATGAGGTCAAAAACATTATTCCATGAGAAGGGATTAAAAAGTGTTAAAAATAACATTTACCTACATGTCAATGAGGGCATAGGATAATATTTCAGTGAATGATAGATGCATGTTTTTTAAAAAATTTAAAAAAATATGATCTGAACTTTGAGGGTGGTGGAAACTAACAATATGAAATTAAGAAATAGGCATAAGCGCCCCGAACTTTGCATGTTTACTGTAGATAATCCGTGCAAAGGAAAAACTAGACCCAGTGCCACAATTTCGGCTTCCATTAGATGGTTTTCTAAAGTATGAATTATTTATAGTAAAAATGCAGAAAGTTTCAAATATTGACGTCTATTTCTTAAGTCCGTGTTAAGTCCTTCCACCAACTTCTAAATTCAGATTATTGTATTCCAAAATCTCTTCTTTTTTCTTTTCTTATCAAGGGTTTCTATTTTCCTTTGACATATATTAAAAAAGGTTTTTATGCATAAATACCATCAAAATGCAGGTATATCCACCAAGTTGGAATATATGGAGAACAAAAGGAAAAACCCAAGAGAAAGCTAAAGCAGATTTCATAGAAAGCCTGAAGGCACTAGAGGACGAACTTGGAGAAAAATGTTACTTTGGAGGTGAAAAATTCGGGTTTGTGGACGTTGCGCTTATCCCATTCTATTGCTGGTTCTATACCTACG
This sequence comes from Carnegiea gigantea, assembly GCA_029747015.1. Classification (NCBI taxonomy): domain Eukaryota; kingdom Viridiplantae; phylum Streptophyta; class Magnoliopsida; order Caryophyllales; family Cactaceae; genus Carnegiea; species Carnegiea gigantea. Next base: position 191,089 of record JAKOGI010000629.1, read on the forward strand.
AGGTTTGTGGAAATTTCAGTATTATGGCTGTGTGTCCTAAGATTGTTGCATGGGGCAAACGATGCGTGCAGAGAGAGGCTATGCTGAAGTCTCTTCCTGACATACATAAGGTTTCTGAGCTCATTTTAGAGTTGAGGAGTATCCAATTAGCTAAACAAGAATGGTAGAGTAAGGCAGAATTAATCTAAGTGAAAAGTGACCCACTAAATGTTTTCAAGAATTCTAGCACTTGTATTTGGAATTCTCTTAACATTATGTTTACTTGGTTGGTGACTTCATGAGCACCGAATACAATTTTGAAGTGAAACAACTTCTTTTTTAAATTCCTGGTCAATCTAAGAAATTAACCCATTCAATGGCTGTGTTGGCCCAATTTGGCTAGTTAAATTACCCTAGAGGGAGTGAACAGGCTGATGATCTAAGGCCCTGTTTGGACCTAAGAAAATGAGGTGGAAAAAAAGTTGAAAGGAAAAAAAATGAGGAGGAAAAAAAATGAGAAGGAAAGTCATTTTCTTTCTCTAGTTTGGGTTAGAGAAAAATACAAAGAAAAAAAATTTACTTTCCATCTAACTTTTTTTCCTTTGTTTGGAAGAGAGAAAATAAACCAAGCAAAGAAAATATATCTTGTTTCAACCAAAATGCAATCTTCAAGTCATCGTTTGACTTGCTAATACCAATCAAACTCTACTTCAAACTCCCTGATTTTGTTACAACTGCAAATTTTACAAGAATCCATAAAACACGACAATTCCAAATCAAACTATTCATTGAAAGTGGGCCCCAAAATGCCAAACTCTCTCGTTACACCAAGAACTCATTGCCAAATTTGACTTTTAACCACAACTCACGACGAGCCGCTGGTCAAGCAAAAAACGCTCTAGCTGAGTTAGGGTCCCCCAAAAGAGCTTAATAGACCTTCATTTGGGATATTTCACTCAAACCTTCAACCTATAAATATAAAACATCAAAAAGAGATCCGTAAAATTCGCACTCAAACCTTCAACTGAAAGTAGCAGAATTTGCATAATGAAACAGGACCTGCTCAGTTCCAGGTCTGAATTGTCATCCCAGCAAGTTCAGCATTTTCTTTGCTAGTATTAATGTTAAATGAGAATCTCTTTTGAGAGAGTTCAAATACATCAAAAGCCAAACCAAAACCCACTTTTTTAAATTGGGAGCAATAAAGATGGATGAACATATCACAAATATGAACCCCTACCGACTTCTCTAACCCCATGTTCAAATCTACCATTGCCATAGTAATCTCAATATGTCTATCACCAAAGTCATTCTCAAAATGGCGCCACTTTCACATCAATCAACCTAATCAAAAGCAAACTAGTTGGGGCATTGAAATTAAAAAAAAGATAGAACCCAGAAACAGACTAGGAACCAAGACGTCAACATTTCGAAAAGTCCAATGACATGAGCACTCAACCTGCATCTGGGTTCACTGATTCAATCAACTGTTCTAAACATAGATTTTGTTCCAGCCAGCCCACAAATGATGGGAAGATGAGGAGAAATGACTACACAAAAGACGGCAACACTACTGCAGTCTCAAATAATCAGGGCAAAGGGATGTCATGTGACTGCACAAAAGATGACACTATTTCTGCAGGTGTCATGTTGTATTTGAAGATCTTAGTCCACCACCATCCATTCACTCAACTACAAAGATTGGGGGGGGGAGGGGGATCCAAAATGGTGCATTTCTCAAGAGCCGTTACCTTTGCAATTTCATCATAAAGTTGTTCTTCAATGTAATTTCTTAAGTTGCCTTTTTCAAGAGCCATTGCTACCGCATCCATACCTGATCTAAGGGATCTTAGCTCCTCACACACGAACTCTATTGCCTTATTCTTTGATTTCTTGGTCTCCACTTGGTCTTTCGAGGGAAGCGCACATGAAGATTCTTCATTAGTAAGAATCGGAGGAGCATCCTCACGTGAGCTTGCTGCTTTTCTTGTCCACTGATGCTGCCTTTCTTTTGGCCCAACTGCATTGCTTCCAGTTGTTCTATCTTTTCCAAAGAGAAGGTTTAAGTTGTAGAAATTTAGCACACGTTTGTAGCGAAAAGTTTTTGCATCTAGATTTGACTACACAAGGACAATAAAATTAAAAATTACAATTTCATCAAGAGTATGAAGCTTGAAAGGAATCCTCAAATTTTCATACCGTAAGATAGGTTTGCCACACTTCTGGAGGTGCCTCTATCATTTGAGTAGACTCGTTGTAACCAAAATCACTTTGGGATAGAACTTTTTGAGCATCAGTATGCCTTTTTTCAATGTTTTCAGCTTATTTTTCACATTTGAAACCGAAAACCCTAACTTCCCAAATTTGCAGCCACCAACTCGGCAACACTTGTAAATGTAGTACTCGTAAATGTGCTGCCCATTTTCTGCCCTTTCTCCATTTGTTCTAACAAAGCATCAACCAGGACTAGATCCATCTCATCAGACCAAGTCAAGTTCCTCTTACCGATTGTGATACTTCCATCCTCCTTGAGCTCACACTCATCCTATAATATAGTCAGCAATACAGTCATCAACTAATTATAAAAGCCACTTCTTCAATCAAACCAAGAAAAATAGAGACATATGAACAATCAGCATTAGCTATATGAAAATACAGTGAGCAACTGAGTCACCAATACCTATTGTATATGAAAATAAACAACGTACCTATTGTTCCGGCCATTAATACAGTCCATCCATAGAGCATTGGCTAAGCTATCTCTGAATTCTTCCATTTCTCTACTCTCACTTGTCGAGTTTGAAAGACAACCACCATACGATTCATTAGAATTAAGTAATTCACGATCAACCTCTTCTATAAGCTCCCTATCTGGATCAACACCCATCAAATAGTTGTGTAATATGCATGCAGCAAGCACAATATCAGCTTGGGTGCGTATTTTCCACGTGTTTTCCTCACAAATTTTGAAGGAAAATATATCATATTATCTAATCATAATTTTCCTCCAACTTTTTCTCCTTATTTTTTTCCATTCATTTTTCCTTACTCCAAACATGAGAAAAATTTTAATTTTCCATCTTGCTATTTTCTTAAGTCCAAACACACCCTAAATCACAAAATAATCAAGATAAAAATGTAGAAAAATAAATACAGACAAAACATGCTATTTACATAGGTTCGGCCAACCCTAGTCCTCTGCCCATAGGCGCCCCTCGTCGATAGAATTTTGAACATTGTTTCTTTTACTAGGTCGGTCGATTACACATGATTTACTAATTGGACAACATACGAGTTGACCCTACAACTGTAGATGTCCAAGTGTACGCGATGCTCCTCAACAATACTTGGATAGTCAACCCTCCGACTAATCAACCTAACCTAATATAAGGAATTACAATAACCACTTGATCAATAACAATACAACTCTTAATAGATAATAATCAAATGAACTAGTATGAGAGAGTAAGATATCGATAAGTGAATGATCTTCCAATATAAGCTCTAGTATTTTTTTTCTTGTGTAATCGTCAACTGCAAATGCCTCCCTATTTATAGCCAATGATGTTGGAGAGATTGGGAGGTCATTCAGGAAAGTGATCATTGCATTTGAAAAAGGAAAGCTAATGTTCAATCTGATTTTAAGGCCTTAAGATGTAGCTTTCAAGCCCTTGAATTCCTACAGTTTGCTCAACGGTTATATGCTTGTTTTTCAATGGCTATCTGCTTGATTTTAGGCTGAAGATCTTGCTGATCATGTTATCTAGTAGCTGATTTAAGCAAGCAACAATCTTCAAAATATAGTCTCAAAAGATATTAACAAATTTAGTCAAATCTTGACTATTTCAAAAGTATTGGCATATACAGAATCATAATCTCATAATCAAATTTGAATCACCAAATATAATATCATAGATTTCACATATTCAAATTTGAATGCTAAATCTTCTCAAGATATTATGGCAACGTTATATCAAATCAATTGAGCAATGCGTACTAACATGCCAATATCTACTTAGAATTATAACATATTTAAACAGTATAAATATTTTCAAATATAACATGATGAATATACCAATTAATTAATCTCTTTTTGTCTTTCATCAAAACATATTAATAAATACATTGTGAGCTTTAAGAAAGTTAACAGGCTGGTTTTCATATTTAATTTTTCAATTTTGATACTCTTTTAAGCTTTATTAAAAATAAAGAGCAACCTAACATTCTAGGTTTGTTATGCATTCGTGGGATGCTTGCTCATTCTATGTAAAATTTGGTGCATGTGTGCAGAGAACCTTCATTATTATTATGAGTGTGGAAATTAGATAGGATTTATGTGAATCTCAAGTTATGAGAAACTATTCAAAAAAAACGTACCTTAAGTTTTGTGCAAACTATTTTGAGAATTGAATTTAAAAAATAACTATATGATACCTTGTCTTATAGGGTAAGTAACAGAAGGGATATTTAAGTTTATGCAAACTATTTTTTGGGTCCAATTTTACTATTTTAATTCATAAATAATGCCCATAATTTTTAATATTTGCATATTTTATCCGAATTCTTAAAAACTTACGTTTGAAAATTTTGATTTTGTGCATGTGATACTATGTTCATACATAACACCTGAAGCCCTATTTTGTCTAGTATCAGAGCCACATGATCGAAAAAAATCAATATAAAAGGTTAATTAATAGTTACTTAAGATAGATGATCACAGTTAATGCTTGAACCATCATCTGCTTGTCCTCCTTCTAATTATTCGCATACAGTGTACTCACTAGAAGGAACCACTTCAGTAGCATCGCTGTTAAACTATATTACTGATATAGTTTTAAAATTGAAGTGAAATTTGCAAAAATTAATATTGAAGTTAAGGAGATACATAAGCAATTATTTGTAATTTATCTTTCTTTGATCAACGAAACTAGACATAGTGAAAAATCTAGTTTAAGTATAAGTACTTTATTTCAGCGTAAATATCCTTTCCAAAACCTTAAAAACAAAATTCATTTCCTTTGCAAGATATAAGAATTGAAAAAAACAGAAGGAGAAAAATCAACTAAAAAATAAATGAAAGGGTAGAAAAAGAAGAAGAGGATGGAATATAAGCAGTATAATCTCGAGGAGTTACAATATATGTTTGCTAAAGAACACAATCAAGAAGAATTAAATGAAATCATGGACGCAATAGTAGAAGAACAAGAAGTTTTATTTAATGCTAACGAAGAGACAAATAATATCCAGTTGAAAGAAGAAATATATTAACAGATGAACTTAATTAAATTAGAGGATCTTAATATTGTTTCTTTAGAAGAAATTAGGAGAAAAATGGATTAAAAAATATGAAAAATGATAGCTGGTAGTGAAATCAATGAGATTGCATAAGAACTCCATATAGACAAAATTGAATCTAATCTAACTAACAATGATATTCCTAAAACTTGAAGAATTTAATAAATCTTCCAGAAAAAATTCCCTTTTTATGAGATCTAAATATGTACCATCATGATACACAACTAACTTTTCCATTGGGTTCATTCCAAGGAAAGTCACATCCTTAAAGAGATTAGCCTTACCTCAATCAACCTAATAGGTTACATTCTAAACATCAACGGAGCTCGTAATAGCGAAGAAATATTTGAAAAATTGAAAAAGAGGTATGAATAGTGTCCCAAACTTGAATACTACATGGACTGTTGGAAATTTCCTAAATTATATCGAGCATAGTATTTCTAGCACTATAGCTAAGGCTGTCAAAAGTTAACCCGACACAAATATTGACTGAACCGAATACGAAATTAAGTGGATTTGGATAAAGATTTTCAGCCCGTTTAATTAAATGGGTTGACACGTTTAACCCGTTTAATTAATTAGGTTTGGTTCAAGTTGAGTATTTTGACACGAAAATACCTATTTAACCCGTTTAATTAAACGGATTAAATAAGTTCATCAGTTTACCGAATTACCATGTATTTTTTGGGAAAAATTATGAAAATATGGGGTTTAATAAAGTTGATATTTATTTTGTGATTATGATTCTTGTGAATTATAGGCAATGATTTTATTATGATGCTATATTAAAATCAAAAATTGATTTATAATGCCCGGTAATCATATTTTAGTCAAAATATAAAGCGGGTAAACATATAACCGGATAACCTGAATCTGATCTGTTTATCTTAAACGGATTAATGGGTAAATTTCAGGTCGCCTATTTAAAAAATAAACGGGCATAGGCCAAGGTTTTTAACTCGTTTAATAAACAAGTTAGGTTCAAGTTAGGGATTTTTGAACCCATTTAAATTCGACACGAATATGAATTCAACCCGACTAACCTATTTGACAGCCCTAACTATAGCCAACTAGTATGACTCATAAGATCAGGAAGGTAAAAATATATCAAGAATGATGGAAACACTAGCTGCTATGGTCCAAAAATTATGCAAGGAAATCAAAACTGAATTTATTGGGACTAAACTTGATTCAGAAAGAAAAAGGCTAGTGAGTGGCAAAGAAATGTTAATAATATAGAGCTTTGGAACATGAGATATCTAAAAAATTATATCACTGAATTTAGCCAATATTATAACAAAATTTGTGATAATAAAATCAATCTTAGTATATTTTATAACAACTTACCTTATCCGATAAATTCCATAATCGATGAAAAATATATTACATTGCTTGAAATAGCAGATTTATTGATACCCTTGGCACAAGTATATATTATGTAAGACAATGAGTCCATGATAAATGTCTTGATTGCCAAAAATAAAACAAAATGAAGAAACAATTCCTAACTTATTGGGTCATCATTGGAGAAATGAACATGAGAAGAGAAGAAAGAGAAAATTTTATAAGAATACTAGCTTTAACAAGCAAAGGGGAGAGAAATACAAATGAAAATATTATAACAAGTCAAGTCACAAAATGCGTAGATTTTTTAGATAAACTACTTGTTGTCTAGCAAGGAAAAATAGCTGTAAATGTTGGGCATGAGATGAAGTAGGGCACTATGCAAACGTTGCAAAAATGGGAAGAATAACAAGGTTATTGAAATATTGGGTAATTTAGACTATTTTGAGCTTACCGAAGAAGAACCACTAGACCTTGCCCTGAAAAACCACAAGAAATTATTGAGATAGTAGTAGAAGATGAATATAAAGAAAGTAGGTATGAAGAAATTAGTTATATGATGGAAAGTAGCTCAATTATTCTTAATGACCTTTAAGAAGAAGAATTTATTGTACAATGAGAATGAAGATGCCAAAAGAGATTGGATCCTTCCTATAATTCAGAAATACATGATCTATAAAAAAATCCATCTTTCAATTAGAAAGTAAGTACATATGTAAAATGTGGAAGGCGATTTAGAGATAAAAGACTATGAATACGATGTGGGACAAGATAATCTTATTAACTGGGAAAAAAATACTTAAGCATGATAAAGATAGAAAGTATAGGTATATCTATGTTAGAAGTATCCAAGTTCAAATAACTCCATTACAGTGTTATGACGAAGATATTAATTTTTATGCTTTGCTCTGTGACATTAGGCATACCAGCTTAATAACCAAATTATCACAGGGATTAATACCAATTTGTGTAATGTGTTAGTAGGATTCAATTGCCTACCTGGATATTATGTGAGCCTAAAAGATGAATTTGTCAACAACTTCATATCCTTTAAAATAAAAGCAGTTGGGATGGACATAAACAGAGGACGTTATGCACTAAGGATACTTTGAAAAATAATCTACAAATTAAGTAATACTATAAACCAAAAGACTAAGATAACAATGATAGATGTGGACAAATTTAAAAGTCTTTCTCCAACACAAAAGATTCAAATGATAAAATCTGATTCGCATGAGATCAAAATCGATAGACTTTAGATATTTAGCTTAGTCAATTCCACAAAAATCAATAAGAAGAATGCAATCAAAATCGATGAGAATGGAATTATCAATTAACCCAAATTATTAAGAAGCATGAGTACAAGATCAAAAATGGGAGAAGGATCTTCAATAGTTAAAAAAGGTGAAGTAGATGATACAATTAATATGACCTGTGAATGAGTAGAATGAGTTTTCAATCTACAAGACACAGTGTGCATCAAAGTATGAGTTTGGATAGAAAAGTTATTAGGTGCAAAACAAGATCTATTTGTTAGTCAATTTATAAGGATAAATTAGTAAAAAATATGACTATGACATATGTTATTAAGCAACTAATACTAATCCTAATAGCATTTATGTCCTAAAAATATATATTTAGAGGGATATAGCAGAGATGAGCTGTGCACTTACACTGATAATGGTTGTTCTTTCTATTTTGGAAAAATATCTTTATTTATAGAATTTGTTTAGAAAAAAGTGAAGAATAGGTTATAATAGTACAATGAACCACATCGAAACCATAGAGGAGTTAGCCATAGAAATGGGAGGAGTTCAATACATTATACCAGTTATAGGGGCTACTGATTAACCTTCTAATGATATGATTATTGGAAACAATTTTCAAAGGCTTTATTCTCCATGCACACAAACCATAAACAAAATCATGTTTACAATGAGTGGTCACTTGATTCCTATTGACAAATTCAATGAAACATACGCTCATCAGAAGATTGAGTTTATATGCAGTTAGTGTAGTGAGAAGGTAATCCTTGTATAAGGTAAGGTAGCACTAACAATCTCACCACTTGAGTTATCTATTAAAGAGCAGATTACTGAACAATGAGAAGAATTATGCAAAGAACTCAACTCTGATAATCCTGTTAAATTTTAGGACAAAGATAAGACATTTGCAAAGACTAATTTGCTAAACCATAATGTATTATCCTAGTTAAACAAATGGTGTATACACACCAGGATATTCAAGAATTTTGATAAGCGAATCAGAGAACTTTTAGATAAAGGGTTAATCAGGAATAGCAAGAGTCTTCACATCAGGCTGCTTTCATGGTAAGAAATCATGCTGAAGGAAAAAGGAAAAAAGCTACAACGATAATGAATTATAAAAATTGTAAGGATAATTTTGTCTTTGATGATTATTATATTCCTAATAAAACAGTTATTTTCAATATAATTCAAGAAGCCTCTTGCTTCTCGAAAATAATTGTAAAAGCATATATTGACAAATAAAAATGGATGAAAAAAGCATTTTTTTTTTTTACTGCTTTTGGTGCCCTTCAAGGACATTATGAGTTAATAGTAATGACATTTGATCTTAAAAATGTACCTTAAATATTTCAAAGAAAAATGGACGACATCTTCAAAGATCATAATCAGTATTGTCTAATTTAGATTGATGATATTCGTATCAGTTCTAAGACCATAAAACAATACAAAGGTAACATTCTTGTTGTCACCCAAAGATGCATTGATCATTGTACTATCCTTGATAAAAACAAGTACATTTATACTGAACAAGGAGTAGAGTTTTTATATTTAGAAATAAAAGTTGGACAAATCATCATACAAAAGCATATCTTAGAAAAATAGAAACTTGTCCTTGGAAGATTGAAGATAGGAAGCAATTAGAAAGGTTTCTTGAATGTCTCACCTATTCTTTAGACTTCATTAAAGATTTAAATAAATTGCGAAAACCATTACAGCAGAAGCTTAAGATTGAAGTAAGTTCGACAAAGAACACGAGTGATTCAAAGATTATTCAACCCTTCTAAAAGATACGCAAAAATTATCTTGTTCTTAACCTGCCTAATGAATAAGATATTTTAATTCTTGATACCGGTGCCAACAATGAGCACTGGAGTACAGTACTGAAAATCAAAGAAGAAGAGAAATTCTATAAATATTACAATGAAGATTCAATAAAACAGAATGCAACTATCGCATGATGAAAAAAGAAATCTTTGCAGTCATTATGGGAATTGAAAAGTTCATAATCTTTTTAACCCCAAAACCTTTTCTAATTCAAACTTATTATAAAAGAATACTTTGTTTTGTGAAAAATAATTTATCAAATATACAAGCGCAAGGACGACGCCTGCATTAATAATTATGAACCAATTTTCTTTCTCTATTGAACATATATAGGGATCGAAGAACTTTCTGGTAGATAGTTTAACTCATGAGCTTGCCAATGGCGATTATCAAAGCAAAACTCCTATCGAAAAAGGATAAAACTTAAAGTGAAATGTCATTACAATTAGAACATATTTCTCCTTCTAGTAGAGTCCTTATAGATATTTTGGAATTTCATACAAAAAGTAGATTATGCTTTGTTTTGCTGTCTTTTGCCTATCTAATAGTACAGATATTCAACCCTTTTAGAGTTATAAATGAATTACCTAAGGTGTCTTTATGATGTTCAAAAAAAATTAAGTTTCTTTGTTTAAGAAAAATGATTCAGTATCTGATATGTAACCTGCATTGACTACTATCATAATTATTCTTATGATATTTGGGAGTCATAGAGTGATACAATTTTCTTTCGTAATAGATCTGGAGTTGGTGGCATTAGATTTCCCGCAAGTTCAATCCCTTTAGCTGATCCATCGTGAAGCTTGAGAATATGGAATAGTAGCTTACCTTATGGAAATTCCTTATCTAAAGTACCCCTTCTTCTTAAGTCTAACTAAGTTTTAAAGTGTATGTTTAAAAGGATCCATTAGATTCTATCTCTCCTAATGGTCCAAAAAAATTCCCACATAATATAAGTCTAGATGTCGAGTTACATTACGCAGTAATTGAGTATGAAAATGAAAAGGCCAAACGAATCCATTATCTTATTTAATTAATTGATCTAGAAACCCCCAATGATTAATGACAAGAATGGTTTCCAAAATAACAAGAGGTGGTCAGTGATCCTACTTGAGCAAGAACAATTGCTTTTTATAACATTTATCATCAAATGTAAGCAATGATTGAACGAGGAAAGTTACTAATGTATTGCAGAAAGACTACTTTCATTTATCATGATGAATTTAACAAAGATATGAAGGTAGAAGAAGTTACTTCAGAAGATGTCTTTAATTATCTTTTTGATGTTAGAGCCAAAAAGTTCCATCCAGAAAAAGAAAAAAAAGATATCTACATGAATTATTTAAAAAAAAAAGGATGCAGGGCATCTTGAACTTGATAAAGATTTTGATGATTATCTGGATAATAATAGACTAGAAGACTTTATTGGAGATAAAGGCATGCAGAATTTCAATATGGATGACCAATCTTGTTAGCATTAAGCGCCTTGAAAAAGTTGTTACATCATTATATGATATTTTATCAAGTGCCAAGTTAGCGATATAATGCAATCTACTGTAGCCATGTGAAAACATCATGTAACAATATGTGTACTATAGTCATTAGGGCATCCTATGTAGTATATGTATTGTATAAAAGAAGAAGCTATGTATTGTGAATGGATACGATCATTTGAGCATACTTGAGCAAAAGAGGGACTCTCCATTTCTCTATAAGCAAGCATCCTGATGATCTTAGTAGCTTAAGTCCCTCTTCAATCTTTTCATTGTAATATTTCCACTTTTAAAGTTTTCAATAAAAGAAGTTTCTAATAGGGAATGTTATTCAATCGAGCTTTATATCTTAAATATTATAATTTCTTGGTTAAAGTCTCACTATCCGTAAAAATATAAAAAGTTGATTAGTGATTATGATTTGATGTAGTAAACGAAACAAATTTGCAGTCTGCCTGATCTAAGGGAGGTGTAATTGAAATTAGCAATCTCTGCAAACTGAAAGTTAGAGGAACGCCAGGGCCTAGCAACGACTAAGTTGAGGTAACGATAAAAAAATCTCTAATTAAACTTTATTATTTTGCTAAGCATAGTGAACCTATAATCACAAAAAATATAATATTTATGATCTAAGTATTATATTATGATAACTTATAATAAAAAAAATCCCCTATTTTAGGTCAAACTTGTAACTTCTGAAACTTTCGAGCCAAAATAAGAATAAAAATGACATAGCAATAGATTTTTCAAAAGCATAAGGTATTCTAATATTATTTTCAAAAAGTCAGGGGCCTAGTTACCAATTAGAAAATATCAATTAATTAAAAATTATGTATTGAAGTATATTATTGTTAGTAGATTAAAGAACATACCTTTAGGTGTGGAAGTGAAGAATCTCATTACTGGGAGTTGCCTATTAACTGATACAAACGATCAAGCAGTGACTGCTAGAGTCATCGGTGATTTGTCACCTCCTAAACTCGAACCTCGAGTGATACTGAGGGAACCATAAGAGCGTGGGACAGATAGGGAATGTTTTGTCTAAGGTTAGCAAAATTGTTATATAATCAGATCCCTATAACCCTTTATATAGTTTTAGGTCAATACAACTGCCACCAGTTAGGCGGCATAAGTGACTACATAGCCTTAATTATTTAGGGTACAACTCCCGCTCAACCACATAAGCCATAAGTCACATATCTCTTTACGAATCACAACTCTTTAGACTTCATATCAGGAATAAGATGTTTGAGCAGACAGTAACCGATAATAGTATATTAAGTCACCATCTAACTAACATAACACTTTCATGTAACATGATGCCTCAAATCATCCAAACATCACAAGGAGCATACCTAACCCTTTATGTTAAATGATATATCATATGATTATATAATCAATATAATCAGCCGAGTTCATATGGTGAAGATGGATATATTTTTTCCTTAAACACTAATGATATTTTATTTTAACTTAACTACTTTCATAACATGCTCTTGCTAAACCATGTACTTCTTGACCTTTAAGGAAGACATTACTGTAGCATCATCAAGGTTCGATTTCATATTATAGCTTTAAGTCAAAGGCTCATCATTCAGAGGGTCACATAGTGATAATAGATGGGGAAGTCAATTATCACTCGTCGTATAGGTCATGTTACAAGCACTCACAATATGAAATGTGTGTCATGGCATAGCTCCCACTCAGTTGGTCATGTCCCTTAATATGTCATGTACACAAATCATTAGTTTAGATTTTGCCCAAAACATCTAATATGAGCCACTCGATTAACATACTAAATGTTAATCTTGACACTCAAGATTTGATTTTTAAGGCTTCAATATGAAATAAGATATTGAAATAAGAAATTTTCATATTCGACTCCCTCAAGCCTTATCTTATACTTACTAAGGCGACTATAATTAATCACTCATACACTACTAGTATGATGTATAACTATTGTTCATCGAAGGCTAATATGATTCAGTCTCATCTTGCCTACTATTCAAGCATCAGGGTGATTACCTATATTACTAGGTCCATCAGAAGCCTATGACATTTTAATATGTCTAATATGCAACAATAAATCATGAGCATTTAGAAAAATAACCATCAATCGTTATTAAATAAATGCTCATTACAAAAGAAACATGTGCATCACATAAACAAGATACATCCAAGCACTAAACATTATGAATTCCTAGAGTCAACATTAGGTATTGGTTGGGGGGGGGGCACAGGGCGGGTGGAGTTATACCTGCACCCATATCTATTTTCAAAATTCATCCCTGTACTCACACCCATACCCATCGGGTTTTTAAAATTTATCCCCATACCCATATTCATACCCATACTTATCGAGTATTTATTTTGGATATTTCTGACTTTATTTGAGTATATGCAGATATTAAAATATAATACTCATTGGATACGATAATTTCTTGTACCTAAAAGAACTCATAAATCTAAATTCAACTAGTCAAATTGTTCTAAAATGGTACAATACCCATTGGATTAAGTGCGAGAGTGCACACTTAGCTCATGAACAAAAACTGTATTCTAAAAATGAGTAGAATAAGGGAGTAAGGGGCTAGACAAATGAGTTAGGATTTTAGGTTTGTGAGTCATGAGTCATATAATTTCATGCATTGGCATAATAGATGAGCAACACAAATGGAAGCATTGCATAGTTGGGGATGGGTTGAGATATGTGGCTTTTTTTTAATAAGTCACCAACGTTCAAAGTTCAAAACTCTACTCAATAATTTACCCCAAAAAAAAATTCGAGTATAGGGCAGGTATGGGTATGGGGCGAGTGATGCCTATACCCAAACCCGTACCTATACCCATACTTGTTCTCAATGTAATCACCCCATATCCATTTTTTTTAGTTTTTTTGTACCCATGCTCGTTATAAATGGGGCGAGTTCAGGGCTAGGGATGGGCGTGGGCCGGGTACAGGGTGGGTGGAATTATACCTATGCTGATTTTTAAAAGTCATCCCCATACCGATACCCACACCCATACTCATTGAGTTTTCAAAATCTAATCTCCATACTCATACCCATTGAGGATTTCGGGTATTTCAGGTTTCATTCGGATATATATACATATATTAAAATATAATACCCATCGGGCATGATAATTTCTTTTATCTAAAGAAATTCATAAAACTAAATCAACTGGGTAGAATGTTCCAAAGAAATATAATACCTATTAGATTAAGTGCAATAGTTCATGCTTAGCTCATGAACAAAAACTGTATTCTGGAAATGAATGGAATGAGGGAGTGAGGGAAACAGCAAATGAGGGAGTGAGGGACACAACAAATGAGCTAGGATTTTAGGTTTATGAGTCATGAGTCACGTGGCTTCATGTATCAACATAGTAAATAATCGACATAAATGGATGCATTGTATAGTTACAGATGTGTTACGGTATGGGGCCTTTTTTCAAAATGAATTACCAAGTTCAAAGTTCAAAGCTTTACTTAACAATTTATTTTACCCTTAAAAAAATTTGGATATGGGGCAGGTATGGGTACTGGTATGGGCGGGTGATGCCTATACTCGAACCCGTACCTGTACTCATACCCATTTTTAGTATACCCACCCCATACCCATTTTTTTTCAATTTTTTGTATCCATGTCCATTATAAATTGGACGAGTTCAGATTCGGATGCAACTCTCATCCTTATTCAGGGTGGGTTTTTTGAGTTCGGGTACAACTCTCATCCCTACTCCACATATGAGCTTTGACTGCAACACGAGGAGTGGTTTAGTTAAGGGATTAGAATCATCTTTTAGTTTGTACTTAATGGCAGTGTCCTTGCCTTAATAGTAAGAAGTAACATACTCTGCCTCTGTAGTCGACAGTGATCTGCAGTTTTGCTTCTTAATTACAACACGATGATATGGATCCCCACTTAGAGTGAATACATATCTTGAGGTTGACCTAGAATCATCTGAGGTAACACCCTAATGGGCATCGGAGTAGGTCCTTATCCTGGTAGCAAAGGACCATTTGACAGCTTGCCAGTGACCAGGTCTTGAGTTACTTTGACAATGATTTACCAAACTAATTGCAAATTAAATGTCAGGCCATGCACATAACATGGTATACATTAAGCTTCCTATGGTAGTTGTGCAGGGAACACTACTCATTTTCTCTTTTTCATCATCTGCTCCAGGGCATTGATAAAGACTTAAGATAAGACCCTTTTCAATTGGAGTATTTATAGGCTTAGAATTAAGTATCTGAACACATTTGAAGACATTTCTAATATACACTTCCTGGCACAAACTCAGAAGGTTTTTTTGAAACGATTTCTGATTATTTTCATATCTAGAACATACCTATCTTTACCCATATTCTTCATCTCAAAGACAGACGACAACTACTTATTAGTAGCTTTGATCATCTCCAAATTGTTCCTAGTCAAAAGTATGTGATTAACATATAGGGTAAGAAATATAATCCCTCTAATCGGTCTCTTGATATACACACAATGGTCCTATAAAATCATGGATAGGCTAAACGAAATAATGGCTCCATGGAATCTAAAGTACTGAGATCTGAAAGATTGTTTAAGGCCACATATAAATCTATTAAGACAATACACCTTATCCTCTTGACCCTTTGATGCAAAACCAATTGGTCCACATAGATCTCTTCCTCAAGTTTACCATTAATAAAAGCAGCCTTTACGTTCATTTGGAACAATTTGAAGTCCAAATTAGCAACTAGGGTTAGAAGTAAGCAAATGGAGGCTAACCTCACAATAGAATAAAAAGTCTCTTCTTAGTATATACCCTTAATTTAGGGACAACCATTTGTAACTAAATGAGCCTTGAACTTGTTTCTAATATATTTACGTCGAGGTGGCAGATCAATCAGTTCTTAAATCTTATTTCTTGCCATTAAGTCCATTGCATCCCTCATGGCGTTTATCTACTCTTTAGTAAATCAATTGCCTCTTGAAAAGAGATATGCTCCTCTACTTCCAAGGGAGTGCATAAAAATGTTTCCTCTTCGATTTGGAAGAATCATCAAGGAATTCTTCCGTGTTCACTCTTTCAGATTCTAGTACCTTCATTATTTGTCTATCTTATGAAGGAATCCCTCTCCATATCTCTAAGAACATGGGACCCTTTCGATGTTGTATGCCTAAACTAATTGTCATTATACAAAATGTTTAAACCATTAAGACAAAAATCAAAAGAGAAACATAATCTTATTAAAGAGACGAAAGACACAAGGGACCACCGCACGCCGAATGCGTAGAGTGTATCGTGAAGAAGCAACATGTTCCCCCTCCACGGAGTCTGAGTTGATATGTCTTTATACCAAAGACATATTCTTTACTGTTGTTTCCTAGCACGACAATCTGTGACCCTACCGGATAGCGATGAAAGTTCGCAAAATTAGCTCGGTCCTTAATTATATGCTTGGTTTCTCCTGTGACTACAATCCATTAAGTAAGAGAGTTGGAAACTAATGTATGAAAGCACACATATGACTCAGGAATAACTATGAAAGTAGACACATTAGTTAGCTAAGGTCAATCCCAAGTGCATGGTTCCTTTTTCCCATAGTTATAGCACTTCACACATGCTATATTCTTCTCTCTATTGCCCCTAGTCCTTTGCCTTGTTGGCAGCACCTGCTTTAGGTTTTGACCTCTGAGAGGGGAATGCATCTAGTCAAACCTAATGCTAAGTTGAACCCTTATATCCTCAGCAGTGTGATGACTTTCAAATTTCCCGACTAGATCGTCATACACGCAATACAAGATAATATAGCATATTGGTCAATCCTTCTTAAACCATGTTTGGTATGCCTTTAGGATCTCTTGATACTGCTCACGAGCAGTAATATCTTTGCCATTCTCATATTTTGCTACCTTAGCAAACATATAAGTCATTAAGAATCTAAGACTTCACACTCATTTAGAAAAATTGAATCTTCTGACGCCAAATGTCATACTTGGTACAATCTAACTTTTTATTTGTGAATAAATAACCAACCATGCTTTAATTTCCATATCTAAAAGTATATATAAAAGGCTGCATTCACATAATTTCCAATAACTAAATTATGAAAAGCTTCCTCATTCATCTCGTATGATCGAAAATTTCACCAAGCTCATAATCATCATATTAGACACGACTTAGAAATTTTTGTAACTTAATTCTGACATTTCAACAAAACTTATGGAGTATATAAAGCTGGTAAACTAATTACACATTTAGAAATATCACAAAGATATTCAACTTAATCATGTAAAATAAATTTACATGAAATCATATTATATAAAAGGAATTCATATAGTTATAGCAAATGTTACATGTTTGCCATTTAAAACTATATTTAATGACATGTATTACACAATTATATAACCTACCAAAAATTCATATTATTATATAAAACATATTTATATAATAACATGAAACTATATTGCAAACATATTCAAAAAGATAAAAAAACAAATTTATATAAAAGTAATAACATGTTACAAATGAGTTCATGAAAACCAAGTTAATATTAAAGCATGATATTATATAAAACACATTTATATAATTATAGTTAACATGAAACATATTGAAGCATCGCTCACAAATTATAAAACACATTCATAATATTACGAGTTTAAAATTCATGAAACAAATTTATAAGATGATGCTTAATTAGCATAAAACACAGTTATGTACATAACTTATTATTTGTAACCTATTCAAATAACATTCACAAATTATTATATAAAATGTATTCATGTAATGCTACAAATTTAAATTTTATGAAACAATTCACGAAATGAAACAATTCATAAAATAATCACATATCATACACATCCAATGATGGCATAAAATGCATTCATATAAATTAATACGAATTTATAACATATGAAATGAATTCATAAAAGTTGCTAATATATATAACTTCATCACTTTTATAAAACATATTTATAGAATTACATGAAACAAATTCATAGAATTTTGCGTAGGTAGGAAGTTAATCATGCCTAAAGTGAACAACAAAGCCTTACCCCAAAACCAAATTCACTTTGTTCCATAATGAATTATTTAAAAAAAAAAAAAAAGAAGAAGAAGAAGAAAAGGCAAAGCTACGCATGTTTACGGTTTTGTTCTGATGACAAAATTCATTTGCTCAAAAAACAAATATCAATGCAAGGTTGCAAACCATGACTCGAAAAGAGAAAAAGAAAAATAAATAAGAGACGGTTTCCACAGTCCAACTTAAACTCTAAGCCTCAAAAACTCTTTCTTTCTTTAACCCATCTATTTCTCTTTCCCTCTCTGACTTTTCAACACCTAGAAAAACTAGAACACTGAGGTCTGTGTCTGCTCGCACACTATTGACACAACCACCACCCATGCTTACAGCACCTTGACTTCTGGCCAGCTACTACCACTGAGGCCGCCACCTGAACTTTAGCCGCCACCATTGGCCTTATTAACACCTAAAGAATGAGAAAAAACAGTCGTCCACCACTGCCAAGAGGCCCACAACCTCTGTTCCATGCCTCCCCCCCCCCCAACCCGCCGAATCATACTGTTACCACCGATAGGTAGATAAGGCAAACTAAGTCGGGCAATGTCGTTTACTCACCCTACATGCCAGCGCACCGGTGGCAAGTAAGCACATGTGCATCCTGTTAGGCTTTGAATGAAGGTTTTCTAACTGGGAAGGTATAGATTGGTGGGTTTAAGGGGCGTAAGAGGAAGAAAGAAGTCACAGGCAACCTTTGTTGGCGGCGCGTGACA
Source organism: Carnegiea gigantea (assembly GCA_029747015.1). Taxonomy (NCBI): domain Eukaryota; kingdom Viridiplantae; phylum Streptophyta; class Magnoliopsida; order Caryophyllales; family Cactaceae; genus Carnegiea; species Carnegiea gigantea. Next base: position 210,077 of record JAKOGI010000629.1, read on the forward strand.
TATGCATGCGCCACCCCTCCGTGGGTTTCTTGATGGGTATGATTTCGATGCCCTTAACTTCTTCCCCTATTTGTATGTATATATATATTTTTTTAGTCTACGGATGTGAGTGGGCTGACGTGCATGCCACTAGCTAAGGACTCGCCAAAGCAGTCGCCACCATAGCCACGGAGGTGAAAGCGATTACGAGTTGTGGTGTGGGGTTATACAAGTCCATTTCAGGTTAGGGCTAGGGTTGGAGGTTAGATTTGGAGTTAGGGTTCACTTCAGGGTAGCAGCAACTATGCTAATAAACACATTCAATCAACATACACAAACACCTGGTATCAATTGTATTAGCACACTTGCTTGATTAAACAAACAAATCGCACAATAAATCATAAACAAACTAATCGGGGTCAAAACCGAGCAAGGTGGCTCTGATACTACTTTTGGTACATTAAAGGACATACTTTTAGATGTATGTTGGTCTCAAAGTAGCCGCAAGCGCGCAATATCTAACTTGTAATAAATCCAACGAATACAAAGCGTTCCTCAAAGATGATAGTGTCAAATTAACATGCTTAATCCCTGACTATTACTAAAATAAACTGCCAATACTTATTAAATGACTCAAAATTAACTAAATACTAACTAAACTAATTTGAGTTAACTAAAACACTAGAATCACAGGCACTAATTAACAAAAATCAACTCAACTAGTACTTGTTGGTCAACCTTGCCTGACTCAAAGCTTGTCTTTTAGTGCAATTATGAAATTATTACTACAACACTACACATTCAGATTGAAAATTAATGCCACGCACGCTCACCCCTAAAAAGTATTGACAAGTAAAAAAATGGAAATAAACAATAAGGTTAAGAGAAATAAATAAAGCGATTAAATGCTAGTAAAGCTACCAAATAAAGAGAAAGGAAAGCCAGTAGGTGCTAAAAATTGAACTGGAAAAGATGGAGTAGTTCACTGGCTCCAACCCAGAATACAGCAAAGCAACGGCTCGACACAGGGGAAGGGACCAGATCCTCGTTGGAGCCAATTGCTTGCGAATGTAAAACTAAACCCCAAAATATTAATCGAATTCAACAGATGAATAACAATTACTCTAGTTTGAGAGTAAAGAAAAAGAAAAAGAAAATAAATTAGCTGAATTTAATTAGATTAAAAACTATAGAATTTGAAGCTGGGAAATATAGAGTATTCAAGCAAAAAGAAAACAGATCATCACAATGGAGGAGAAGGTCGACTCAAATTTAGTCGGAACTTCCAAATCAGATCCAAATACAAACCAAAACTAGAAAATTACAAACGGAAAGTTGAATGAATCCTGTGGAAGTAGAGAGTAAAAACAGAGGATCGGAAGGAAAGCTGAGGGCTACAATTGATTCCTCCTATGAGTTCTCCCCTTAAGCTTTCCCCGCACTCCTATTTATACACGAATTCTCCCCACCCCATCTAGTTTCAAACTCTTTAAAATTCGCGTGTGCTGCTGATTCGGTGGTGTGGGAGTTGGCGTTCGTGGTGGATGGAACAAAATAGGAGAGGAGGCAGGGAGGCTAGGATTCTGTGAGTTGAATGAGTTCAAGGATGCGTTCTGCAATAGTATTTTAAGTAACGTTTAGTATTTTAATTAAGTTAATTATATTTATTAGGTAATTTTTAGTGTACAGTAATATAGTATTTTGACTAATATTTTAAGTAACGTTTAGCATTTTAAGTAGCATTTCTAAAAAGCTAATAGTATTAATGTTTTGCATTCAAAAGTAGCGTGTCATATTTTTTTGCCAAAAAATATCCATTGGGAATTTTATCTTTGAAAATTATCTATATTTTTTTTGTCAATTTACATTAATCAGCTGACCCAACAGCTAAATTTACCGAACATATTTATTTCAACTGCTCATCCAAACAGCTATCCGTTAATAGCTAAATTAGAAACGCTTTCCGCTACATAACGGCTTATCTGCTATCTAAACTACTATTTGCTACTTAAATCGTTAATTTTATCGAATAGGGCCTACGAAGAAGAAGAATATTAAAACAATAAAGAGAGAAAAAATTGAAGGAAGGGGGGACATGTGGCGGGGCACGCGTAGGGGGGTGGACAAGCAAACTTGCCTACTCAACAGCCTGACCATGATCTACTGTCTCCAATCTTTTTGCTTTTGTTTTCTAGCTTCATCCTTGTCTTCATATGTCACAATGTTGTGCTTTTGAATCAACTTTGCCAATTTTATTATTTCTTACAAAACAAAATAAAATATAGTATAAAAATACTAAATAATATGTATTTGCAAGCAAAAAAAATAAAGTCTAAAGGGTATTAAAAATATCGAACTTTTTACTGTTCTGTGAATGAATTTAAAACTGATATTGAACTTTTTACTAATTTTAAACTGTAAAATTTGAAACAGTAGAATTTGAAACTAAGAAAAATAGAGTATTCAAGCAAAAAAATAAAGCTAACAAGAACCAAAACTAGAAAATTACCAACTGAAAGTTAAATGAACTGAAGTTGTAGTATAGTGGTAAGTATTCCACCCTGTCACACGGGCGATCTAGGTTCGATCCTCGGCATCGGCGCACAAAATTTGTTTGATATTTTCAAAGTAAAATTATAACCCGCAAGTGTACGACTTTCATTGTAGTATTTGAGGGTCGTCTCCTCAGGGATGAGAATGAAAGTTTGGTCACAAAATGAAGTTGGATCGACTATCATAATAGCCTAAACTAATCAAGAATCAAACATATAATGACTAAAATAATCAAGATAAGCTAAAGCAATTTTATCTCATGCCCATGATATCTAAGATTATCAACCAAATAAAACTCACTAAAACCAACTAATGCATATGAATCCATTAAACTTGCCTGACCTAAATGAAACCATAATCAACCAAAACGAAACCATTATAATGTGTTAGTAAATAAACTAACCTAAATCAACCCCAAAATGGAAAGCGTCCAGCAAACAGGGGATGGACATAACACTAGAATTCATACGAGAAATAAGAAAAGAACATAGTAATAATCCAGCATTCAAAGAAAGAAACAGGGAAAGGAAGATAGAGATGGAGAAGAGTTGCAGGGCATCACAGTCTCTAGGCTCTGCCCAGACATGAACTCCAGCTAACACGACCCAATTTATCACTTTAATCCCAAGAAATCACTAGCTCTCACGAAGAGTTTCAACCGTAGAACAATGAGATCGAAAAACCATCAAATTGGAATAAGGGAATTGAAATACAGCTAAAACAGAAAATAAGAGCGAAGAACAATTGAATCAAGCATCCTCGGTTGTAGCTCAACCAAGTTTCAAACCGACATCCTTTAATGGAGGCCCAAAATGAATCAGAATAAAATAGAATAAGCACAGAAATAGGGAAGGGGAAATTCGTAATAAATTCCCAAATCTATTCAGTATCAAGTAGAAATCATCAAAGATTAATAAAACAAAGCATAATTAGGTGAAATTGCAAACAAACGGACCGAATACTCGAAATATGAATGGAATACTCGAAATATGAATGAAATCGAACCCTAAATCACCAAACCTAACATCTAAAATTGAAATCGAAAACTAAAAACTTGAATTAAAACTAGCTAAAATCCTAAAATTAAAACCTAGATTACCTCCTAATCGCCACTACCTGTTTGATTATACTCACGAGAGCTTCAATCTCAGCCCTTGATTGCATGGTATCGTGGATGGTGGTGATAATGTTGTGCTGGTTGTGGTGGGAGTGGAATTCGGTGTAGCATGGGTGCATGAATGAGGGTGATGATGATGGGTTTGGTAGATAAGGATGGAAAGCCACAGATAGAGCCCGAGAGACAGGGGGATGTCGGGGTTCTATGGGTTGAGAGATTACTGATGAGGAGAGGAGAGAGAAAGATGCAAAGACTAAAAAATATTACATTGCACACGCATATACCTTGCTAGGTACATACCTGCATGTGTAGAAGCTTTTCCCAGGCACGCGTGGGACACCTTGCCCACTCACTTACATAACCAAAAAAAAAATGCTTTTTTTTTGAAATTTCGATCACTTAGTAGTGCCCCTGCTGTGGACAGTTTGCTTTTCTCTCTCCTCTAGCAAGTTTCATCCATCTCTCTCCTGCTTTGCTTGATATTTGAAGCCATTTTCATTCTCTATTCATTTTCAACCGATTTTCTCTCTCCTAGGGTTTCAACTTTAGCTAATTTTGCTCTTTCGAACAAGGTAATGGGCATTGTTGCTGAATTTTTTGAATTTTGCAGCGTAATTGTAGATTCTTTCGAATAATACGACTACAGGAGAAGATTTCAACAATAGTGCTGCCACCAAGTGTGTTTTGTTTCTAATTTTAGCTTCAATTTTGTTGTTTTTGGGTTTATTATGTTGCTACTTGAGTTTAGTGAATCTGAAAGAGGTGAAAGACCTTAATTGGTGTGAGTTTACGCTTGATAGTTTGATTTATTGCATGGACAAGTCAAAGAGGCAACCAAAAGGTGTATATAGAGGCCCTATTTTATTCCTAGTGGTAATGGTTTTTACTTATATGTTTACAAAATTAGTATTTATTCTTATTCTTCTCTTTATTGTAGTATATGCATTAATGACTTGTTTTTTTCTGCTACTTTTCCGTTATAGTTGTGCTATATCGATCGTGTCCTGTGCAAGAAAAGAAAGATTGGCAGAGAATTTTCCATTTTAAGAAACTGGACTAGCAAAGATCTGTGGACTAGAATGAATTTTGAGTTGGAAAGCTGTCAAGGCTTCAGTAAGGGAATTGAAGATGACAGAATTAAGGCACCGGAGACTCCAACTCTATATATTCAAGAAGAAGAAGATATTAGGGTAAAAAAGGTTCTATTTTATACTTAAAGTTTCTTTTAGTGAACCTTGTTTCCTCAGTTAGTGTACCTTTTCTCTGTTGCAGTGCATCTTTTATGTTCATCAATATCTGTCTACTACTAGATTTTGTGATTCTTGCTTGTTGCCTGTCTTTTTACTTTGTGGTGGGATTTTAACTCATAAACACTGAAGAACTTTGGGTTATCAGATTTTGAAAACATTAGTTGATTGTTGAATCATTTGCTAAATTGGTGCATTAACTAAGTTTGTTCATTTGATGTGAGGATTAATCAGAACAAAACAACTAGTTTCTCTACTTTATTTTCACATGCACTTTGCCTTATTTTTTAACTGAGTGTCTGTGATAACAATATTGGGTTCAGATTAAATCTGAGAAATTTGAGATTAAATTTGGGAGTAAACTGGTTTTCTATTTAGGCAAGTTTTGATTTGAGGATGATGTCTATGTGCATATGAGTAGTTGTTACAGCTATTATATGTTGGCAAGTTCGACGTACCCTGGTTATGCATATGATGTACCACTAGCTTCCACTCTTGCTTACCTCATTTAAAATCTATTTTTTAAAAAGACTGTCGACCTTCCTGTTGTACCACTAACTTCCCTCTGAGAATACTTAACCATGTAATTGCTTAAGTATTCTCAGAGGTTTCCAATATGCCCAGCACTGCTTCCAAGGCCTTGTCACTCCACCACAACCTTCAACTCCCCCTCCTCCCAAGCTACTCCAATTCAACAATCCAGTACAGTGTATCTTTTCTTACCTGCAATTATCTTTTCTCCCTTGCTGTGTAGCTTTGTTTTGCTGCAGTGTATCTGTTCTTTTGGCTTTAGTGTATCTTTCCTACCTTGTAGCATACCTTTTTGTTTTTACAGTGTATCTTTTTATGATTTGTTTTATCTTTTGAACTAATTTTGATACAGGCATGTGTGCGAAAGATTTCAAGATCATTGAAGAACTTTGCACGCTCCATTATTGAGGTTGTTGATGTTGTGAACGAGGCACAACAGATGTTCCCAGCAAGCACCCAAATGGACAAATTCCAGGGTATTTTGATAGAGATATTGACTAACTGCTTAAAGATGGGAAAATTTAAGGACACGACTAGTCCATCTCAAACACAACCTAGAGATGCTAATGTTGGACATCAAGCAACCCCTTCTAGTCAAGATGATGGATTATTTGTTAGTAATCCATCTTTCTGGGATGCATGTGTTGAATTAGTAAAAACTTATGAGAAGACTAGTGGGATTGCTTGTCCAGACACCTTTACACCACCTGGGTTTGATTTAGGTTTTGGTTTTAGACTTTCTCAGTCAGTCCAAGTTGAGAGCACTAACCAAGGTGGAAGTGGGGGTGTAGAGGGTATTGAATTTGGTAGTTAGTCTAACCCTGATTTCCATATACAAAGGAGTCCCGATTTAGGCTTGGAGAGCTCAGGTGGAGATTCGGTTGGAGATTGCTTGCCCCCAAGGAAGAAGATGCCTGCCCCTTATTTTAGATCTCCGTTTTTTGTAAGACACATTGATGTCTTGAAGTCTTTAACTATTAGAGAAAAGCAAGTGTCTGATTGGGCTTTTCTCCCTTTACATGAAGTTCACTATGATAGGCAATAGTATGAGCTTTATTTCTATTTTTATGATTTTTGTTTCGTATATTGATTTATGGTTTAAATTTTTGTTGTTTTTTAATAGGGTTTTTTTGTTTGTTGAAGTGAGCTATTATTCGTAGATGCAAATTTCAACATCACTATATCTGTAATTAGGACTTTGGATTGCGGAGATAAATTGCATCATGGCGTTGATTTATTCGCTTATTTGTTAAATCATTCCGAAAAGTTGAATGACCCTCAGTCATTATCGTCAAGTTTCTTTTTTTCTTGCAATGCATGTTTAAGTATTTTTTAATATTATTTAGCTTAAATATTTTGAATTAGACCTTGTTCTTTCGCTAAAGTTGTTTCTAATTTTTGATGATGTAGACTAAATCATTCGATGGGGCTGTTGAATTTTCTAGTCCAAAGTATAAAAAGTTCACGCATATTTTGGACAGTGAAATTCGTATGACTTCTTGGTTGGATTTTTCAAACTCCAAGCTGGTAAGCTGATAACAGTTTAACTTATAGCATTTAGTGTGTTTTGACTTTGTCTTCTGCAGCACTCATAATACACATAAATCCTTTCCCTTGTGATCTAAACTGCTGAAATATTGATATGAGCCAAAATCATTGTGGTGCCCTTACTTATGGACCTCTGTCTTAAGGGAGGCAGAATCATAAGCATGTCATATATTTGGTTCAATTTCTTGTTCTCCTATTCTTGAATAATAAGAGGATAGGTTTGACAAGTTGGATTTAAGGGATTCTTCTTCAAAGTGCTCCCTCCTACTTGTGTGTATCAATTATTTAGCCTCATTAAAAACTGGAGCAAATGTCGGTGTTGTCCATATTTCACCATTGCCATTATTGCACTACAATCGCAATTTGGCTTACATATGCTTATATAGCTAAATGGTGTACATATGCTTATATAGTTGTGTTGATATGCAGATATTCTTTTCAGTGGTTCACAATGGATATTACTTTGTTATATGCTTCAATTTCTTGGCAAAGAAGGTGGAGATTATCCATTCAGTTAGTCATAACAATGTAGACAATGGTACTATTCTTGTTTGTGTCTGCTGTTTCGTAATTTTCTATGTTATCTTTTCGTCCTTTGCTATTCTAATTCTCTAATATTTGAAGTTACCTATTATAAATGTATACTACTTTTTTTCCCTAGGTTCGGTGCTTCTCAAAGTATTTTCCTGATAAAATCCTCAAATCAGCCAAGGGTAAAGCTATTTCTATGGAGACTTTGCCATTGGAGCAACTGAAACTACCTTGGATGGAAGTTTCGAGAGAAGCTTATCTTGACTCAGGGGTGTATGCAATGTGATACTTAGAGATGTACATGGGAGATGTTGAGAAATGGAATACCGAGTTTATGAAGTTCAATTTCAGTTCACTTTTTTTTTCCTTGTTATAATTAAGTGAATTATATCATCAAAAGTTTTGACAAGTTTTTTTGCTCTGAATAGGTACCCTTGTTAAAGAAGCTGAGGGCGAAATATTGTTATAACATTATCACTAGTGAGGAAAATGTAATTGCTCCTCAGATTCTTGATAAGGTTAAGGCTTATCATAATAGCATCAGGAAAGAGGAGACTGTTTGTTCTTGCATTGCAAGGCAAAGTCAAAGGATGAATGACAAGGCTTAATGTTAGTGTGCTTTTTATTAGGTAGGACAATTGTGAATAGGTTGTACTTTTCCGGTTAAAATAGTTGTGTAAGCTTTAATTCCACGTAAACAATTGTGTTAAAATAGCTTTTGATATTTTGCTGTTTAGAGTTACACTGTAGTGTTGTAAAGGTACATTACAAGGTCAGTAAAGTTTAATGCAAGCACCTATTCCATCCTGTTTACTTACTGAGGGGCACGTCCAGATGGATTGATAGTATAGTTACATGGTATTAGGGGGAACAACTACCACAACAACAGTGGAACAATTCCAGTTTAATTCCTGCCCATTGCTAATAAAAAAAAGAAAGAAATGCTCGGATCCTACATAAGATATGGCTTGAGGCTTGAAATACTTAGGGTCCTCCATAGAGAACTCGTTATAGCTCTACAATGCCTCATTTTCAAGCAATCCTTAGAGCTTTCCCTAGTATAGGAATCACAACATTCTCAAACACAGGCTCAGAAGAGAGGGGATTAACTGCCAATATCTCTTTAAGAATGACTTAATTTTGCTTCTTGGCATAAAAAGTTCACTGCAATTGGGGAAAGGTTCCCTGTAGTTGGGACAAGATTTGTTGCATTGCATAGAAGATTCTTTAGATCAAAATTAAGATGTAAAATTATGATCCCCCAACACCAAATAAGAATCAATAGTAGCATGCACATCTACAATCAACAAACAGCTCTAATATCCATAAATTCAATCAACTCTAATATCCATAAAATATTAAATTGTGTTAAAAGAAATGATAGTGTCCTCATGCTATCAATTTTGACATTTATAGTTTCACCAAATATTTCTAAGTGTACCATCTCCGACAGATGCCATAGTACATGCCACCTGCATCAGCAAATATTATGCCCTTTAATTATAAAATTTTTCTAACTATATTTGTTAAATATAGAGTGATCTTATAGTTTATTACCTCAATAATTGCAGCTCCAACATTAGTGTTGGACATGCTAGAATCCGCCGGAGGCCTTAGACCACTTGTTGCCTTCAAAAACAACGTAAATTACTCAGTTAATTATAAAGTAAAAATGAAAGTTTTCCATTATTTCGTTAATTAAATTTTAACAATTTTAGTACAGTGATACCTCCGGTCCTAAGATGATGGAGCTGATGTTGATAAGGCTGAAACTGTTTGTTGCTTGTCTTGCAGCATTTTCTTTCTTGCCTTCACTTGATTGCTTTTTTTTTTTTGGCGATGCTTACTTTTCTCTTATTCTTTTGCGCTTTTTCTCTTAATCCAGTGAGATTCTGGACTATTCCGCTCTAGTTCACATTTTCATCTTCTGATCCAGAATGGTATATAGGTCCTATGTCCATCCCAATAGCTTCTTTAGCCTTTTGAAATAATTCTTCACACAAAGCTCTTTTTCTTGCATTTGTGGCTGAAGCGGTGATGAGTGTACTGAATTTTCGCATCATTTGCAATCGCCAAACAGATGAAGACCTAACAGCATACTTGTCGAAAGATCTTGCATCATCGGGGCCTTCATAGCCCGTGATATTTTTCTTCCATCTACCTAATATGTACTTCTTGGAAATTTTTTTAACACAAAACATATTGAACATCTTTAGGATATGAAAGTACAAAATTCCCATCTCTTCAAATTTTTTGCAAGTGCAAGAAGCTTCTTGAGTTAACCAATTAATGATGACAAGGTGGCAAAACTCATCAACATTATCCCGCCGCACTTTATATAGCACGCATGAATCGATCTCTTAAACCTTATCCTGGGCACAAGTTGTCCCTTTTTTGTACTCTTCTTCAAAAATATGATAAAAAAGTTCAGCAGTGTATACCTTTGTTGCATGATTTAATATACCTACATTTGCAAAACATGTTTCCGGCCTTCCATCCCAAGAGTCAGAGTCATTTACATTCTCGTTACTCCTCCATTCAGCAACAACATCAAGGAAGCTCTTATAAAATTCACACAAGTCAGTGGTTGCTTGAAGTCTCTAAGAGATTAAATGGTTGGTTGATTCAACCTTTGTGAAGATAAAATTCCTGTAGAAAAGTAACCTTTACTAAATGCAGGGCACCAATGATCCCTGCTCTTGTAAAGCTTTTTTAGCCAATCCTTCTCACCACAATTGTATTCTGTAATCAATCTAGGGAAATACAGGGGAAAAAGAGGTTGTCAGTGAATCTTTTACCTATTGTACCGAATCTTTGTTAATTTGTAGTGAATTTTTCGTTTATTGCAGAGCATATTTTTCCGCATTATGAAAGCAAAGTTTAAATACTAAAGGAAACTGACCTGCTCCAACAATAATTGAACTCTGCTTCAGTATCACAATGCATGAGAATCTTGTTGAGTTTTTCAACAAATCGATGTTGGCTTCTAAACATTCTGATGTGAATTTTGGAATTTTCAATAATATGCCATATACACAATCTATGCTTTGCTTGTGGAAAGACTGTCTTGATAGCAGCTGCAATTGAAACTGCTTGGCCTGTCATAATAGTCCTTGGATGCTTCCCACCCATTGCTGCCAAGAAAGTTTGAAAACGCCATATGAATGATTCTATTCTCTCATTCAAAATAGACCCACATCCAAGCATTATATTCTTGTTATGATTATTCATGCCAACAAACGGTGCACAAATCATGTTGTATTTATTGATCCTGTAAGTGGTATCAAATATAACCACGTCTCCAAAGAGATCATAATCATCTTTCATTATGCTATCTCTCCAAAAAATGCTAGTGAGACTTGCTCCTTCATCAAACTCAAAAGCAAAGTAAAAGTTTTGATCTTCATTTTTCCTTTGATACAACTTCCCATTATAGTGTTACTATTAGTGCCATATGAATTCTTCCTTTTATCAGAGGCAAGAGCATTATATGCATCCTTATTTATGAACCCAAAGGCTGGTGCACTACCTACCTCTTTCTTCAACATTCTCATAGCATAGGACACGTTGATTCTACATGATTGCATAAGTTTCAGCAGTTCCAATTTGCTGAGATCACAAAATGGATGGTTATGGACCTTATCATGCCTTGTAATTGTCCACACACCAGTTCCATCCATTGAAAATTGAACCATTGCTTTTCAACCAACTCGATTTACTCTTTTGTTATATGACCTTTGGTCGATATGTTCTTCATTTTCATTGGTGGCATTTCTCTTTGTACCTTGCTTTGAACAACAATATCTTTTTGTTGTTATACCATTTCGATAAGCTTTAATCCATTGTGAATCCCTACGAATGTTGAACCCCACTCTTAGACCATAAGTGTTATATAAATCATATGCTTCTTGCTCAGATTTGACACTTTATCCAATCAACTCAAGTTCATCATTCTCAATATATTCTTGTGCGATGGGTTCTTGACGCTGAGGAACTATAATTTAAGTTGCCAATAATGTCACAAGTTATTATATTTATCAATGTATTTGGAGGACAGATAGTAGCTGAAACAAAAAAAAAAAATTGCTGCTGCAATGCATTGTAGCAACAAAAGATTCACTACAATTAACAAAAGATTCACTGCAATAGAGAAAAGGTACACTAGCTGAAAAAGTAATTGTTAATATAATTATATATGCGCTCTATGACTACCTTCTTTTTGGCCACGAGTTACAGTGTGTATAGCACCATATTCTTGGAAGTACAAATCATACGTACCTATTACTACGTGAGCTAATAGCAATTACTTTAACAATTCACTAGCTTCATGACATTGCACTGAATTTTAGAAGTATAAATCATGTGTACGTATCGCTTGAGGATCATATGCTTGTTCGTTGGGGTCTTGATTCTAGGGACTTGCAATATAAGAATAATGCCAGTAATTATTATGTTCATTTACTTATAGTTATTATAAGAATAACAGAAATTGAGACTGTTATCAGTTCATATTTTTTGTATACCTTTTCAAAAATGCAGTGAAACCTTTTGTATACTACAGCGAACCTCTTCACTAAATCAGTTTATCTTCTTCGTTAGCTTATGTGCAACGATTTTGTTATTACAATCACTCTTAGTGGAATTTTGTCGAACACCTTATGTACAAAGATTTTCGACTTTAAATGTTGCATTAGGTAGATATACTTTGCATTGAAGATTGATATATGGATGGATTGTTTAAGGAATTTTATAAATCATGCCTCTACCATGAACTGCTAACATTTGTAACTGTTCAATGAGCAACTTTTCTACTTCAACTATAATTTGTCCCTCAAAATCCATTTATTTAAGTACGCATTCGTGCTAATTTACAAGATGGATCATGTATCTGCTGCTTTGTATTGTTGATTTTGCTCAAAATTTTCATGTACATGCATGGCCAAATTTGAATATGCAGTGTCTGGATGTATATGTTCGTATAGTGGGCCGCCCAAATTCAAAGAGAGAAGGTCCAATTCAGCATGGGTAAGGGTAGTGGAATTAGGTTTACTGGGCCCAAATTCGAATTTCCAATGTCTGAGCTAGTGACTGCTGGGAATGATTCCTTGATGGCCCAATTTAGTAGAATGACTCTCTATATAGGTGCGTACATAGGTATGGTACATAGGTATATACCATAGACTAACTGGCAAAGGTATATATCATAGACTAACTAGCAAAGACTACAAGGGGGAGGGGTTACACGTGAGGGGCACGTGTAGGGGATAGGATTTTTATTTTCGTTTTATTTTTTCTTTTATTCGGTCAAATTGAAAAGTGGGCCAAAGAGAAGTGTGGGCTGAGGGTTGTTTCTAGGTTTTTATGACCCAATTCTTCATGTCCAACAATTTCTCTATCTTTTTACCATTTTTTCTGATTTTTTCACCACCTACAAAATCAAATAGAATCAAAAAAAAAACCTAAACATAAAAATTATTTTGAGCTCAAATCGGGTATAAAGATATCGTAAAAATATTATATTTTTGATGTAAACAAATACCCCTATACCAAGATTTTGATTGTTCTCAAGTAAAATAAACTAAACTACCTAAAAAGAAATGGCAAATAAGAAAAAGAAAAATCCTAACTCACTTTTGTAGGAATCACGATTGCATTTAGTGTATGCAACAAGCTCTTTAAACCCCTTAGTTTCCTAAGTGGACGAGTGAAGTATTGTGAGGGTTTTCAAGTGAAATGCCCACAAAAATCATTTTAAAAACAAAGGAAAATCTTTTTTGGTTTTTCAAAACATAAACATATATACAAGTGATTGAGAAATTATGTACATGACTTAGGCAATCGCAACGCCCTAGTAACCAAATCACCAAATTATATACAAATAGAATGCACATTCAAAAGACATCTAAATCACAAGAAGCATCCCAACTCTCATTTTTCACCCCACACATGATATGCAATGATATGTACACCTTGGTGTATGTGCAAATGTATATCAATCCTTATCAATCAAGTTGCCAACATGGACACGATCTCTGTTTCCTTGCCTAATTATCTTCGTTGCACCATTTTTCCCCCTTTTTAATAAGAATAATACCCACTTGACTTATAAATATTTGGGTTTTCCCTAAGAAATGAGTTTTATTAGATTGTGCAAAGTACTTATTTCATTGTCCAAACAAATATGTAATCAAGTAAAATAGCACATATTCAAGCAAATTAAAGATATAAAATAAAGATAGTGGCTTTGAACTATTGGTGCCCAGGTTTTGTTCATTTTTTAGACTTTTTTGCTTTTTTCTTTTTTTTTTCATTTTTCAAGATCATAAAAGGCAACTTCGTCAAACAAAAAGTTCTCATGCCAACTTAACAACAAGAGCTAGATGGATTAATATCATTTTTAGGGTTTTAGTTGGTCTTATTTTCATTTTTAGCATTAATTTTCAGTATTGTTCTAGTAATTTAGGGTTTCGTTTTTTGTTCTCGCAGTTTGATTTTAACTTTAGATCCGTTGCCAACTTTCAAATTCATGTAATTATGATGTATTTTATTAATTTGGAGTAGCCTTGGATGATATTTAGCGTGATACTGAAGGAATTTTAGGTTTTGCTTTCGATAATTTGCAGTTTCCCTCTTCCCTGTTCGGACTTCTCTGTTTTGTCTAGGTGTTCGAATCTTGATCTTGCTTTGGGTCGAATTAGTGAATTTCAGTTTGAAAGTGCTCAATTGAAGTCTGGATGTTGGTCAGATTTTGTCAGTCTTCCCTCCTGTGTCTTTGGAAGCCATTTTAATGGCATTTCCACCATCTTGGTGAGCGTTGAAGCTTGATTGTGGCAAGGGCAGAGATGCCCTGTTCTTGCTCCTATCTCCTATTGTTCTGATTTTCTGTTCTAAGTCTTGATTGATTTGAATCTGGATAATGTTTGTCTATGTTTGGGTTGTTGTATTTTGAGCTTCATGCATTTGGTGATTTCTGCCATTAATGTCGGTTCCAAGCTAGGTCGAGCTCGGTGAGCTAGGACTCCCATAGCTCTCTGCCTACCCTTTTCCTTCCCGCTAGTTCATCTTCTCTGTTATGGGTTATTTGGTTTGGTAATTTGGGCTTCTTCTTGTTGTCAATAACACCATTTGTGGAGAAAGGATCGAATTTATATGGGTTGAGTGAGAATAGGGAGGCCCTATTTCGTCCTTTTCCTTACCATGGTTTCCCTCATCTATTTTCTGCCTTCTATTCCTTAGCTGAATGCTTTTAGGTTTTGCACTTTGCTTTTCTGGTTTGTCTTTATCGAAGATTTTACAAGGTTTGGCTTAGCTTTGAGTACACTAATGGTATGGATTTTGGATTTTTGTTTGGGAAGTTCTTCAAGGTACTACTCAAGCAGCAGGTTTGATTTTACTTTATTTAGTTTTATTTAATTATTGCTTGTTTAGTGCATTTAGTATCCTTGATGTTTACTTTTTATGTGCTTCTAATGTTACTCATTTTACATTTTCTATCATTCAGATGATCTAGTTCAACCCTTAGGGAATTTAGTCATTTATGGCTTAATTAGATGTGATTAGTTTATGACTTGTGTTTAGATTAAATACAGTTAAGTCTGCCTATTTTAGTGCAATTTAATTCTATTTAGAATAATCTAGTTTATCGTGGCCTTAATCTCATCCTCGTGCCTATGGAGACAACCCTCAAGTACTACGACAAAAGTCATACACTTGATGTTACTACATAAATATTAACTAAAAACAATTGATTATTTGTTGGTCCTTCTTGTTTCTTAGTCTATTCAGAAATGGTGCAGCGGGTTTATGAACCCGCTCAACAAACGAAGGTTGAGATGTGTCATCTCCCTTCCTAGACTCCTCATGCTTAATCTCTCTAGGGTCAACTAAGCCAGTAGGCCGGGAAGGGGAAGAGTCAAGTGGGGTGCTAATAGTATCATCCCAACAGGCAGAATTACGAGGAAAAATGGTGGAGATGGAGATGGAGATAGAGAAAGCTGGATAGGAACATCCACAAGGTGTTTTAAGTTACGATAAGAAACGACATAACCTAAGTGAAATTATTGCATTAACTCATTTCACATTGTCCTGGACTGGTGGGCATTGAGGATGGACCTACATTCGTGTTAGGCTCTGTCTGACTAGGGAATGTTCATTTTTCCCTATTGGCAGTGACTAGCGGACACAGTTGCTCTGCCGTTGTCCTTATTACTTTTCCTAGGCTATTCTGTGATTTCTAGATTGTCAAATATTTTATCTCTCATTATAGTCAAAAGGTGATTTTGTGCAGGCAACAGGGGTAGGAGGCGGCCTAGGTGCCTGCTAGGGCTGGATAGAGGTAGTTCCAGGGAGCATTCCAGTGTGTGTGCTAGGACCTCCTAACACTACAATAACAGTAATCTTTTGTGACAAATTATTTGTGGTGAATAATAAATTGCCCCGAGATTGTCAAAAAATTAAAAAATTTATAGCGAACATTGAATTGCCGCAAAACCATGGGTCAATTATAGTAATCACTAAAAATTGCCACAAGTAGGTATAGATTGTAAGCGGGAAGGCACACAAGGGAAAAAAATTTGCAGTCCTGCTGTTAATTTTTCTTTTTTATTTCTTTAAAGTTTCCTTTTTTGGATACTTTATTTCTTTTAAATTTGTTCTTCCGTGCTTCCCTGGTACTGCTGTTTGTCCTCCTCTTCCCATTCGTCTTTCACAGTGACAGTATAGGCTTGTATCCAGAATAGGCTCGTATCCAGCCCTCTTGCCAAATTCAAGTCTCCTATTGTGGGAATACCTAATTCAGTCTCCTATTCAAGGTTTGGTCGTTCAAATTATAGCAGTGAAGGCTTCGTTTGAAGGTATGTTATTGCTCCTTAGTCTCTTCCATAAGATTAGGAAAACCTAACTTAATCACCATAATAAGGAGTTTGATTTCTTGAAGATAGTGTTAGTAGCATTAAATTGTATGAAATCCTCCCGTTTCTAGTTTTGTTCACAGTCTCCTTGGCATTACTGTGACATATTTTTCTCACATTAGGTTAGTTTCTCTCTTCCCCATCTTTATAACTCTGATTTCCATGAGCCCACTTGAAATCCATTCTCTATAAGTTCACTTCCTTCGAAGAACAGAGATTGCGTTCATTGTGTTCTGCTAGGTGTGTGTCTTCTTGGGTGCCCACCAACTGTTTGATAAAATATGGATATGAGACTTCCTGATTTAGAAAAGCAAACAGAAATAAATCCAAACATTAATGGAGATATGAACTCCTAATGAGCACATAAATATGTGGATTATGCTCACGAGAGGCCCTTCTTATGACTATGTTGTTCCCAGGAACCATGTTGAAATATTATAGACCCTTTAGGTTATAGATGGAATGCAAAGCACCTTACTGTGATCCCTACTAGCATATAACATTGTGGTATTGTTTATTAGTTTACCAGTTAAACGAATGTCTAGCTATGTTAGCAGCAATACAGTGACAAGTAGGCCACAACTTATGTTGTTGTGATTGAAGCCACGGGCTACAAAGCATGAGAGCTCCAATAATCCAATATGAGCATGAAGGATTATAAACAAGACTTAATATATTACTTTAAGAATGAGGCTTTGAATGAGCTTAATGTTGTTTGGCTTGAACCTTTCATTCTATCAGCATATAATTTAAAAGTTTGGGTGGCTCTAAAGTTTAGTTGGATTCAAATTGCTATATTACCTATATTATCTCCATATGACACTGTAGCATCTCTATGCTGGCATTCCAACTCGAGAAACCTTTTGGGGTGTTATTTATCATGCTTTTTTTCAGACTGGGCCTTATTTGTCATACTTTTTTACCTTTTTTTTTCAATTTGCTTCTTTCTCTTCCATTTCTTAATGCTTCCCCCATATTTTCTTGTAGCTACTTATTCTTTTTTCCCTATGATTGTTTGAGGAGGGGCATACAAGTATTGGCCTATTGGGTATTTCTACTAATGTTGCTAGTAGATATTTCCATTTTGAACAATCAAGAAAAGGATAAAGACTTTGAAACCATTGATTACCTTTGCTTGAGATCAACTACAGTTGGTTGGTGTCTTTTGGGTTTTGTTTTCCATTTGTCCTCCAAATTAATTTACACACACACATACACACACAACACACACACACACACGCACACAAACACACACACATTTGCTGTTCTGTCCAATTATTCTTGCAATAGTCTTAAGACTTCAAGAATTTATGTCCTCCAAATGTTGCAATAGCCTTGATACCTATGATACATGGACTTGAATCAATGTATGCCTATACTCTTCCATATAAATCAAGGACTAATAGAATTCCTACTATTTTATCTATCATCTAGAGATAGGAAATTGTATTTTGTTTTGTATTTGTATTCATTGTCAAATGTCATCATAAAGTATGATGAAATTTGTATGTTTCCAAATGTTGAAAGCTTGCAATGGCATAATGAATCCTTTTATATGCATCATGTCATCAATGTTCTCTTCGTTTTTTCCTCTTTAATCATCTGGTTCATCTCTCTTAAGTCAAGAAGATTTTTCTTTCTTTTGAATAAGGAACTTCAAGCTTTTGAATTCCTTACATGTTTCAGAAAGTGCCCATTCATGCCATTTTTGTATCTCTTGATTCCTTAACGTCTACCTTTTTGCTGTCAATTTTTCTGTAAAAACAAGATTATGATGTTAACTAAATTGTTTGATCAGGCTTATTTTTTTTGAAAACTATTTTCGATCTGTTGCTGCTTGGGATCACTTATTTTTCTTTGTCATCGGCTTGCTCTTCTGGAAGGTAAAAATTAAATACTTTACTCTCTGAGTTGTGTTGTGATTCAGTTAAGCATTTAATTTGGACATTTCCACTATAAAATTAAATATAGCTCTTCTCTAAGTTTCAAGCTAGCTTCTTAATTGCTTGACATCAATTGTTTATCTTAATTTTGATGTAATTTCTTTGTGAATGTCCATCTTCTTGGTGGGATTACTATAAAGCTACACTGATTATTACATTTGGATATGAAGATTATCGTTGTCAAATTGATTTTGATTTGCTTACAGATACTTTTGGTTAGGATATTGTTATATGAAAGAGCCAACGTAGTTTAATTATATTGAAATTTTAGTTATTCCTAATTTGGCAATTACAGAGCCCCCCTATGAACGTGCTTCTTTGTGATGGATTTGATGTTGCACGACAGCCACTACACAATATACACACTACATAGTCAGAACACATCTAGCAGCTGCTATAAGTTGCATGACAGGCAATTCACCATACACAATAGCACTGCCTCCCAGTACCACACATCAGTGTCCCTATAATTCAATGCCCTATTTTATTGATGACAATTGCGAAGTAATCCACTGCCTAAATGCACTACCTCACAGCAGATCTAACCAAGCCTTAACAGAGACCAAGTCTCACTTTAGAAAATAAAAGGGATTTCCTTTTGTTTGCTTTTGCAGTATCATGCATCTTTTTCCATGGATCATTTTTCCTAAGGAAGAAAAGGGTTGGGAGGGGTGTCCTTCTATGTGGGAAAAGAGGTTATTCTTAGCCATGGAAGTGAATTAATGAGGTGAAATTATATTATATGTTTGATTTGAAAAGATATGTTTGAGAATCTAATCTAATTACAACTAGTGAAATGAGAGTCCTTCTTCACATTCAGGACGTACTAAACTTATGTCATGATTTTGAAATCTTGTCATCTAAATTAAGGTTTGCAAAACTATTATAACCAAATAATGGATGGTGAATAAGGTACTGTATATATTATCCTATTTTAGGTACATACGCACAAAAGTGACTTATTATTTCTTAGACTTTGAAATCCTGGTTGTGAAATATTATTGTCAGTTTCTGCGTATAATTCCTCTAGAATTGGAGTAGTAAAATGTCAAACTATCACACGTAGATCATAGCTATCTTGATTACAGCAAATTTGCAGCCACTAAATAGCACGAGCACAGGTGCAGCCTGGACAGTGCAGGTGCTGCCTGAACTGGGCAGGTGCATCCTAGACAGTGCAGGTGCACCCTGTACTATGCAGGTGCAGCCTGGACAGTGTAGGCTCAGCCTGAACAGTGCAGGTGCATCCTGCACTGTGCAGATGCAGCCTGAACTGGGTAGGTGCACCCTGTACTGTGCAGATGTGTCTGATGGAGATTGGCAATTATTTCCATGTCTGATCCTGTTGTCTTGGTGTATAAATTATTAAAAGTAATTTATAAGTTTCTGTGAGTATGCATGTGTTACTAGTATGGGTGTTGCATGTATAACCTAATGGGGGAAAAAAATGATTAACTAGTGTGTTCATGAGATAAAAAGATGTAATAGAGAACCTAATATGACTATTTGATGGACGAAACTAGTTGCCATTCTTTGAAGTGCTGCCATCTCTAATGATTAGAGTAATATTTCCTAAGTGATTAATTTAAATTTTCAATGCATTAATTTCCATTTATGTAGGTGAGTAATCAATTTATATTTTTTAAGGTACAAGATGAATAGAGACTGAGGTTGGATGAATTGGAAGATTTTCAAATGTAGGCAAAAGCCATAATATATCAAAGGGGTCAATGAATTTCTTCACTTTACATTTGTTAATGTCCCTAAGGAGGGAAAAATTAGATGTCCTTGTGTCAATTGTGACAATTATAATCATTAAAATCAAAAAATAGTTTTGTTTCATTTGTTGAATGACGGAATCTTAAGAAACTACAATCCATGGGAATTTCATGGGGAAAAATCTGGTGTTGAAGAGCATAATCATGAAAGTGATGAGGATAACAATGATGCAGTAAGGTCCATAGATCCAATGGAGCTAGTACTTGAGGATGATGTAGATGAGACATTTGCCATGTTACATGATATGATAAATACTAGAGCTTTTAATATAATAGGTGAATTTAAAAGGCTAGGTGGTCCTAATATTAGTGAGTCACCTAACCTGCTTGAGAAATTTGGTAGGTTAGTTAGAGATGCTGAGAAAGAGCTATTTCTAGGTTGTGAAAAATTTTCTAAGTTGGAGTTTATGGTGCATCTTCTTCATATAAAGTGCCTTTGGGGTTGAAGTGATAAATCACTCACAATGATACTTGAGCTTTTGAAAAAGGCATTTGATTTTGATGATACTTTTCCAAAGAATGCTTATGAAGTCAAAAAATACACTCGAGAGTTTTTCCAAAGATTTTGATGATATTTTTTCACTATTTAAATAATTCAGTTGACGTTTTTCTCTTTTTCATGAAAAATGATTTATTTTATGCCAAACAATGGAAAATGTGACATGAAAATCAATTTTTCTTAGAAAAATATTTTCCACAAAAAATAATGTTTAGAAAAACTATTTTTCTTTCAACCAAACACTACTTATATTTAAAATAAGAGTGCAATTATGGTGGTTATCACTATATGACAACCGCCACAATTTCTTAAATTTAGAGCGTACATTTAGAATAAATTGATCTTAACCATTGCTTTTATTTTTCTTTCAAATATTAAAAAATGTATTGTAAAAATCACAAAATATATCTAAATATTGATAAAATTAATTTCTATATGACATTGTCTTGGTTGTTCTCCAATTATATGTTTCCAGTGACAAGTAATTTTTCGACGATGAGTGTTCCAACGGCAACGAAGGTACCGCTCAACCACGGTTCTGGCGACATTCAAGTCTTTCGGCGACTCTATTTAGGCGAGACGGTGAACCTTCACCATGGTTTCTGGCTTGATCCACGGTGGCGTCAAATGCAATCGCCGATTTCCTCCTCCCTCACCTTGTTTGCCGGAAAACTCGCCTCTATCTTGGCCCTTCTCGCCGCTAGTTTTACCAAGGTCGGAGAAAATCGGCGGTTGCATTTGCCACCACTGTGGAGAGCTTCAAGCCAGAACCATGGTCGAGGTTTGCCATCTCGCCGGAAGCCTTGGATGTTGCCGACACTGCGATTGAGCGACACCTTCGTTGTCACCGGAGAACTCATCGCCGGAAAATTACTTGTCGCTAAAAATGTGTAATTGGAGAACAACCAAGCAATGCCATATAGAAATTAATTTTATCAATATTTAGATATATTTTGTGATTTTTACAATACATTTTTTAATATTCAAAAACAAAAATAAAATCAACAGTTAAGATTAATTTATTCCAAATGTACACTCTAAATTTAATGAATTTTGGTGGTTATCATCTAGCGACAACCGCTATAACTTTTTGCTTAAAATAACTGTTAAGTTAATTGGAGGAGATTGTCTCGTTAAGTCAACATATTGACCACCATTCACGGAATGAGTAATAACGTCCAATTAAAAACCAATCAATTGTCACATAAGACTTATCATCATTGAGATATGTGCGCATTGCCTTGCCAGTTCCTATCTTAGGTTGGCGAAGAAAAAAAAGCTGTGGAAGCAAAGTCAAGACTGGCAAGTTTAATTAGTCAAGCAGCCGCTAATTATTTGCTCTGTTTTTGAAAATGAGAGTAGGGCCCTATTTTTTTATGTGATTGGAAGAATTTAGTTTATAGTTTACAACTCCTTATAACTCTTTATAACTCATTATATCTCCTTATATCTTCTTATATATTTTTTATAACATTCAACTTATCATTTAATTTTTTCTCATATTTATAGAAACATGTATATATTTTTTAATATAATACCAATATGAAAAATCTTACAACTTTTTTATAAATATAATATTTGTATAAACATAAACACAGAATGTAACGATGTGAATTAATATTTGAGTTTCGACATGAAGCATCTATGCCATTATAGAGAAAATAAGTCAACATATTTTAAAATTTATAATACAAAATTCATATTTGTGTTTGAATTTTGACATGTATCATGCATGAAAATAGTCAAACTGTAGGTGACGAAAGCATCTAAACTATTTCATCTATATGTTTATCCATGACCACTTGGTTGCTATCATCATACCATTAAACATTAGATCGCATTTAGTTCAAATTGGATTTCATTTGTAAGGTTCTATTCAATTTTGTTGAGAATTGTTTTTTAATTTGCTTATATGGAGGAGAAACTAATGTTAATACCAAAAAATCACCTCAAGTGTGAAACATATTTGGTTCTGCATATTTGTCGGATTGAATTTATCTTATTGATATTTAATTGACTTTTTTAAAAATTTATTTTCATTAATTATGTTATTTCAATATTACTTTTTATTATCCACAATGATTGTTGTAGAAAAATAAATTTTTTTTCTGTAATGTTAAATATAATTGTTTAGTGATGGTATAAAATTTATTTCATAAATATTAGTGGTACACTTAATTTATTTTTTATGAAATAAGTTTTTTCATAATTCACACATTAAAGGCCTAGAATTATACATATATATCTAAAAATTATACTGTACAAATTTTTAAAAATTCAACAACTCATTATATCTATCTTTATAACTTCTTGCAACTTCTGACAGCTCCTTACATTTTACAATTTCTCACATCTTCTTACCATTGCTTATACCTCTTTGCATTTTTTTACTGCTTACAGTGCATCTTATCGCGAAAAAAAATAGACCCTGGGTGGAAAGACAATACAGATGAAATTTAAATCTAGAGGTAATATTTGGAAAAAGGTCTAAAGATTTTATCAATTAAGATTGTCTATATTTTGTAAGTTAGTTGGGTTTTTCTCAACTGTATCTCTCTTGTTCTAATCTCAAAAGGTAGTTGCAAACCAAAAATTTAAAATAACAACCTCCTACTTTTAAACCTCTTAAAATTTCATTCATGTCACTTCCTTTTTTGTAATTCATTTGAAAACTTTAAAAATTCTAGTGCATAATTTTAAACATTTTGTTTGTTTATAATGTAGATTCGTTTATGTTAGGGATGATAATGAGTGTGATACAAATTGAATGTATCAATATCCAAATTTAATCTGATTAATGATCAGATATAAAAATCTAATACAAATCTCATTTGTTGTAGTTGGATGTTCTATCTAAATAAGATACGATTCAAATCATATTAAATCCAGATATGATCGGATCCAAAACAATTATATATTTTCATTCAATATTTTGCACTTCTTTTCTTTTCCACCTTATTTTTGTTCACCTTTAAATGCAATATCAAAGCCTCTGAATATCAAAGACTCTTTCATACAAGACATTTCAATATGTTAAAGTAGGCGGATGTTGGGAAAAGAGAACATAAAGGCACTTGAGTGGGAAAGGGTTAGACAATAGTAGACCAATAGGTCGAAAAGAGAAAAAATGTAGGTAACTGATTTTCGAGCTTTGCTTTTAAACAATCGGCATGGTGATTGGCTAATGACTTTGCTTGCAGAAGAAGAGAGGTTGAGCGGGAGATTGGGAAGTGAGAAGGGGATAGTTAAGGCCATTAGCAGCCACATGACATGCGAGGCAAATGGTGGGGCCTGCGTGTCATAAAATGGGAATGCCTGCATTCCAGCCACGGTGAATCGCGTGGGACACGCGGGGGGAATGCCAAAGCGTTCCCGCTCCCGTTTCAATTTTTTTGTCATTTTTTGATTTTTTATTTGTTTTTCTTTTTTTTGTTAAATAAAAAAATATTATTTAGGTAGTTAAAAAAAAGTTGTGTGTTGAAAGGCGGGTCCATAAAGCATATTTAATTCACTTATCCTGGAATGAGTTCCATTGGTTGGGAAAATGAAGGAATGAAAGTTCCAAAATTGTGAAACTTTTGCTGACGTGGCAGGCCAGAGTTCTAAAAAATGGAACTCTGGCTGCTAACGCTCTAAGAGAGAGAAGTACACGTTGCGCATCCAAATTATGGATCTTATGCGAGTTTTTAAAGTAGGATTTTTGAAAATTCAGAAAAAAGGAAAATTGAAAAAAACTTTTCAGATTAGATGGTAGTTGGACCGAATGGGACCCTACCTTTGAGTCCAATCCGATCCAACATGGATGTAAATTATATTTCATCAGATTTGGAATTGATTATATTTTTAGGATTTAAATCGGATAATTTTACTCGAATTGGGACAAGTTTATTTGAAATTTGAACTACACTGTCATCTCTAATCAGTGCTAGAAAGAGTAGATATTTTATATGATAGAATAACAACAGGCACGTGTGTTTTCTTCACCTATAAAAATCATATTTAAAAACTAGCATAACACTAGATCCAAGTAGGACTCCCACCTACCATTCCACATCTTACAAACAAGTAGCTATTTTGCTCCTATTAATATGTAATGACTTTCTTCATTGTATAGGATATCCACTCTGGTCCCTCTCTCCCTTCTTGAGAGGTCATGGCAAAAGGAGGCAAGGATGAGGAGCTGATATTACTAGATCATTGGGTAAGTCTGTTCAGTATGAGAGTGAGAGTGGCGCTAGCGGAAAAGGGCATAACCAACTATGAGTGTAAAGAGGAGAATATTACTATTTTGGGAGGTAAAAGCCCAATGCTGCTGGAAATGAACCCGGTTCACAAGCAAATTCCGGTTCTTATTCACAACAGCAAGCCGATTTCTGAGTCCTTGATCATTGTGGAGTACATTGATGAAGTGCTGATGGGCAAATCTGGTAGCAAATTGCTGCCTTCTGATCCCTATCGGAGGAGTCAAGGTAGATTCTGGGCTCATTTCGTTGATACCAAGGTATGTACCCCTCAGTTATTCGACCCGATCCAATTTCTTAGTTGATTTTTTTTGTACTGTATTAAAAATTTCCCAACTCAGATAAAAACTCACTTGATTCAACTTGTTCATACATCGTAATGGTCTAAGTAATATATTCCATGACAAATTGGCGAAATTGGCGAAAGTTACTTGCTCTTGGTCCTGAATAAATGCAACAGAAAACAGAAACCCAACCGATCCAAATAATTATGAATTTGAAAGTAACTAAACACAAAATGAGTCGACCTAACCTGATTTACATTAATATAAATCCGTTTTAATCTGCTTAAGTTGATTTAACCAAATAAAAGTCTATCTAATCCAAAGATAACATGTGTGCATTTTGAATTAACTTGAATTAAGCTTATCTAAATTTATTCTGAACTTTGGTATTGTCTTTTGATCTAAGAATGAATGCCTTCTTTCATATAATATATAATAAATTTATAATGAAATATTATTATATATCTCCCTTGGTATATATGTGAATATTATTTTTAATTCGCTCTGGTTTTTATATTAAAAAATTAAATTATTATTTAACTACTCTCACCCATGTATTTTAAATTGAAAAATGAGGTCAAAAACATTATTCCATGAGAAGGGATTAAAAAGTGTTAAAAATAACATTTACCTACATGTCAATGAGGGCATAGGATAATATTTCAGTGAATGATAGATGCACGTTTTTTAAAAAATTTTAAAAAATATGATCTGAACTTTGAGGGTGGTGGAAACTAACAATATGAAATTAAGAAATAGGCATAAGCGCCCCGACCTTTGCATGTTTACTGTAGATAATCCGTGCAAAGGAAAAACTAGACCCAGTGCCCCAATTTCAGCTTCCATTAGATGGTTTTCTAAAGTATGAATTATTTATAGTAAAAATGCAGAAAGTTTCAAATATTGACGTCTATTTCTTAAGTCCGTGTTAAGTCCTTCCACCAACTTCTAAATTCAGATTATTGTATTCCAAAATCTCTTCTTTTTTCTTTTCTTATCAAGGGTTTCTATTTTCCTTTGACATATATTAAAAAAGGTTTTTATGCATAAATACCATCAAAATGCAGGTATATCCACCAAGTTGGAATATATGGAGAACAAAAGGAGAAACCCAAGAGAAAGCTAAAGCAGATTTCATAGAAAGCCTGAAGGCACTAGAGGACGAACTTGGAGAAAAATGTTACTTTGGAGGTGAAAACTTCGGGTTTGTGGACGTTGCGCTTATCCCATTCTATTGCTGGTTCTATACCTACGAGGTTTGTGGAAATTTCAGTATCGAGGCTGTGTGTCCTAAGATTGTTGCATGGGGCAAATGATGTGTGCAGAGAGAGGCTATGCTGAAGTCTCTTCCTGACATACATAAGGTTTCTGAGCTCATTTTAGAGTTGAGGAGTATCCAATTAGCTAAACAAGAATGGTAGAGTAAGGCAGAATTAATCTAAGTGAAAAGTGACCCACTAAATGTTTTCAAGAATTCTAGCACTTGTATTTGGAATTCTCTTAACATTATGTTTACTTGGTTGGTGACTTCATGAGCACCGAATACAATTTTGAAGTGAAACAACTTCTTTTTTAAATTCCTGGTCAATCTAAGAAATTAACCCATTCAATGGCTGTGTTGGCCCAATTTGGCTAGTTAAATTACTCTAGAGGGAGTGAACAGGCTGATGATCTAAGGCCCTGTTTGGACCTAAGAAAATGAGGTGGAAAAAAAATGAGGAGGAAAAAAAATGAGGAGGAAAGTCATTTTCTTTCTCTAGTTTGGATTAGAGAAAAATACAAAGAAGAAAAATTACTTTCCATCTAACTTTTTTTCCTTTGTTTGGAAGAGAGAAAATAAACCAAGCAAAGAAAATATATCTTGTTTCAACCAAAATGCAATCTTCAAGTCATCATTTGACTTGCTAATACCAATCAAACTCTACTTCAAACTCCCTGATTTTGTTACAACTGCAAATTTTACAAGAATTCATAAAACATGACAATTCCAAATCAAACTATTCATTGAAAGTGGGCCCCAAAATGCCAAACTCTCTCGTTACACCAAGAACTCATTGCCAAATTTGACTTTTAACCACAACTCACGACGAGCAGTTGGGCAAGCAAAAAACGCTCTAGCTGAGTTAGGGTCCCCCAAAAGAGCTTAATAGACCTTCATTTGGGATATCTCACTCAAACCTTCAACCTATAAATATAAAATATCAAAAAGAGATCCGCAAAATTTGCACTCAAACCTTCAACTGAAAGTAGCAGAATTTGCATAATGAAACAGGACCTGCTCAGTTCCAGGTCTGAATTGTCATCCCAGCAAGTTCAGCATTTTCTTTGCTAGTATTAATGTTAAATGAGAATCTCTTTTGAGAGAGTTTAAATACATCAAAAGCCAAACCAAAACCCACTTTTTAAAATTGGGAGCAATAAAGATGAACGAACATATCACAAATATGAACCCCTTCCGACTTCTCTAACCCCACGTTCAAATCTACCATTGCCATAGCAATCTCAATATGTCTATCACCAAAGTCATTCTCAAAATGGTGCCACTTTCACATCAATCAACCTAATCAAAAGCAACCTAGTTGGGGCATTGAAATTAAAAAAAAGATAGAACCCAGAAACAGACTAGGAACCAAGATGTCAACATTTCAGAAAGTCCAATGACATGAGCAGTCAACCTGCATCTGGGTTCACTGATTCCATCAACTGTTCTAAACATAGATTTTGTGCCAGCCAGCCTACAAATGATGGGAAGATGAGGAGAAATGGCTACACAAAAGACGGCAACACTACTGCAGTCTCAAATAATCAGGGCAAAGGGATGTCATGTGACTGCACAAAAGATGACACTATTTCTGCAGGTGTCATGTTGTATTTGAAGGTCTTAGTCCACCACCATCCATTCACTCAACTACAAAGATTGGGGGGGGAGGAGGGGGATCCAAAATGGTGCATTTCTCAAGAGCCGTTACCTTTGCAATTTCATCATAAAGTTGTTCTTCAATGTAATTTCTTAAGTTGCCTTTTTCAAGAGCCATTGCTACCGCATCCATACCTGATCTAAGGGATCTTAGCTCCTCACACACGAACCCTATTGCCTTATTCTTTGATTTCTTGGTCTCCACTTGGTCTTTCGAGGGAAGCGCACATGAAGATTCTTCATTAGTAAGAATCGGAGGAGCATCCTCACGTGAGCTTGCCACTTCTCTTGTCCACTGATGCTGCCTTTCTTTTGGCCCAACTGCATTGCTTCCAGTTGTTCTATCTTTTCCAAAGAGAAGGTTTAACTTGTAGAAATTTAGCACATGTTTGTAGCGAAGAGTTTTTGCATCTGGATTTGACTACACAAGGACAATAAAATTAAAAATTACAATTTCATCAAGAGTATGAAACTTGAAAGGAATCCTCAAATTTTCATACCGTAAGATAGGTTTGCCACACTTCTGGAGGTGCCTCTATCATTTGAGTGGACTCGTT
Source organism: Carnegiea gigantea (assembly GCA_029747015.1). Lineage (NCBI taxonomy): Eukaryota > Viridiplantae > Streptophyta > Magnoliopsida > Caryophyllales > Cactaceae > Carnegiea > Carnegiea gigantea. The sequence goes on from JAKOGI010000629.1 coordinate 238,711, forward strand.
GTAACCAAAATCACTTTGGGATAGAACTTTTTGAGCATCAGTATGCCTTTTTTTCAATGTTTTCAGCCTATTTTTCACATTTGAAACCGAAAACCCTAACTTCCCAAATTTGCAGCCCACCAACTCGGCAACACTTGTAAATGTAGTACTCGTAAATGTGCTGCCCATTTTCTGCCCTTTCTCCATTTGTTCTAACAAAGCATCAACCAGGACTAGATCCATCTCATCAGACCAAGTCAAGTTCCTCTTACCGATTGCGATACTTCCATCCTTCTTGAGGTCACACTCATCCTATAATATAGTCAGCAATACAGTCATCAACTAATTATAAAACCCACTTCTTCAATCAAACCAAGAAAAATAGAGACATATGAACAATCAGCATTAGCTATATGAAAATACAGTGAGCAACAGAGTCACCAATACCTATTGTATATGAAAATAAACAATGTACCTATTGTTCCGGCCATTAATATAGTCCATCCATATAGCATTAGCTAAGCTATCTCTGAATTCTTCCATTTCTCTACTCTCACTTGTTGAGTTTGAAAGACAACCACCATACGATTCATTAGAATTAAGTAATTCACGATCAACCTCTTCTATAAGCTCCCTATCTGGATCAACACCCATCAAATAGTTGTGCAATATGCATGCAGCAAGCACAATATCAGCTTGGGTGCGTATTTTCCACGCGTTTTCCTCACAAATTTTGAAGGAAAATATATCATATTATCTAATCATAATTTTCCTCCAACTTTTTCTCCTTATTTTTTTCCATTCATTTTTCCTTACTCCAAACATGAGAAAAATTTTAATTTTCCATCTTTTTTTTCTTTCCATGCTATTTTCTTAATTCCAAACACACCCTAAATCACAAAATAATCAAGATAAAAATGTATAAAAATAAATACAGACAAAACAGGCTATTTACATAGGTTCGGCCAACCCTAGTCCTCTGCCCATAGGCGCTCCTCGCCGATGGAATTTTGAACATTGTTTCTTTTACTAGGTCGGTCGATTACACATGATTTACTAATTGGACAACATACGAGTTGACCCTACAACTGTAGATGTCCAAGTGTACGCGATGCTCCTCAACAATACTTGGATAGTCAACCCTCCGACTAATCAACCTAACCTAATACAAGGAATTACAATAACCACTTTATCAATAACAATACAACTCTTAATAGATAATAATCAAATGAACTAATATGAGAGAGTAAGATATCAATAAGTGAATGATCTTCCAATATAAGCTCTAGTATTTTTTTTCTTGTGTAATCGTCAACTGCAAATGCCTCCCTATTTATAGCCAATGATGTTGGAGAGATTGGGAGGTCATTAAGGAAAGTGATCATTGCATTTGAAAAAGGAAAGCTAATGTTCAATCTGATTTTAAGGCCTTAAGATGTAGCTTTCAAGCCCTTGAATTCCTACAGTTTGCTCAACGGTTATATGCTTGATTTTCAATGGCTATCTACTTGATTTTAGGCTGAAGATCTTGCTGATCATGTTATCTAGTAGCTGATTCAAGCAAGCAACAATCTTCAAAATATAATCTCAAAAGATATTAACAAATTCAGTCAAATCTTGACTATTTCAAAAGTATTGGCATGTACAGAATCATAATCTCATAATCAAATTTGAATCACCAAATATAATATCATAGATATCACATATTCAAATTTAAATGCTAATCTTCTCAAGATATTATGGCAACGTTATATCAAATCAATTGAGCAATGCGTACTAACATGCCAATATCTACTTAGAATTATAACATATTTAAACAGTATAAATATTTTCAAATATAACATGATGAATATACCAATTAATTAATCTCTTTTTGTCTTTCATCAAAACATATTAATAAACACATTGTGAGCTTTAAGAAAGTTAACAGGCTGGTTTTCATATTTTTAATTTTTCAATTTTGATACTCTTTTAAGCTTTATTAAAAATAAAGAGCAACCTAACATTCTAGGTTTGTTATGCATTCGTGGGATGCTTGCTCATTCTATGTAAAATTTGGTGCATGTGTGCAGAGAACCTTCATTATTATTATGAGTGTGGAAATTAGATAGGATTTATGTGAATCTCAAGTTATGAGAAACTATTCAAAAAAAACATACCTTAAGTTTTGTGCAAACTATTTTGAGAATTGAATTTAAAAAATAACTATATGATACCTTGTCTTATAGGGTAAGTAACAGAAGGGATGTTTAAGTTTATGCAAACTATTTTTTAGGTCCAATTTTACTATTTTAATTCATAAATAATGCCCATAATTTTTCATATTTGCATATTTTATCCGGATTCTTAAAAACTTACGTTTGAAAATTTTGATTTTGTGCATGTGATACTATGTTCATACATAACACCTGAAGCCCTATTTTGTCTAGTATCAGAGCCACATGATCGAAAAAAATCAATATAAAAAGTTAATTAATAGTTACTTAACATAATTGATCACAGTTAATGCTTGAACCATCATCTGCTTGTTCTCCTTCTAATTATTCGCATACAGTGCACTCACTAGAAGGAACCACTTCAGTAGCATCGCTATTAAACTATATTACTGATATAGTTTTAGAATTGAAAGTGAAATTTGCAAAAATTAATATTGAAATTAAGGAGATAAATAAGCAATTATTTGTAATTTATCTTTCTTTGATCAACGAAAGTAGACATAGTGAAAAATCTAGTTTAAGTATGAGTACTTCATTTCAGCGTAAATATCCTTTCCAAAACCTTAAAAACAAAAATTCATTTCCTTTGCAAGATATAAGAATTGAAAAAAAAAGAAGGAGAAAAATCAACTAAAAAATAAATGAAAGGGTAGAAAAAGAAGAAGAGGATGGAATATAAGCAGTATAATCTCGAGGAGTTACAATATTATGTTTGCTAAAGAACAAAATCAAGAAAAATTAAATGAAATCATGGATGCAATAGTAGAAGAACAAGAAGTTTTATTTAATGATAACGAAGAGACAAATAATATCCAGTTGAAAGAAGAAATATATTAACAGATGAACTTAATTAAATTAGAGGATCTTAATATTGTTTCTGTAGAAGAAATTAGGAGAAAAATGGATTAAAAAATATGAAAAATGATAGCTGGTAGTGAAATCAATGAGATTGCATAAGAACTCCATATAGACAAAATTGAATCTAATTTAACTAACAATGATATTCCTAAAACTTGAAGAATTTAATAAATCTTCTAGAAAAAATTCCCTTTTTATGAGATCTAAATATGTACCATCATGATACACAACTAACTTTTCCATTGGGTTCATTCCAAGGAAAGTCACATCCTTAAAGAGATTAGCCTTACCTCAATCAACATAATAGGTTACATTCTAAACATCAACGGAGCTCATAATAGCGAAGAAATATTTGAAAAATTGAAAAAGAGGTATGAATAGTATCCCGAACTTGAATACCACATGGACTGCTGGAAATTTTCTAAATTATATCGAGCATAGTATTTCTAGCACTATAGCTAAGGCTGTCAAAAGTTAACCCGACACAATTATTGACTGAACCGAACATGAAATTAAGTGGATTTGGGTAAAGATTTTCAGCCCGCTTAATTAAATGGATTGACACGTTTAACCCGTTTAATTAATTAGGTTAGGTTCAAGTTGAGAATTTTGATACGAAAATACCTATTTAACCCGTTTAATTAAATGGATTAAATAAGTTCATCAGTTTACCGAATTACCATGTATTTTTTGGGAAAAATTATGAAAATATGGGGTTTAATAAAGTTGATATTTGTTTTGTGATTATGATTCTTGTGAATTATAGACAATGATTGTATTATGATGCTATATTAAAATCAAAAATTGATTTATAATGCCCGGTAATCATATTTTAGTCAAAATATAAAGCGGGTAAACATGTAACCGGATAACCTGAATCTGATCGTTTATATTAAACAGATTAATGGGTAAATTTCAGGTCGCCTATTTAAAAAATAAACAGGCATAAGCCAAGGTTTTCAACTCGTTTAATAAACAAGTTAGGTTCAAGTTAGGGATTTTTCAACCCATTTAAATTCAACACGAATATGAATTCAACCCGACTAACCTATTTGATAGCCCTAATTATAGCAAACTAGTATGACTCATAAGATCAGGAAGGTAAAAATATATCAAGAATGATGGAAACACTAGCTGCTATGGTCCAAAAATTATGCAAGGAAATCAAAACTGAATTTATTGGGGCTAAACTTGATTCAGAAAGAAAAAGGCTAGTGAGTGGCAAAGAAATGTTAATAACATAGAGCTTTGGAACATCAGATATCTAAAAAATTATATCGCTGAATTTAGCCAATATTATAACAAAATTTGTGATAATAAAATCAATCTTAGTATATTTTATAACAACTTACCTTATCCGATAAATTCCATAATCAATGAAAAATACATTACATTGCTTGAAATAGCAGATTTATTGATACCCTTGGCACAAGAATATATTATGTAAGACAATGAGTCCATGATAAATGTCTTGATTGCCAAAAATAAAACAAAATGAAGAAACAATTCCTAACTTATTGGGTCATCATTGGAAAATGAACATGAGAAGAGAAGAAAGAGAAAATTTTACAAGAATACTAGCTTTAACAAGCAAAGGGGAGAGAAATACAAATGAAAATATTATAACAAGTCAAGTCACAAAATGCGTAGATTTTTTGGATAAACTACTTGTTGTCTAGCAAGGAAAAACAGCTGTAAATATTGGGCATGAGATGAAGTAGGGCACTATGCAAACGTTGCAAAAATGGGAAGAATAACAAGGTTATTGAAATATTGGGTAATTTAGACTATTTTGAGCTTACCGAAGAAGAACCACTAGACCTTGCCCTGAAAAACCACAAGGAATTATTGAGATAGTAGTAGAAGATGAATATAAAGAAAGCAGGTATGAAGAAATTAGTCATATGATGAAAAGTAGCTCAATTATTCTTAATGACCTTTAAGAAGAAGAATTTATTGTACAATGAGAATGAAGATGTCAAAAGAGATTGGATCCTTCCTATAATTCAGAAATACATGATCTATAAAAAAATCCATCTTTCAATTAGAAAGTAAGTACATATGTAAAATGTGGAAGGCAATTTAGAGATAAAAGACTATGAATACGATGTGGGACAAGATAATCTTATTAACTGGGAAAAAAAATCCTTAAGCATGACAAAGATAGAAAGTATAGGTATATCTATGTTAGAAGTATCCAAGTTCAAATAACTCCATTACAGTGTTATGACGAAGATATTAATCTTTATGCTTTGCTCTGTAACATTAGGCATACCAGTTTAATAACCAAATTATCACAGGGATTAATACCAATTTGTGTAATGTGTTAGTAGGATTCAATTGCCTACCTGGATATTATGTGAGCCTAAAAGATGAATTTGTCAACAACTTCATATCCTTTAAAATAAAAGCAGTTGGGATGGACATAAAGAGAGGACGTTATGCACTAAGGATACTTTGAAAAATAATCTACAAATTAAGTAATACTATAAACCAAAAGACTATGATAACAATGATAGATGTGGAAAAATTTAAAAGTCTTACTTTAACATAAAAGATTCAAATGATAAAATCTGATTCGCATGAGATCAAAATCGATAGACTTTAGATATTTAGCTTTGTCAATCCCACAAAAATCAATAAGAAGAATGCAATCAAAATCGATGAGAATGGAATTATCAATTAACCCAAATTATTAAGAAGCATGAGTACAAGATCAAAAACGGGAGAAGGATCTTCAATAGTTAAAAAAGGTGAAGTAGATGATACAATTAATATGACCTGTGAATGAGTAGAATGAGTTTTCAATCTACAAGACACAGTGTGCATCAAAGTATGAGTTTGGATAGAAAAGTTATTAGGTACAAAACAAGATCTATTTGTTAGTCAATTTATAAGGATAAATTAGTAAAAAATATGACTATGACATATGTTATTAAGCAACTAATACTAATCCTAATAGCATTGATGTCTTAAAAATATATATTTAGAGGGATATAGCAGAGATGAGCTGTGCACTTACACTGATAATGGTTGTTCTTTCTATTTTGGAAAAATATCTTTATTTATAGAATTTGTTTAGAAAAAAGTGAAGAATAGGTTATAATAGTACAATGAACCACATCGAAGCCATAGAGGAGTTAGCCATAGAAATGGGAAGAGTTCAATACATTATACCAGTTATAGGGGCTACTGATTAACCCTCCAATGATATGATTATTGGAAACAATTTTCAAAGGCTTTATTCTCCATGCACACAAACCATAAACAAAATCATGTTTACAATGAGTGGTCACTTGATTCCTATTGACAAATTCAATGAAACATACGCTCATCCGAAGATTGAGTTTATATGCAGTTAGTGTAGTGAGAAGGTAATCCCTGTATAAGGTAAGGTAGCACTAACAATCTCACCACTTGAGTTATCTATTAAAGAGCAGATTACTGAACAATGAGAAGAATTATGCAAAGAACTCAACTCTGATAATCCTCTTAAATTTTAGGACAAAGATAAGACATTTGCAAAGACTAATTTGCTAAACCATAATATATTATCCTAGTTAAACAAATGGTGTATACACACCAGGATATTCAAGAATTTTGATAAGCGAATCAGAGAACTTTTAGATAAAGGGTTAATAAGGAATAGCAAGAGTCTTCACATCAGGCTGCTTTCATGGTAAGAAATCATGCTGAAGGAAAAAGGAAAAAAGCTACAACGATAATGAATTATAAAAATTGTAAGGATAATTTTGTCTTTGATGATTATTATATTCCTAATAAAACAGTTATTTTCAATATAATTCAAGAAGCCTCTTGCTTCTCGAAAATAATTGTAAAAGCATATATTGACAAATAAAAATGGATGAAAAAAGCATTTTTTTTTTTTTACTGCTTTTGGTGCCCTTCAAGGACATTATGAGTTAATAGTAATGACATTTGATCTTAAAAATGTACCTTAAATATTTCAAAGAAAAATGGACGACATCTTCAAAGATTTTAATCAGTATTGTCTAATTTAGATTGATGATATTCGTATCAGTTCCAAGACCATAAAACAATACAAAGGTAACATTGTTGTTGTCACCCAAAGATGCATTGATCATTGTACTATCCTTGATAAAAACAAGTACATTTATACTGAACAAGGAGTAGAGTTTTTATATTTAGAAATAAAAGTTGGACAAATCATCATACAAAAGCATATGTTAGAAAAATAGAAACTTGTCCTTGGAAGATTGAAGATAGGAAGCAATTAGAAAGGTTTCTTGAATGTCTCACCTATTCTTTAGACTTCATTAAAGATTTAAATAAATTGCGAAAACCATTACAGCAGAAGCTTAAGATTGAAGTAAGTTCGACATAGAACCCGAGTGATTCAAAGATTATTCAAACCTTCTAAAAGATACGCAAAAATTATCTTGTTCTTAACCTGCCTAATGAATAAGATATTTTAATTCTTGATACCGGTGCCAACAATGAGCACTGGAGTACAGTACTGAAAATCAAAGAAGAAGAGAAATTCTATAAATATTACAATGAAGATTCAATAAAACAGAATGCAACTATCGCATGATGAAAAAAGAAATCTTTGCAGTCATTATGGGAATTGAAAAGTTCATAATCTTTTTAGCCCCAAAACCTTTTCTAATTCAAACTGATTGTAAAAGAATACTTTGTTTTGTGAAAAATAATTTATCAAATATACAAGCGCAAGGACGACGCCTGCATTAATAATTATGAACCAATTTTCTTTCTCTATTGAACATATATAGGGATCGAAGAACTTTCTGGTAGATAGTTTAACTCATGAGCTTGCCAATGGCGATTATCAAAGCAAAACTCCTATCGAAAAAGGATAAAACTTAAAGTGAAATGTCATTACAATTAGAACATATTTCTCCTTCTAGTAGAGTCCTTATAGATATTTTGGAATTTCATACAAAAAGTAGATTATGCTTTGTTTTGCTGTCTTTTGCCTATCTAATAGTACAGATATTCAACCCTTTTAGAGTTATAAATGAATTACCTAAGGTGTCTTTATGATGTTCAAAAAAAATTAAGTTTCTTTGTTTAAGAAAAATGATTCAGTATCTGATATGTAACCTGCATTGACTACTATCATAATTATTCTTATGATATTTGGGAGTCATAGAGTGATACAATCTTCTTTCGTAATAGATCTGGAGTTGGTGGCGTTAGATTTCCAGCAAGTTCAATCCCTTTAGCTGATCCATCGTGAAGCTTGAGAATATGGAATAGTAGCTTACCTTATGGAAATTCCTTATCTAAAGTACCCCTTCTTCTTAAGTCTAACTAAGTTTTAAAGTGTATGTTTAAAAGGATCCATTGGATTCTATCTCTCCTAATGGTCCAAAAAAATTCCCACATAATATAAGTCTAGATGTTGAGTTACATTACGCAGTAATTGAGTATGAAAATGAAAAGGCCAAACGAACCCATTATCTTATTTAATTAATTGATCTAGAAACCCCCAATGATTAATGACAAGAATGGTTTCCAAAATAACAAGAGGTGGTCAGTGATCCTACTTGAGCAAGAACAATTGCTTTTTATAACATTTATCGTCAAATGTAAGCAATGATTGAACGAGGAAAGTTACTAATGTATTGCAGAAAGACTACTTTCATTTATCATGATGAATTTAACAAATATATGAAGGTAGAAGAAGTTACTTCAGAAGATGTCTTTAATTATCTTTTTGATGTTAGAGCCAAAAAGTTCCATCCAGAAAAAGAAAAAAAAGATATCTACATGAATTATTTTAAAAAAAAGGATGCAGGGCATCTTGAACTTGATAAAGATTTTGATGATTATCTGGATAATAATGGACTAGAAGACTTTATTGGAGATAAAGGCATGCAGAATTTCAATATGGATGACCAATCTTGTTAGCATTAAGCGCCTTGAAAAAGTTGTTACATCATTATATGATATTTTATCAAGTGCCAAGTTAGCGATATAATGCAATCTACTGTAGCCATGTGAAAACATCATGTAACAATATGTGTACTATAGTCATTAGGGCATCCTATGTAGTATATGTATTGTATAAAAGAAGAAGCTATGTATTGTGAATGGATACGATCATTTGAGCATACTTGAGCAAAAGAGGGACTCTCCATTTCTCTATAAGCAAGCATCCTGATGATCTTAGTAGCTTAAGTCCCTCTTCAATCTTTTCATTGTAATATTTCCACTTTTAAAGTTTTCAATAAAAGAAGTTTCTAATAGGGAATGTTATTCAATCGAGCTTTATATCTTAAATATTATAATTTCTTGGTTAAAGTCTCACTATCCGTAAAAATATAAAAAGTTGATTAGTGATTATGATTTGATGTAGTAAACGAAACAAATTTGCAGTCTGCCTGATCTAAGGGAGGTGTAATTGAAATTAGCAATCTCTGTAAACTGAAAGTTAGAGGAACGCCAGAGCCTAGCAACGACTAAGTTGAGGTAACGATAAAAAAATCTCTAATTAAACTTTATTATTTTGCTAAGCATAGTGAACCTATAATCACAAAAAATATAATATTTATGATCTAAGTATTATATTATGATAACTTATAATAAAAAAAATCCCCTATTTTAGGTCAAACTTGTAACTTCTGAAACTTTCGAGCCAAAATAAGAATAAAAATGACATAGCAATAGATTTTTCAAAAGCATAAGGTATTCTAATATTATTTTCAAAAAGTCAGAGGCCTAGTTACCAATTAGAAAATATCAATTAATTAAAAATTATGTATTGAAGTATATTATTGTTAGTAGATTAAAGAACATACCTTTAGGTGTGGAAGTGAAGAATCTCATTACTGGGAGTTGCCTATTAACTGATACAAACGATCAAGCAGTGACTGCTAGAGTCATCGGTGATTTGTCACCTCCTAAACTCGAACCTCGAGTGATACTGAGGGAACCATAAGAGCGTGGGACAGATAGGGAATGTTTTGTCTAAGGTTAGCAAAATTGTTATATAATCAGATCCCTATAACCCTTTATATAGTTTTAGGTCAATACAACTGCCACCAGTTAGGTGGCATAAGTGACTACATAGCCTTAATTATTTAGGGTACAACTCCCGCTCAACCACATAAGCCATAAGTCACATATCTCTTTACGAATCACAACTCTTTAGACTTCATATCAGGAATAAGATGTTTGAGCAGACAGTAACCGATAATAGTATATTAAGTCACCATCTAACTAACATAACACTTTCATGTAACATGATGCCTCAAATCATCCAAACATCACAAGGAGCATACCTAACCCTTTATGTTAAATGATATATCATATGATTATATAATCAATATAATCAGCTGAGTTCATATGGTGAAGATGGATATATTTTTTCCTTAAACACTAATGATATTTTATTTTAACTTAACTACTTTCATAACGTGCTCTTGCTAAACCATGTACTTCTTGACCTTTAAGGAAGACATTACTGTAGCATCATCAAGTTTCGATTTCATATTATAGCTTTAAGTCAAAGGCTCATCATTCAGAGGGTCACACAGTGATAATAGATGCGGAAGTCAATTATCACTCGTCGTATAGGTCATATTACAAGCACTCACAATATGAAATGTGTGTCATGGCATAGCTCCCACTCAGTTGGTCATGTCCCTTAATATGTCATGTACACAAATCATTAGTTTAGATTTTGCCCAAAACATCTAATATGAGCCACTCGATTAACATACTAAATGTTAATCTTGACACTCAAGATTTGATTTTTAAGGCTTCAATATGAAATAAGATATTGAAATAAGAAATTTTCATATTCGACTCCCTCAAGCCTTATCTTATACTTACTAAGGCGACTATAATTAATCACTCATACACTACTAGTATGATGTATAACTATTGTTCATCGAAGGCTAATATGATTCAGTCTCATCTTGCCTACTATTCAAGCATCAGGGTGATTACCTATATTACTAGGTCCATCAGAAGCCTATGACATTTTAATATGTCTAATATGCAACAATAAATCATGAGCATTTAGAAAAATAACCATCAATCGTTATTAAATAAATGCTCATTACAAAAGAAACATGTGCATCACATAAACAAGATACATCCAAGCACTAAACATTATGAATTCCTAGAGTCAACATTAGGTATTGGTTGGGGGGGGCACATGGCGGGTGGAGTTATACCTGCACCCATATCTATTTTCAAAATTCATCCCCGTACCCACACCCATACCCATCGGGTTTTTAAAATTTATCCCCATACCCATATTCATACCCATACTTATCGAGTATTTATTTTGGATATTTCTGACTTTATTTGAGCATATACAGATATTAAAATATAATACTCATTGGATACGATAATTTCTTTTACCTAAAAGAACTCATAAATCTAAATTCAACTAGTCAAATTGTTCTAAAATGGTACAATACCCATTGGATTAAGTGCGAGAGTGCACACTTAGCTCATGAACAAAAACTGTATTCTAAAAATGAGTAGAATAAGGGAGTAAGGGGCTAGACAAATGAGTTAGGATTTTAGGTTTGTGAGTCATGAGTCATATAATTTCATGCATTGGCATAGTAAATGAGCAACACAAATGGAAGCATTGTATAGTTGGGGATGGGTTGAGATATGTGACTTTTTTTTAACAAGTCACCAACGCTCAAAGTTCAAAACTCTACTCAATAATTTACCCCAAAAAAAAATTCGAGTGTAGGGCAGGTATGGGTATGGGGCGAGTGATGCCTATACCCAAACCCGTACCTATACCCATACTTGTTCTCAATGTAATCACCCCATATCCATTTTTTTTCAGTTTTTTCGTACCCATGCCCGTTATAAATGGGGCGAGTTCGGGGCTAGGGATGGGCGTGGGCCGGGTATAGGGTGGGTGAAATTATACCTATGCTCATTTTTAAAAGTCATCCCCATACCGATACCCACACCCATACTCATTGAGTTTTCAAAATCTAATCTCCATACTCATACCCATTGAGGATTTCGGGTATTTCAGGTTTCATTCGGATATATATACATATATTAAAATATAATACCCATCGGGCATGATAATTTCTTTTATCTAAAGAAATTCATAAAACCAAATCAACTGGGTAGACTATTCCAAAGAAATATAATACCTATTGGATTAAGTACAATAGTTCATGCTTAGCTCATGAACAAAAACTGCATTCTAGAAATGAATGGAATGAGGGAGTGAGGGAAACAGCAAATGAGGGAGTGAGGGACACAACAAATGAGCTAGGATTTTAGGTTTGTGAGTCATGAGTCACGTGGCTTCATGTATCAACATAGTAAATGATCGACATAAATGGATGCATTGTATAGTTGCAGATGTGTTACAGTATGGGGCCTTTTTTCAAAATGAATTACCAAGTTCAAAGTTCAAAGCTTTACCTAACAATTTATTTTACCCTTAAAAAAATTTGGATATGGGGCAGGTATGGGTACTGGTATGGGCGGGTGATGCCTATACTCGAACCCGTACCTGTACTCATACCCATTTTTAGTATACCCACCCCATACTCATTTTTTTCAATTTTTTGTATCCATGTCCATTATAAATCAGACGAGTTCGGATTCGGGTGCAACTCTCATCCTTATTCAGGGTGGGTTTTTTGAGTTCGGGTACAACTCTCATCCCTACTCCACATATGAGCTTTGACTGCAACACGAGGAGTGGTTTAGTTAAGGGATTAGAATCATCTTTTAGTTTGTACTTAATGGCAGTGTCCTTGCCTTAATAGGAAGAAGTAACATACTCTGCCTCTGTAGTCAACAGTGATCTGCAGTTTTGCTTCTTAATTACAACACGATGATATGGATCCCCACTTAAAGTGAATACATATCTTGAGGTTGACCTAGAATCATCTGAGGCAACACTCTAATGGGCATCGGAGTAGGTCCTTATCCTGGTAGCAAAGGACCATTTGACAGCTTGCCAGTGACCAGGTCTTGAGTTACTTTGACAATGATTTACCAAACTAATTGCAAATTAAATGTCAGGCCATGCATATAACATGGTATACGTTAAGCTTCCTATGGTAGTAGTGCAGGGAACACTACTCATTTTCTCTTTTTCATCATCTACTCCAGGGCATTGATAAAGACTTAAGATAAGACCCTTTTCAATTGGAGTATTTATAGGCTTGGAATTAAGTATCTGAACACATTTGAAGACATTTCTAATATACACTTCCTGGCACAAACTCAGAAGGTTTTTTTGGAACGATTTCTGATTATTTTCATATCTAGAACATACCTATCTTTACCCATATCCTTCATCTCAAAGACAGACGACAACTACTTATTAGTAGCTTTGATCATCTCCAAATTGTTCCTAGCCAAAAGTATGTGATTAACATATAGGGTAAGAAATATAATCCCTCTAATCGGTCTCTTGACATACACACAACGGTCCTATAAAATCATGGATAGGCTAAACGAAGTAATGACTCCATGGAATCTAAAGTACTGAGATCTGAAAGATTGTTTAAGGCCACATATAAATCTATTAAGACAATACACCTTACCCTCTTGACCCTTTGATGCAAAACCAATTGGTCCACATAGATCTCTTCCTCAAGGTTACCATTAATAAAAGCAGCCTTTACGTTCGTTTGGAACAATTTGAAGTCCAAATTAGCAACTAGGGTTAGAAGTAAGCAAATAGAGGCTAATCTCACCATAGAATAAAAAGTCTCTTCTTAGTATATACCCTTAATTTAGGGACAACCATTTGTAACTAAATGAGCCTTGAACTTGTTTCTAATATATTTACGTCGAGGTGGCAGATCAATCAGTTCTTAAATCTTATTTCTTGCCATTAAGTCCATTGCATCCCTCATGGCGTTTATCTACTCTTTAGTGAATCAATTGCCTCTTGAAAAGAGATATGCTCCTCTACTTCCAAGGGAGTGCATAAAAATGTTTCCTCTTCGATTTGGAAGAATCATCGAGGAATTCTTCCATGTTCACTCTTTCAGATTCTAGTACCTTCATTATTTGTCTATCTTATTAAGGAATCCCTCTCCATATCTCTAAGAACATGGGACCCTTTCAATGTTGTATGCCTAAACTAATTGTCATTATACAAAATGTTTAAACCATTAAGACAAAAATCAAAAGAGAAACATAATCTTATTAAAGAGACAAAAGACGCAAGGGACCACCGCACGCCTAATGCGTAGAGTGTATCATGAAGAAGCAACATGTTCCCCCTCCATGGAGTCTGAGTTGATATGTCTTTATACCAAAGACATATTCTTTACTGTTGTTTCCTAGCACGACAATCTGTGACCTTACCGGATAGCGATGAAAGTTCGCAAAATTAGCTTGGTCCTTAATTATATGCTTGGTTTCTCCTGTGACTACAATCCATTAAGTAAGAGAGTTGGAAACTAAGGTATGAAAGCACACATATGACTCAGGAATAACTATGAAAGTAGACACATTAGTTAGCTAAGGTCAATCCCAAGTGCATGGTTCCTTTTTTCCACAGTTATAGACTTCACACATGCTATATTCTTCTCTCTATTGCCCCTAGTCCTTTGCCTTGTTGGCAGCACCTGCTTTAGGTTTTGACCTCTGAGAGGGGAATGCATCTAGTCAAACCTAATGCTAAGTTGAACCCTTATATCCTCAGCAGTGTGATAACTTTCAAATTTCCCGACTAGATCGTCATACACGCAATAAAGATAATATAGCATATTGGTCAATCCTTCTTAAACCATGTTTGGTATGCCTTTAGGATCTCTTGATACTGCTCACGAGCAGTAATATCTTTGCCATTCTCATATTTTGCTACCTTAGCAAACATATAAGTCATTAAGAATCTAAGACTTCACACTCATTTAGAAAAATTGAATCTTCTGACGCCAAATGTCATACTTGGTACAATCGAACTTTTTATTTGTGAATAAATAACCAACCCTGCTTTAATTTCCATATCTAAAAGTATATATAAAAGGTTGCATTCACATAATTTCCAATAACTAAATTATGAAAAGCTTCCTCATTCATCTCGTATGATCGAAAATTTCACCAAGCTCGTAATCATCATATTAGACACGACTTAGAAATTTTTGTAACTTAATTCTGACATTTCAACAAAACTTATGGAGTATATAAAGCTGGTAAACTAATTACACATTTAGAAATATTACAAAGATATTCAACTTAATCATCTAAAATAAATTTAGACGAAATCATATTATATAAAAGGAATTCATATAGTTATAGCAACATGTTACATGTTTGCCATTTAAAACTATATTTAATGACATGTATTACACAATTATATAACCTACCAAAAATTCATATTATTATATAAAACATATTTATATAATAACATGAAACTATATTGCAAACATATTCAAAAAGATACAAAAACAAATTTATATAAAAGTAATTACATGTTACAAATGAGTTCATGAAAACCAAGTTAATATTAAAGCATGATATTATATAAAACACATTTATATAATTATAGTTAACATGAAACATATTGAAGCATCGCTCACAAATTATAAAACACATTCATAATATTACGAGTTTAAAATTCATGAAACAAATTTATAAGACGATGCTTAATTAGCATAAAACACAGTTATGTAATGTAACTTATTATTTGTAACATATTCAAATAACATTCACAAATTATTATATAAAATGTATTCATGTAATGCTACAAATTTAAATTTTATGAAACAATTCACAAAATGAAACAATTCATAAAATAATCACATATCATACACATCCAATGATGGCATAAAATGCATTCATATAAATTAATACGAATTTATAACATATGAAATGAATTCATAAAAGTTGTTGATATATATAACTTCATCACTTTTATAAAACATATTTATAGAATTACATGAAACAAATTCATAGAATTTTGCATAGGTAGGAAGTTAATCATGCCTAAAGTGAACAACAAAGCCTTACCCCAAAACCAAATTCACTTTGTTCCATAATGAATTATTTAAAAAAAAAAAAAAGAAGAAGAAGAAAAGGCAAAGCTATGCATGTTTACGGTTTTGTTCTGATGACAAAATTCATTTGCTCAAAAAACAAATATCAATGCAAGGTTGCAAACCATGACTCGAAAAGAGAAAAAGAAAAATAAATAAGAGACGGTTTCCACAGTCCAACTTAAACCCTAAGCCTCAAAAACTCTTTCTTTCTTTAACCCATCTATTTCTCTTTCCCTCTCTGACTTTTCAACACCTAGAAAAACTAGAACACTAAGGTCTGTGTCTGCTCGCACACTATTGACACAACCACCACCCATGCTTACAGCACCTTGACTTCTGGCCAGCTACTACCACTGAGGCCGCCACCTGAACTTTAGCCGCCACCATTGGCCTTATTAACACCTAAAGAATGAGAAAAAACAGTCGTCCACCACTGCCAAGAGGCCCACAACCTCTGTTCCATGCCCCCCCCCCCCCCAACCCGCCGAATCATACTGTTACCACCGATAGGTAGATAAGGCAAACTAAGTCGGGCAATGTCGTTTACTCACCCTACATGCCACTGCATCGGTGGCAAGTAAGCACACGTGCATCCTGTTAGGCTTTGAATGAAGGTTTTCTAACTGGGAAGGTATAGATTGGTGGGTTTAAGGGGCGTAAGAGGAAGAAAGAAGTCACAGGCAACCTTTGTTGGCGGCGCGTGACATATGCATGCGCCACCCCTCCGTGGGTTTCTTGATGGGTATGATTTCGATGCCCTGAACTTCTTCCCCTATTTGTATGTATATATATATTTTTTTAGTCTACGGATGTGAGTGGGCTGACGTGCATGCCACTAGCTAAGGACTCGCCAAAGCAGTCGCCACCATAGCCACGGAGGTGAAAGCGATTACGAGTTGTGGTGTGGGGTTATACAAGTCCATTTCAGGTTAGGGCTAGGGTTGGAGGTTAGATTTGGAGTTAGGGTTCACTTCAGGGTAGCAGCAACTATGCTAATAAACACATTCAATCAACATACACAAACGCCTGGTATCAATTGTATTAGCACACTTGCTTGATTAAACAAACAAATCGCACAATAAATCATAAACAAACTAATCGGGGTCAAAACCGAGCAAGGTGGCTCTGATACTACTTTTGGTAGATTAAAGGACATACTTTTAGATGCATGTTGGTCTCAAAATAGCCGCAAGCGCACAGTATCTAACTTGTAATAAATCCGACAAATACAAAGCGTCCCTCAAAGATGATAGTGTCAAATTAACATGCTTAATCACTGACTATTACTAAAATAAACTGCCAATACTTATTAAATGACTCAAAATTAGCTAAACACTAACTAAACTAATTTGAGTTAACTAAAACACTAGAGTCACAGGCACTAATTAACAAAAATCAACTCAACTAGTACTTGTTGGTCAACCTTGCCTGACTCAAAGCTTGTCTTTTAGTGCAATTATGAAATTATTACTACAACACTACACATTCAGATTGAAAATTAATGCCACGCACGCTCACCCCTAAAAAGTATTGACAAGTAAAAAAATGGAAATAAACAATAAGGTTAAGAGAAATAAATAAAGCGATTAAATGCTAGTAAAGCTACCAAATAAAGAGAAAGGAAAGCCAGTAGGTGCTAAAAATTGAACTGGAAAAGATGGAGTAGTTCACTGGCTCCAACCCAGAATACAGCAAAGCAACGGCTCGACACAGGGGAAGGGACCAGATCCTCGTTGGAGCCAATTGCTTGCGAATGTAAAACTAAACCCCAAAATATTAATCGAATTCAACAGATGAATAACAATTACTCTAGTTTGAGAGTAAAAGAAAAAGAAAAAGAAAATAAATTAGCTGAATTTAATTAGATTAAAAACTATAGAATTTGAAGCTGGGAAATATAGAGTATTCAAGCAAAAAGAAAACAGATCATCACAATGGAGGAGAAGGTCGACTCAAATTTAGTCGGAACTTCCAAATCAGATCCAAATACAAACCAAAACTAGAAAATTACAAGCGGAAAGTTGAATGAATCCTGTGGAAGTAGAGAGTAAAAACAGAGGATCGGAAGGAAAGCTGAGGGCTACAATTGATTCCTCCTATGAGTTCTCCCCTTAAGCTTTCCCCGCACTCCTATTTATACACGAATTCTCCCCACCCAATCTAGTTTCAAACTCTTTAAAATTCGCGTGTGCTGCTGATTCGGTGGTGTGGCAGTTGGCGTTCGTGGTGGATGGAACAAAATAGGAGAGGAGGCAGGGAGGTTAGGATTCTGTGAGTTGAATGAGTTCAAGGATGTGTTCTGCAACAGTATTTTGAGTAGCGTTTAGTATTTTGATTAAGTCAATTACATTTATTAGGTAATTTTTAGTGTACAATAATATAGTATTTTGATTAATATTTCAAGTAACGTTTAGTATTTTAAGTAGCGTTTTTAAAAAGCTAATAATATTAACGTTTTGCATTCAAAAGTAGCGTGTCATATTTTTTTTGTCAAAAAATATCCTTTGGGAATTATCTTTGAAAATTATCTATATCTTTTTTATCAATTTACATTAATCGGCTGACCCAACAGCTAAATTTACCGAACATATTTATTTCAACTGCTCATCTAAACAGCTATCCGCTAATAGCTAAATTAGAAACGCTTTCCGCTACCTAACGGCTTATCTGCTATCTGGACTACTATCTACTACTTAAACCGTTAATTTTATCGAATAGGGCCTACGAAGAAGAAGAATATTAGAACAATAAAGGGAGAGAAAAAATTGAAGGAAGGGGGGACATGTGGCTGGGCATGCGTAGGGGGGTGGACAAGCAAACTTGCCTACTCAACAGCCTGACCATGATCTACTACATGCAATCTTTTTTCTTTTGTTTTCTAGCTTCATCATTGTCTTCATATATCACAATGTCGTGCTTTTGAATCAACTTTGCCAATTTTATTATTTCTTACAAAACAAAATAAAATATAGTATAGAAATACTAAATAATATGTATTTGCAAGCAAAAAAAAATAAAGTCTAAAGGGTATTAAAAATATCGAACTTTTTACTGTTCTGTGAATGAATTTAAAACTGATATTGAACTTTTTACTAATTTTAAACTGTAAAATTTGAAACAGTAGAATTTGAAACTAAGAAAAATAGAGTATTCAAGCAAAAAAAATAAAGCTACCAAGAAACAAAACTAGAAAATTACCAACTGAAAGTTAAATGAACTGAAGTTGTAGTATAGTGGTAAGTATTCCACCCTGTCACACGGGCGATCTGGGTTCGATCCTCGGCATCGGCGCCCAAAATTTGTTTGATATTTTCAAAGTAAAATTATAACCCGCAAGTGTACGACTTTTATTGTAGTATTTGAGGGTCGTCTCCTCAGGAATGAGAATGAAAGTTTGGTCACAAAATGAAGTTGGACTATCATAATAGCCTAAACTAATCAAGAATCAAACATATAAGGACTAAAATAATCAAGATAAGCTAAAGCAATTTTATCTCATGCCCATGATATCTAAGATTATCAACCAAATAAAACTCACTAAAACCAACTAATGCATATGAATCCATTAAACTTGCCTGACCTAAATGAAACCATAATCAACCAAAACGAAACCATTATAATGTGTTAGTAAATAAACTAACCTAAATCAACCCCAAAATGGAAAGCGTCCAGTGAACAGGGGATGGACATAACACTAGAATTCATACGAGAAATAAGAAAAGAACATAGTAATAATCCAACATTCAAAGAAAGAAACAGGGAAAAGACGATAGAGATGGAGAAGAGTTGTAGGGCAGCATAGTCTCTAGGCTCTGCCCAGACATGAACTCCAGCTAACACGACCCAATTTATCACTTTAATCCCAAGAAATCACTAGCTCTCACAAAGAGTTTCAACCGTAGAACAAGGAGATCGAAAAACCATCAAATTGGAATAAGGGAATTGAAATACAGCTAAAACAGAAAATAAGAGCAAAGAACAATTGAATCAAGCATCCTCGGTTGTAGCTCAACTAAGTTTCAAACCGACATCCTTTAATGGAGGCCCAAAATGAATTAGAATAAAATAGAATAAGCACAGAAATAGGGAAGGGAAAATTCGTAATAAATTCGCAAATCTATTCAGTATCAAGTAGAAATCATCAAAGATTAATAAAACAAAGCATAATTAGGTGAAATTGCAAACAAACGGACCGAATACTCGAAATATGAATGGAATACTCGAAATATGAATGAAATCGAACCCTAAATCACCAAACCTAACATCTAAAATTGAAATCGAAAACTAAAAACTTGAATTAAAACTAGCTAAAATCCTAAAATTAAAACCTAGATTACCTCCTAATCGCCACTACCTGTTTGATTATACTCACGAGAGCTTCAATCTCAGCCCTTGATTGCATGGTATCGTGGATGGTGGTGATAATGTTGTGCTGGTTGTGGTGGGAGTGGAATTCGGTGTAGCATGGGTGCATGAATGAGGGTGATGATGATGGGTTTGGTAGATAAGGATGGAAAGCCACAGATAGAGCCCGAGAGACAGGGGGATGTCGGGGTTCTATGGGTTGAGAGATTACTGATGAGGAGAGGAGAGAGAAAGATGCAAAGACTAAAAAATATTACATTGCACACGCATATACCTTGCTGGGTACATACCTGCATGTGTAGAAGCTTTTCCCAGGCACGCGTGGGACACCTTGCCCACTCACTTACATAACCAAAAAAAAAATGCTTTTTTTTTGAAATTTCGATCACTTAGTAGTGCCCCTGCTGTGGACAGTTTGCTTTTCTCTCTCCTCTAGCAAGTTTCATCCATCTCTCTCCTGCTTTGCTTGATATTTGAAGCCATTTTCATTCTCTATTCATTTTCAACCGATTTTCTCTCTCCTAGGGTTTCAACTTTAGCTAATTTTGCTCTTTCGAACAAGGTAATGGGCATTGTTGCTGAATTTTTTGAATTTTGTAGCGTAATTGTAGGTTCTTTCGAATAATACGACTACAGGAGAAGATTTCGATGATAGTGCTGCAACCAGGTGTGTTTTGTTTCTAATTTTAGCTTCAATTTTGTTGTTTTTGGGTTTATTATGTTGCTACTTGAGTTTAGTGAATCTAAAAGAGGTGAAAGACCTTAATTGGTGTGAGTTTACGCTTGATAGGTTGATTTATTGTAGGGACAAGTCAAAGAGGCAACCAAAAGGTGTATATAGAGGCCCTATTTTATTCCTAGTGGTAATAGTTTTTACTTATATGTTTACAAAATTAGTATTTATTCTTATTCTTCTCTTTATTGTAGTATATGCATTCATGACTTGTTTTTTCCTGCTAATTTTTCGTTATAGTTGTGCTATGTCAATCGTGTCCTGTGCAAGAAAAGAAAGATTGGCAGAGAATTTTCCATTTTAGGAAACTGGACTAGCAAAGATCTGTGGATTAGAATGAATTTTGAGTTGGATAGCTGTCAAGGCTTCAGTAAGGGAATTGAAGATGACAGAATTAAGGCACCGGAGACTCCAACTCTATATATTCAAAAAGAAGAAGATATTAGGGCAAAAAAGGTTCTATTTTATACTTAAAGTTTCTTTTAGTGAACCTTGTTTCCTCAGTTAGTGTACCCTTTCTCTGTTGCAGTGCATCTTTTGTGTTCATCAATATCTGTCTACTACTAGATTTTGTGATTCTTGCTTGTTGCCTGTCTTTTTACTTTGTGGTGGGATTTTAACTCATAAACACTGAAGAACTTTGGGTTATCAGATTTAGAAAACATTAGTTGATTGTTGAATCATTTGCTAAATTGGTGCATTAACTAAGTTTGTTCATTTGATGTGAGGATTAATCAGAACAAAACAACTAGTTTCTCTGCTTTATTTTCACATGCACTTTGCCTTATTTTTTAACTGAGTGTCTGTGATAACAATATTGGGTTCAGATTAAATCTGAGAAATTTGAGATTAAATTTGGGAGTAAACTGGTTTTCTATTTAGGCAAGTTTTGATTTGAGGATGATGTCTATGTGCATATGAGTAGTTGTTACAGCTATTATATGTTGGCAAGTTCGACGTACCCTGGTTATGCATATGATGTACCACTAGCTTCCACTCTTGCTTACCTCATTTAAAATCTATTTTTTAAAAAGACTGTCGACCTTCCTGTTGTACCATTAACTTCCCTCTGAGAATACTTAACCATGTAATTGCTTAAGTATTCCCAGAGGTTTCCAATATGCCCAGCACTGCTTCCAAGGCCTTGTCACTCCACCACAACCTTCAACTCCCCCTCCTCCCAAGCTACTCCAATTCAACAATCCAGTACAGTGTATCTTTTCTTACCTGCAATTATCTTTTCTCCCTTGCTGTGTAGCTTTGTTTTGCTGCAGTGTATCTGTTCTTTTGGCTTTAGTGTATCTTTCCTACCTTGTAGCATACCTTTTTGTTTTTACAGTGTATCTTTTTATGATTTGTTTTATCTTTTGAACTAATTTTGATACAGGCATGTGTGCGAAAGATTTCAAGATCATTGAAGAACTTTGCACGCTCCATTATTGAGGTTGTTGATGTTGTGAACGAGGCACAACAGATGTTCCCAGCAAGCACCCAAATGGACAAATTCCAGGGTATTTTGATAGAGATATTGACTAACTGCTCAAAGATGGGAAAATTTAAGGACACGACTAGTCCATCTCAAACACAACCTAGAGATGCTAATGTTGGACATCAAGCAACCCCCTCTAGTCAAGATGATGGATTATTTGTTAGTAATCCATCTTTCTGGGATGCATGTGTTGAATTAGTAAAAACTTATGAGAAGACTAGTGAGATTGCTTGTCCAGGCACCTTTACACCACCTGGGTTTGATTTAGGTTTTGGTTTTAGACTTTCTCAGTCAGTCCAAGTTGAGAGCACTAACCAAGGTGGAAGTGGGGGTGTAGAGGGTATTGAATTTGGTAGTTAGTCTAACCCTGATTCCCATATACAAAGGAGTCCCGATTTAGGCTTGGAGAGTTCAGGTGGAGATTCGGTTGGAGATTGCTTGCCCCCAAGGAAGAAGATGCCTGCCCCTTATTTTAGATCTCCGTTTTTTGTAAGACACATTGATGTCTTGAAGTCTTTAACTATTAGAGAAAAGCAAGTGTCTGATTGGGCTTTTCTCCCTTTACATGAAGTTCACTATGATAGGCAATAGTATGAGCTTTATTTCTATTTTTATGATTTTTGTTTCGTATATTGATTTATGGTTTAAATTTTTGTTGTTTTTTAATAGGGTTTTTTTGTTTGTTGAAGTGAGCTATTATTCGTAGATGCAAATTTCAACATCACTATATCTGTAATTAGGACTTTGGATTGCAGAGATAAATTGCATCATGGCGTTGATTTATTTGCTTATTTGTTAAATCATTCCGAAAAGTTGAATGACCCTCAGTCATTATCGTCAAGGTTCTTTTTTTCTTGCAATGCATGTTTAAGTATTTTTTAATATTATTTAGCTTAAATATTTTGAATTAGACCTTGTTCTTTCGCTAAAGTTGTTTCTAATTTTTGATGATGTAGACTAAATCATTCGATGGGGCTGTTGAATTTTCTAGTCCAAAGTATAAAAAGTTCACGCATATTTTGGACAGTGAAATTCGTATGACTTCTTGGTTGGATTTTTCAAACTCCAAGCTGGTAAGCTGATAACAGTTTAACTTATAGCATTTAGTGTGTTTTGACTTTGTCTTCTGCAGCACTCATAATACACATAAATCCTTTCCCTTGTGATCTAAACTGCTGAAATATTGATATGAGCCAAAATCATTGTGGTGCACTTACTTATGGACCTCTGTCTTAAGGGAGGCAGAATCATAAGCATGTCATATATTTGGTTCAATTTCTTGTTCTCCTATTCTTGAATAATAAGAGGATAGGTTTGACAAGTTGGATTTAAGGGATTCTTCTTCAAAGTGCTCCCTCCTACTTGTGTGTATTAATTGTTTAGCCTCATTAAAAACTGGAGCAAATGTCGGTGTTGTCCATATTTCACCATTGCCATTGTTGCACTACAATCGCAATTTGGCTTACATATGCTTATATAGCTAAATGGTGTACATATGCTTATATAGTTGTGTTGATATGCAGATATTCTTTTCAGTGGTTCACAATGGATATTACTTTATTATATGCTTCAATTTCTTGGCAAAGAAGGTGGAGATTATCCATTCAGTTAGTCATAACAATGTAGACAATGGTACTATTCTTGTTTGTGTCTGCTGTTTCGTAATTTTCTATATTATCTTTTCGTCCTTTGCTATTCTAATCCTCTAATATTTGAAGTTACCTATTATAAATGTATACTACTTTTTTTCCCTAGGTTCAGTGCTTCTCAAAGTATTTTCCTGATAAAATCCTCAAATCAGCCAAGGGTAAAGCTATTTCTATGGAGACTTTGCCATTGGAGCAACTGAAACTACCTTGGATGGAAGTTTCGAGAGAAGCTTATCTTGACTCAGGGGTGTATGCAATGTGATACTTAGAGATGTACATGGGAGATGTTGAGAAATGGAATACCGAGTTTATGAAGTTCAATGTCAGTTCACTTTTTTTTTTCCTTGTTATAATTAAGTGAATTATATCATCAAAAGTTTTGACAAGTTTTTTTGCTCTGAATAGGTACCCTTGTTAAAGAAGCTGAGGGCGAAATATTGTTATGACATTATCACTAGTGAGGAAAATGTAATTGCTCCTCAGATTCTTGATAAGGTTAAGGCTAATCATAATAGCATCAGGAAAGAGGAGAATGTTTGTTCTTGCATTGCAAAGCAAAGTCAAAGGTTGAATGACAAGGCTTAATGTTAGTGTGCTTTTTATTAGGTAGGACAATTGTGAATAGGTTGTACTTTTCCGGTTAAAATAGTTGTGTAAGCTTCAATTCCACGTAAACAATTGTGTTAAAATAGCTTTTGATATTTTGCTGTTTAGAGTTACACTGTAGTGTTGAAAAGGTACATTACAAGGTCAGTAAAGTTTAATGCAAGCACCTATTCCATCCTGTTTACTTACTGAGGGGCACGTCCAGATGGATTGATAGTATAGTTACATGGTATTAGGGGGAACAACTACCACAACAACAGTGGAACAATTCCAGTTTAATTCCTGCCCATTGCTAATAAAAAAAGAAAGAAATGCTCGGATCCTACATAAGATATGGCTTGAGGCTTGAAATACTTAGGGTCCTCCATGGAGAACTCGTTATAGCTCTACAATGCCTCATTTTCAAGCAATCCTTAGAACTTTCCCTAGTATAGGAATCACAACATTATCAAACACAGGCTCAGAAGAGAGGGGATTAACTGCCAATATCTCTTTAAGAATGACTTAATTTTGCTTCTTGGCATAAAAAGTTCACTGCAATTGGGGAAAGGTTCCCTGTAGTTGGGACAAGATTTGTTGCATTGCATAGAAGATTCTTTAGATCAAAATTAAGATGTAAAATTATGATCCCCCAACACCAAATAAGAATCAATAGTAGCATGCACATCTAAAATCAACAAACAGCTCTAATATCCATAAATTCAATCAACTCTAATATCCATAAAATATTAAATTGTGTTAAAAGAAATGATGGTGTCCTCATGCTATCAATTTTGACATTTATAGTTTCACCAAATATTTCTAAGTGTACCATCTCCGACAGACGCCATAGTACATGCCACCTGCATCAGCAAATATTATGCCCTTTAATTATAAAATTTTTCTAACTATATTTGTTAAATATAGAGTGATCTTATAGTTTATTACCTCAATAATTGCAGCTCCAACATTAGTGTTGGACATGCTAGAATCCGCCGGAGGCCTTAGACCACTTGTTGCCTTCAAAAACAACGTAAATTACTCAGTTAATTATAAAGTAAAAATGAAAGTTTTCCATTATTTCGTTAATTAAATTTTAACAATTTTAGTACAGTGATACCTCCGGTGCTAAGATGATGGAGCTGATGTTGATAGGGCTGAAACTGTTTGTTGCTTGTCTTGCAGCATTTTTCTTTCTTGCCTTCACTTGATTGCTTTTTTTTTTTTTGCGATGCTTACTTTTCTCTTATTCTTTTGCAATTTTTCTCTTAATCCAGTGAGATTCTGGACTATTCCGCTCTAGTTCACATTTTCATCTTCTGATCCAGAATGGTATATAGGTCCTATGTCCATCCCAATAGCTTCTTTAGCCTTTTGAAATAATTCTTCACACAAAGCTCTTTTTCTTGCATTTGTGGCTGAAGCGGTGATGAGTGTACTGAATTTTCGCATCATTTGCAATCGCCAAACAGATGAAGACGTAACAGCATACTTGTCGAAAGATCTTGCATCATCGGGGCCTTCATAGCCCGTGATATTTTTCTTCCATCTACCTAATATGTACTTCTTGGAAATTTTTTTAACACAAAACATATTGAACATCTTTAGGATATGAAAGTACAAAATTCCCATCTCTTCAAATGTTTTGCAAGTGCAAGAAGCTTCTTGAGTTAACCAATTAATGATGACAAGGTGGCAAAACTCATCAACATTATCCCGCCGCACTTTATATAGCACGCATGAATCGATCTCTTAAACCTTATCCTGGGCACAAGTTGTCCCTTTTTTGTACTCTTCTTCAAAAATATGATAAAAAAGTTCAGCAGTGTATACCTTTGTTGCATGATTTAATATACCTACATTTGCAAAACATGTTTCCGGCCTTCCATCCCAAGAGTCAGAGTCATTTACATTCTCGTTACTCCTCCATTCAGCAACAACATCGAGGAAGCTCTTACAAAATTCACACAAGTCAGTGGTTGCTTGAAGTCTCTAAGAGATTAAATGGTTGGTTGATTCAACCTTTGTGAAGATAAAATTCCTGTAGAAAAGTAACCTTTACTAAATGCAGGGCACCAATGATCCCTGCTCTTGTAAAGCTTTTTTAGCCAATCCTTCTCACCACAATTGTATTCTGTAATCAATCTAGGGAAATACAGGGGAAAAAGAGGTTGTCAGTGAATCTTTTACCTATTGTACGGAATCTTTGTTAATTTGTAGTGAATTTTTCGTTTATTGCAGAGCATATTTTTCCGCATTATGAAAGCAAAGTTTAAATACTAAAGGAAACTGACCTGCTCCAACAATAATTGAACTCTGCTTCAGTATCACAATGCATGAGAATCTTGTTGAGTTTTTCAACAAATCGATGTTGGCTTCTAAACATTCTGATGTGAATTTTGGAATTTTCAATAATATGCCATATACACAATCTATGCTTTGCTTGTGGAAAGACTGTCTTAATAGCAGCTGCAATTGAAAGTGCTTGGCCTGTCATAATAGTCCTTGGATGCTTCCCACCCATTGCTGCCAAGAAAGTTTGAAAACGCCATATGAATGATTCTATTCTCTCATTCAAAATAGACCCACATCCAAGCATTATATTCTTGTTATGATTATTCATGCCAACAAACGGTGCACAAATCATGTTGTATTTATTGATCCTGTAAGTGGTATCAAATATAACCACGTCTCCAAAGAGATCATAATCATCTTTCATTATGCTATCTCTCCAAAAAATGCTAGTGAGACTTGCTCCTTCATCAAACTCAAAAGCAAAGTAAAAGTTTTGATCTTCATTTTTCCTTTGATACAACTTCCCATTATAGTGTTACTATTAGTGCCATATGAATTCTTCCTTTTATCAGAGGCAAGAGCATTATATGCATCCTTATTTATGAACCCAAAGGCTGGTGCACTACCTACCTCTTTCTTCAACATTCTCATAGCATAGGACACGTTGATTCTACATGATTGCATAAGTTTCAGCAGTTCCAATTTGCTGAGATCACAAAATGGATGGTTATGGACCTTATTATGCCTTGTAATTGTCCACACACCAGTTCCATCCATTGAAAATTGAACCATTGCTTTTCAACCAACTCGATTTACTCTTTTGTTATATGACCTTTGGTCGATATGTTCTTCATTTTCATTGGTGGCATTTCTCTTTGTACCTTGCTTTGAACAACAATATCTTTTTGTTGTTATACCATTTCGATAAGCTTTAATCCATTGTGAATCCCTACGAATGTTGAACCCCACTCTTAGACCATAAGTGTTATATAAATCATATGCTTCTTGCTCAGATTTGACACTTTATCCAATCAACTCAAGTTCATCATTCTCAATATATTCTTGTGCGATGGGTTCTTGACGCTGAGGAACTATAATTTAAGTTGCCAATAATGTCACAAGTTATTATATTTATCAATGTATTTGGAGGACAGATAGTAGCTGAAACAGAAAAAAAAAAAAAATTGCTGCTGCAATGCATTGTAGCAACAAAAGATTCACTACAATTAACAAAAGATTCACTGCAATAGAGAAAAGGTACACTAGCTGAAAAAGTAATTGTTAATATAATTATATATGCGCTCTATGACTACCTTCTTTTTGGCCACGAGTTACAGTGTGTATAGCACCATATTCTTGGAAGTACAAATCATACGTACCTATTGCTACGTGAGCTAATAGCAATTACTTTAACAATTCACTAGCTTCATGACATTGCACTGAATTTTAGAAGTATAAATCATGTGTACGTATCGCTTGAGGATCATATGCTTGTTCGTTGGGGTCTTGATTCTAGGGACTTGCAATATAAGAATAATGCCAGTAATTATTATGTTCATTTACTTATAGTTATGATAAGAATAACAGAAATCGAGACTGTTATCAGTTCATATTTTTTTGTATACCTTTCCAAAAATGCAGGGAAACCTTTTGTATACTACAGCGAACCTCTTCACTAAATCAGTTTACCTTCTTCGTTAGCTTATGTGCAACGATTTTGTTATTACAATCACGTCTTAGTGGAATTTTGTCAAACACCTTATGTGCAAAGATTTTCGACTTTAAATGTTGCATTAGGTAGATATACTTTGCATTGAAGATTGATATATGGATGGATTGTTTAAGGAATTTTATAAATCATGCCTCTACCATGAACTTCTAACATTTGTAACTCTTCAATGAGCAACTTTTCTGCTTCAGCTATAATTTGTTCCTCAAAATCCATTTATTTAAGTACGCATTCTTGCTAATTTACAAGATGGATCATGTATCTGCTGCTTTGTATTGTTGATTTTGCTCAAAATTTTCATGTACATGCATGGCCAAATTTGAATATGCAGTGTCTGGATGTATATGTTCATATAGTGGGCCGCCCAAATTCAAAGAGAGAAGGTCCAATTCAGCATGGGTAAGGGTAGTGGAATTAGGTTTGCTGGGCCCAAATTCGAATTTCTAGTGTCTGAGCTAGTGACTGCTGGGAATGATTCCTTGCTGGCCCAATTTAGTAGAATGACTCTCTATATAGGTGCGTACATAGGTATGGTACATAGGTATGTACCATAGACTAACCGGCAAAGGTGTATACCATAGACTAACTGGCAAAGACTAAAGGGGGGAGGGGTTACACGTGAGGGGCACGTGTAGGGGATAGGATTTTTATTTTCGTTTTATTTTTTCTTTTATTCGGTCAAATTGAAAAGTGGGCCAAAGAGAAGTGTGGACTGAGGGTTGTTTCTGGGTTTTTATGACCCAATTCTTCATGTCCAACAATTTCTCTATCTTTTTACCATTTTTTCTGATTTTTTCATCACCTACAAAATCAAATAGAATTAAAAAAAAACCTAAATATAAAAATTATTTTGAGCTCAAATCGGGTATAAAGATATCGTAAAAATATTATATTTTTGACGTAAACAAATACCCCTATACCAAGATTTTGATTGTTCTCAAGTAAAATAAACTAAACTACCTAAAAAGAAATGGCAAATAAGGAAAAAAAAAAAAATCCTAACTCACTTTTGTAGGAATCACGATTGCATTTTGCGTATGCAACAAGCTCTTTAAACCCCTTAGTTTCCTAAGTGGACGAGTGAAGTATTGTGAGGGTTTTCAAGTGAAATGTCCGTAAAAATCATTTTAAAAACAAAGGAAAATCTTTTTTGGTTTTTCAAAACATAAACATATATACAAGTGATTGGGAAATTATATATATGACTTAGGCAATCGCAACGCCCTAGTAATCAAATTACCAAATTATATACAAATAGAATGTACATTCAAAAGACATCTAACTCACAAGAAGCATCTCAACTCTCATTTTTCACCCCACACATGATATGCAATGATATGTACACCTTGGTGCATGTGCAAATGTATATCAATCCTTATCAATCAAGTTGCCAACATGGACACGATCTCTGTTTCCTTGCCTAATTATCTTCGTTGCACCATTTTCCCCCTTTTTTAATAAGAATAATACCCACTTGACTTATAAATATTTGGGTTTTTCCTAAAAAATGAGTTTTATTAGATTGTGCAAAGCACTTATTTCATTATCTAAACAAATATGTAATCAAGTAAAATAGCACATATTCAAGCAAATTAAAGATATAAAATAAAGATAGTGGCTTTGAACTATTGGTGCCTAGGTTTTGCTCATTTTTTAGACTTTTTTGCTTTTTTCTTTTTTTTTTTCATTTTTCAAGATCATAAAAGGCAACTTCGTCAAGCAAAAAATTCCCATGCCAACTTAACAATAAGAGCTAGATGGATTAATATCATTTTTAGGGTTTAGTTAGTCTTATTTTCATTTTTAGCATTAATTTTCAGTGTTGTTCTAGTAATTTAGGGTTTCGTTTTTTGTTCTCGCAGTTTGATTTTAACTTTAGATCCGTTGCCAACTTCCAAATTCATGTAATTATGATGTATTTTATTAATTTGGAGTAGCCTTGGATGATATTTAGCGTGATACTGATGGAATTTTAGGTTTTGCTTTCGATAATTTGCAGTTTCCCTCTTCCCTGTTCGGACTTCTCTGTTTTGTCTAGGTGTTCGAATCTTGATCTTGCTTTGGGTCGAATTAGTGAATTTCAGTTTGAAAGTGCTCAATTGAAGTCTGGATGTTGGTCAGATTTTGTCAGTCTTCCCTCCTCTGTCTTTGGAAGCCATTTTAATGGCATTTCCACCATCTTGGTGAGCGTTGAAGCTTGATTGTGGCAAGGGCAGAGATGCCCTGTTCTTGCTCCTATCTCCTATTGTTCTGATTTTCTGTTCTAAGTCTTGATTGATTTGAATCTGGATAATGTTTGTCTATGTTTGGGTTGTTGTATTTTGAGCTTCATGGATTTGGTGATTTCTGCCATTAATGTCGGTTCCAAGCTAGATCGAGGTCGGTGAGCTAGGACTCCCATAGCTCTCGGCCTACCCTTTTCCTTCCCGCTAGTTCATCTTCTCTGTTATGGGTTATTTGGTTTGGTAATTTGGGCTTCTTGTTGTTGTCAATAACACCATTTGTGGAGAAAGGATCGAATATGGGTTGAGTGACAATAGGGAGGCCCTATTTCGTCCTTTTCCTTACCATGGTTTCCCTCATCTTTTTTCTGCCTGCTATTCCTTAGCTGAATGCTTTTAGGTTTTGCACTTTGCTTTTCTGGTTTGTCGGCTTAGCTTTGAGCACTAATGGTATGGATTTTGGATTTTTGTTTGGGAAGTTCTTCAAGGTACCACTCAAGCAGCAGGTTTGATTTTACTTTATTTAGTTTTATTTAATTATTGCTAGTTTAGTGCGTTTAGTATCTTTGATGTTTACTTTTTATGTGCTTCTAATGTTACTCATTTTACATTTTCTATCATTAAGATGATCTAGTTCAACCCTTAGGGAATTTAGTCATTTATGGCTTAATTAGATGTGATTAGTTTATGACTTGTGTTTAGATTAAATACAGTTAAGTCTGCCTATTTTAGTGTAATTTAATTCTATTTAGAATAATTTAGTTTATCGTGGCCTTAATCTCATCCTTGTGCCTATGGAGACAACCCTCAAGTACTATGATAAAAGTCATACACTTGATGTTACTACATAAACATTAACTAAAAACAATTGATTATTTGTTGGTCCTTCTTGTTTCTTAGCCTATTCAGAAATGGTGCAGCGGGTTTATGAACCCGCTCAACAAGCGAAGGTTGAGATGTGTCATCTCCCTTCCTAGACTCCTCATGCTTAGTCTCTTTAGGGTCAACTAAGCCAGTAGGGCGGGAAGGGGAAGAGTCAAGTGGGGTGCTAATAGTATCATCCCAACAGGCAGAATTTCGGGAAAAAATGGTGGAGATGGAGATAGAGAAAGCTGGATAGGAACATCCACAAGGTGTTTTAAGTTACGATAAGAAACGACATGACCTAAGTGAAATTATTGCATTAACCCATTTCACATTGTCCTGGACTGGTGGGCATTGAGGATGGACCTACATTCGTGTTAGGCTCTGTCTGACTAGGGAATGTTCATTTTTCCCTATTGGTAGTGACTAGCTGACACAGTTGCTCTGCCGTTGTCCTTATTACTTTTTCTAGGCTATTCTGTGATTTCTAGATTGTCAAATCTTTTATCTCTCATTATAGCCAAAAGGTGATTTTGTGCAGGCAACTGGGGTAGGAGGCAGCCTAGGTGCCCGCTAGAGCTGGATAGAGGTAATTCCAGGGAGCATTTCAGTATATGTGCTAGGACCTCCTAATACTACAATAACAGTAATCTTTTGTGGCAAATTATTTGTGGTGGATAATAAATTGCTACAAGATTGTCAAAAAATAAAAAAATTTATAGGGAACACTGAATTGCCGCAAAACCATGGGTCAATTATAGTAATTACTAAAAATTGCCACAAGTAGGTATAGATTGTAAGCGGGAAGGCACACAAGGGAAAAAAATTTGTAGTCCTGCTTTTAATTTTTCTTTTTTATTTCTTTAAAGTTCCCCTTTTTGGATACTTTATTTCTTCTAAATTTGTTCTTCAGTGCTTCCCTTGTACTGCTATTTGTCCTCCTCTTCCCATTCGTCTTTCACAGTGACAGTATAGGCTTGTATCCAGAATAGGCTCGTATCCAGCCCTCTTGCCAAATTCAAGTCTCCTATTGTGGGAATACCTAATTCAGTCTCCTATTCAAGGTTTGATCGTTCAAATTATAGCAGTGAAGGCTTCGTTTGAAGGTATGTTATTGCTCGTTAGTCTCTTCCATAAGATTAGGAAAACCTAACTTAATCACCATAATAAGGGGTTTGATTTCTTGAAGATAGTGTTAGTAGCATTAAGTTGTATGAAATCCTCCCGTTTCTAGTTTTGTTCACAGTCTCCTTGGCATTACTGTGACATATTTTTCTCACATTAGGTTAGTTTCTCTCTTCCCCATCTTTATAACTCTGATTTCCATGAGCCCACTTGAAATCCATTCTCTATAAGTTCACTTCCTTCGAAGAATAGAGATTGCGTTCATTGTGTTCTGCTAGGTGTGTGTCTTCTTGGGTGCCCACCAACTGTTTGATAAAATATGGATATGAGACTCCTTGATTTAGAAAAGCAAACAGAAATAAATCCAAACATTAATGGAGATATGAACTCCTAATGAGCACATAAATATGTGGATTATGCTCACGAGAGGCCCTTCTTATGACTATGTTGTTCCCAGGAACCATGTTGAAATATTATAGACCCTTTAGGTTATAGATGGAATGCAAAGCACCTTACTGTGATCCCTACTAGCATATAACATTGTGGTATTGTTTATTAGTTTACCAGTTAAACGAATGTCTAGCTATGTTAGCAGCAATACAGTGACAAGTAGGCCACAACTTATGTTGTTGTGATTGAAGCCACGGGCTACAAAGCATGAGAGCTCCAATAATCCAATATGAGCATGAAGGATTATAAACAAGACTTAATATATTACTTTAAGAATGAGGCTTTGAATGAGCTTGATGTTGTTTGGCTTGAACCTTTCATTCTATCAGCATATAATTTAAAAGTTTGGGTGGCTCTAAAGTTTAGTTGGATTCAAATTGCTACATTACCTATATTATCTCCATATGACACTGTAGCATCTCTATGTTGGCATTCCAACTCGAGAAACCTTTTGGGGTGTTATTTATCATGCTTTTTTCCAGACTGGGCCTTATTTGTCATACTCTTTTACCTTTTTTTTTCAATTTGCTTCTTTCTCTTCCGTTTCTTAATGCTTCCCCCATATTTTCTTGCAGCTACTTATTCTTTTTTCCCTATGATTGTTTGAGGAGAGGCATACAAGTATTGGCCTATTGGGTATTTCTACTAATGTTACTAGTAGATATTTTCATTTTGAACAATCAAGAAAAGGATAAAGACTTTGAAACCATTGATTACCTTTGCTTGAGATCAACTACAGTTAGTTGGTGTCTTTTGGGTTTTGTTTTCCAATTGTCCTCCAAATTAATTTACACACACACATACACACACAACACACACACACACACACACACACACACACAAAAACACACACACATTTGCTGTTCTGTCCAATTATTCTTGCAATAGTCTTAAGACTTCAAGAATTTATGTCCTCCAAATGTTGCAATAGCCTTGATACCTATGATACATGGACTTGAATCAATGTATGCCTATACTCTGCCTTATAAATCAAGGACTAGGAGAATTCCTACTATTTTATCTATCATCTAGAGATAGGAAATTGTATTTTGTTTTGTATTTGTATTCATTGTCAAATGTCATCATAAAGTATGATGAAATTTGTATGTTTCCAAATGTTGAAAGCTTGCAATGGCATAATGAATCCTTTTATATGCATCATGTCATCAATGTTCTCTTCGTTTTTTCCTCTTTAATCATCTGGTTCATCTCTCTTAAGTCAAGAACATTTTTCTTTCTTTTGAATAAGGAACTTCAAGCTTTTGAATTCCTTACATATTTCAGAAAGTACCCATTCATGCCATTTTTGTATCTCTTGATTCCTTAACGTCTACCTTTTTGCCGTCAATTTTTCTGTAAAAACAAGATTATGATGTTGACTAAATTGTTTGATCAGGCTTATTTTTTTTGAAAACTATTTTCGATCTGTTGCTGCTTGGGATCACTTATTTTTCTTTGTCATCGGCTTGCTCTTCTGGAAGGTAAAAATTAAATACTTTACTCTCTGAGTTGTGTTGTGATTCAGTTAAGCATTTAATTTGGACATTTCTACTATAAAATTAAATATAACTCTTCTCTAAGTTTCAAGCTAGCTTCTTAATTGCTTAACATCAATTGTTTATCTTAATTTTGATGTAATTTCTTTGTGAATGTCCATCTTCTTGGTGGGATTACTATAAAGCTAGACTGATTATTACATTTGGATATGAAGATTATCGGTGTCAAATTGATTTTGATTTACTTGCGGATACTTTTGGTTAGGATATTGTTATATGAAAGAGCCAACGTAGTTTAATTATATTGAAATTTTAGTTATTCCTAATTCGGCAATTACAGAGCCCGCATATGAACTTGCTTCTTTGTGATGGATTTGATGTTGCACGACAGCCACTACACAATATGCACACTACATAGTCAGAACACATCTAGCAGCTGCTATAAGTTGCATGACAGGCAATTCACCATACACAATAGCACTGCCTCCCAGTAGCACACATCAGTGTCCCTATAATTGAATGCCCTATTTTATTGACGACAATTGTGAAGTAATCCACTGCCTAAATGCACTACCTCACAGCAGATCTAACCAAGCCTTAAAAATTTTATTGGTGATCTTAAATGTGCTAACAGAGACCAAGTCTCACTTTAGAAAATAAAAGGGATTTCCTTTTGTTTGCTTTTGCAGTATCATGCATCTTTTTCCATGGATCATTTTTCCTAAGGAAGAAAAGGGTTGGGGGGGGGTCCTTCTATGTGGGAAAAGAGGTTATTCTTAGCCATGAAAGTGAATTAATGAGGTGAAATTATATTATATGTTTGATTTGAAAAGATATGTTTGAGAATCTAATCTAATTACAACTAGTGAAATGAGAGTCCTTCTTCTTCACATTCAGGACGTACTAAACTTATGTCATGATTTTGAAATCTTGTCATCTAAATTAAGGTTGGCAAAACTACTATAACCAAATAATGGATGGTGAATAAGGTACTTTATATATTATCCTATTTTAGGTACATAAGCACAAAAGTGACTTATTATGTGTTAGACTTTGAAATCCTGGTTGTGAAATATTATTGTCAGTTTCTACATATAATTCCTCTAGAATTGGAGTCCTAAAATGTCAAACTATCACACGTAGATCATAGCTATCTTGATTACAGCAAATTTGCAGCCACTAAATAGCACAACGGAGCACAGGTGCAGCCTGGACAGTGCAGGTGCAGCCTGAACTGGGCAGGTGCATCCTAGACAGTGCAGGTGCACCCTGTACTATGCAGGTGCAGCCTGGACAGTGTAGGCTCAGCCTGAACAGTGCAGGTGCATCCTGCACTGTGCAGATGCAGCCTGAACTGGGTAGGTGCACCCTGTACTGTGCAGATGTGTCTGATGGAGATTGGCAATTATTTCCATGTCTGATCCTATTGTCTGTAATTTATAAGTTTCTGTGAGTATGCATGTGTTACTAGTATGGGTGTTGCATGTATAACCTAATGGGGGGAAAAATGATTAACAACTAGTGTGTTCATGAGATAAAAAGATGTAATGGAGAACCTAATATGACTATTTGATGGATGAAACTAATTGCCATTCTTTGAAGTGCTGCCATCTCTAATGATTAGAGTAATATTTCCTAAGTGATTAATTTAAATTTTCAATGCATTAATTTCCATTTATGTAGGTGAGTAATCAATTTATATTTTTTAAGGTACAAGATGAATAGAGACTGAGGTTGGATGAATTGGAAGATTTTCAAATGTAGGCAAAAGCCATAATATATCAAAGGGGTCAATGAATTTCTTCACTTTACATTTGTTAATGTCCCTAAGGAGGGAAAAATTAGATGTCCTTGTGTCAATTGTGACAATTATAGTCATTAAAATCGAAAAATAGTTTTGCTTCATTTGTTGAATGACGGAATCTTAAGAAACTATAATCCATGGGAATTTCATGGGGAAAAATCTGGTGTTGAAGAGCATAATCATGAAAGTGATGAGGATAACAATGATGCAGTAAGGTCCATAGATCCAATGGAGCTAGTACTTGAGGATGATGTAGATGAGACATTTGTCATGTTACATGATATGATAAATACTAGAGCTTTTAATATAATAGGTGAATTTAAAAGGTTAGGTGGTCCTAATATTAGTGAGTCACCTAACCTGCTTGAGAAATTTGGTAGGTTAGTCAGAGATGCTGAGAAAGAGCTATTTCTAGGTTGTGAAAAATTTTCTAAGTTGGAGTTTATGGTGCATCTTCTTCATATAAAGTGCCTTTGGGGTTGGAGTGATAAATCACTCACAATGATACTTGAGCTTTTGAAAAAGGCATTTGATTTTGATGATACTTTTCCAAAGAATGTTTATGAAGTCAAAAAATACACTCGAGAGTTCGGATTGAGTTATGTAAAGATTGAGGCTTGTAAAAATGATTGTGTACTTTATTGGAAGGAGCACGAAAATGCAGAAAAATGTCCCAAATGTGCTCATCCTAGGTGGAAGGATAAGAGGAAGGGGAGTGATGATAGTGATGACGAAATTGAGAATAAGGGAAAGGGGAGGAAGGTTCCGTATAAGGTATTACGCTATTTTCCTCTTATCCCAAGGTCACAGAGATTATTGATATATGCCAAAACAGCATCTCACATGCGATGGCGCAAGTATAAATGTCCAGATGATGGGATTTTAAGGCATCCAGCAGATGCAAAGG
Source organism: Carnegiea gigantea (assembly GCA_029747015.1). NCBI lineage: Eukaryota > Viridiplantae > Streptophyta > Magnoliopsida > Caryophyllales > Cactaceae > Carnegiea > Carnegiea gigantea. The sequence continues at coordinate 276,484 of JAKOGI010000629.1, forward strand.
CTTGGAAGTCATTTGATGAATCTTTTCCAAATTTTGATGCAGTTGCTCGTATTGTGATACTGGGTTTATGTAGTGATGGCTTTACCCCGTATGCAAACATAGACTCAACTTACAGCATTTGGCCTATGTTTTTGGTGCCTTATAACTTGCCACCGTGGATGTGTATGAAAAAGCCATATACAATGTTAAATATGATCATTCTTGGGAAAACTACTCCTAGGACTGATATTGATATGTACTTACAACCATGGATTGATGAGTTTAAAATGTTATGGGATTGGTGTAAATACTTATGATGCTTTTAAAGCTGAATATTTTAAGTTGCATACTGCTTTGTTGTGGACAATCAATGACTTTCTTGCCTATGGTAATCTCTCTAGGTGGAGTGTTAAATGACGCCTAGCTTGTCCTATTTGTAATAAAGATACATGGTCGAGATACTTACCTCATTGGAACAAACAATGTTACATGGGTCATCGTAGGTTTTTGGAGCTTGATCACAGGTGGAGGCATGACAAGAAATCTTTTTATAGCACATTGGAGATGGATTCTCCTCCTAAACATCTATCTAGAGAGGAAGTTGTTGATCGAATTAGCAAGTTTGAAAATATCAAGTTGGGAAGGTTGATGGAAAGCAGAATCGAACAAAACCAAAGTTGGTCTATAATCGGGAAAAGAAAAGTATCTTCTTTGAATTAACTTATTGGAGCAAACATTTGGTGCACCACAATTTAGATGTTATGCATATTGAAAAGAATATTTGTGAAAGCATATTGGGTATGGTTATGAATATACCAGGGAAAACAAAGAATAGCTTGAAATCTCATTTGGATTTGGTTAAAATGAGAATTAGAAAGAGCTTGCACCCTAAGAAGGTTGGTGACAAATATGAAATTAACAAAGTATTTGAGCTGAGTTTGAATGAAAGAAAGGATGTAGATTTTTAGATGACTTAAAAGTGCCGGATGGATACTCATCGAACATAGGTCGATGTGTAAATGTCAATGAGGAGAAAATAAAAGGGACATTAAAGATCCATGATCGTCATGTTTTTATGCAAGATTTACTAGCATCAGCCTTTCGTGGGAAATTGGACAAAGATGTGTCTGATGCTCTGGTGGAGTTATTTTTATTTTTCAAACAGTTATGCTCAAAGGCATTGAAGGTAGAGGTGTAGGAGAGATTGGAGAAGAGCATTGCTATTACTCTTTGCAAATTAGAGCGTGTCGTTGTTCCCTCCTTTTTTGACATTATAGTACACTTGACTGTCTATTTAGCTACTGAAGCTAGACTTGCTGGACCAGTACAGTATCGCTGGATGTACTCATTTGAAAGGTAAAGATATTTTCATTCCTTTTGATTTTGATGAATGAAATTATTATTTGGGATTATATCGCATATGCTTCACAAATCCCGGCTTGTGGTTAGGCTCATGCACACTTTAAAAGAATTTGTGGGTAATAAAGCTCATCCTGAAGGGTCAATCGTAGAAGCATATATTGCGAATGAGTGTTTAACCTTTTGCCCGAGGTATTTACATAGAGTAAAGACTATGTTTAATCCTCTTAAAAGGAATGAAGACGGGAGAGATAGCTAACATCATGGACGATCGGTTTTCATGAAGTCGGGAAAGCCGTTAGGTTAGGAAAATATCAATCCTTTCCCATGCTGACTGGAATTGTGCTCACCTTTATATGCTAAGAAATTGCGAGGAAGTACAACCATTTATTGAGTAAGAAATGTACCAGGCGAATAGATATTCTAACTTTTTCTGATGTTTGTTTGTAATTGTGTTTATGCATTTTAGGGAATATGAAAGTATTGACGCATCCTATAGATGTAATTTTAACCAACGATTTGAAGACTGGGTAAGTAAATATGATAACTGTACATTTAGCTTACATAACTATTAGCCTGGGTGTTAGCCTTTTGTTTTGTTTTTAGTTAGATTACCCAATTATGGAAATAGGGTGATGACAAAGCAAATTATGAACTATTAGTTTTGGTACAGTGTCATATGAAAAGAGTCCTTTGTTATAATGGATATGTTGTAAATGGATATCGATTTCATACAAAAGCACGAGCGAAAAATCTTAGCACCCAAAATTATGGTGTTGTGGGGAAAGGTGACGTGCACAGTGGAGAAAAAGACTACTTCGGTATCTTACAAGAGGTTGTTGAATTGGAGTATGATAGTAAGTATAAAGTTGTTCTATTCAAGTGTGACTGGCTTGATGTATATGCTGACAACATAGAAATTAAAAGAGAAGAATATGGCATTACTTCAGTCAATGTGAAAGGTTTTTTGAAAACGAATGAGCCATTTGTTTTAGCTTCTCAAGTTGAGCAAGTATACTATATGACAGATTATATGCATCAAAATTGGTGAGTGGTTGTGAAAACAAATCCTCATAATTTCTCTGACATTCCTTCTGAATATGAAGATGAAGAAGTTAAATCAATTGTGGATGGTGTTGATGCAGTTGGAGAAGCATATATCCCACTAGCAAATGATGGTACAACTTCTTTGGTCAGGACTAATGTAAACCCAGATGTGGTAAATGCTACCATTGTGACACAAGCACTGTAGCGGCATAATAAGAAGGGCAAAATGACAGTTGCTGATGATATGAGTGAATATGGGCCAAGTGATGAAGTTGACATGCTACTATTTACTGATGAATCTGGCAATAAGTTCAATTGAACTTGTCAGGTGCTGATACTAGTATTATTATTAAACCTTTCTTTGGTAGCAGCACATTTATAAGAAAAGACATGTCCAATGGCCATATGTGTATTTGTTTTGGTCACTTTTTTTGGCTATATTCTAAGCACGATACTTATTTTCTTTCAGATTTTGCTAACGCTAGTATTATTTTTACCGTTACTATGGCCTAATTGTTGTTTGTTTAAAAGCATTCTTTTCTATCCATTTAGTTGTCAGATATTTATCATTGCTTTATTAAGGTTAATTAAGTGCAGTTATAGTTTATTGTTTGCTTCTTAATTTTTCTTACACTTTGCAATTGTATTGTGAGTATAGGGCAACCATGTATATCACTCTTGAGAACTTACGAAATATGGCAAGACCTAAAAAGATCTCAAGTGCATCCGTTGGTGTTTCCCATAAGGAAAACCTCAACGAATATTAAAGGCAATGGGAGTTGAATATTCAGCAAAACAATCAGAAACCTCAAGAACTTGGAATACAAAGGACGATGCAACCAACAAGAAGAACCAATGGAAGTATCCAACTACATGGTGAGCAAAATTGTGAGGAAGGCGATAAGTATCGTCCGACAGAAGATGAAAGAGTGTAGGCGGATGTAATGATGTTTGTTTTGACACTCAAAGAACTAGTGCACATAAAACTTCATTGGAAAGAGTGCCTACTATGATAAGAAAAGGTAATTTAATAGTGTGTGTAGCAGAGAAAAATCATAGCTATCTATGCCATTTTCATAGTGTGTGTTTGACCACTACTATAAGCGCACGGCTAGTTATAGTATAGATAAAAAGATCATCCTCAGGGACCAAAGTAATCTATTGAACTTTACCTATCAGAATATGCTAAGCAAATACTAAATCAAGGGTTTTAATTCAATAATTTCAAATCTACTAATTCTAAATTCAATCTAGAAGAAAACGTCTAAGGATTTATACATTTAAGAAAGGTGACTGGATCAAAATGATGAACATGCACTTTTCTCTAATCAGATAATTTTGAGAAATCTTAATCTATCCAAAAATTCAGCATATTCTTTCGAAATCAACAAAATTTGCTTAAACAAAACAAAAGTCGTTCTTTCAATTAATTTGCCTTAATCCAGGTTAAATATTTTTGATTACTCTCTTGTCCTCCTAGCACGTAAATCTCTCTTTCAAGTCGACGCTTTGTTAGGTTTTATCAAGCAGTCTAACAATCAAGTATCACCTTTCACTTTTTCACTCAATTGTTTCAAGTGTGCAAGCAAACTTTGACCAAAATTCCACTAACGACATAAAAATCACTTGATGAAACCAAATCAAACCAATCATTAATCAAAGCACAATTCTAATGATAAACATGATCGAATTACACTTTCATTAACAAATAAATCCCTAGACAAAAGATAAACTATTCATACATGATTAAAGATTCAACAATTAACCAATAATTTTGTGAAAATATAATATGGAAGGGCTTGACAAGGACAGCCTTCAACCAAGGGCTTTAAACCGCTTCAAAACTAAACTCACACTCAAGATTTCCCACTAAATCACCAATTAAACTAAAAAAAAACTTAGGAGTAAAATTTTGAGAAAGGAACTAAACTAAGCTATGCTTTCTTTTTTTCTATTATCCTCCTCCTCCCTTTACTGAAAAATAGGGTTTTATAGAAGAACATGAATGTTTTCAGCCACACAGCCGAAGGAAGACAAAGAGGCTACAGTTACACAACTCACCACGGTCTGTGGCAGGCACCATGGTCTGACCATGGTCTTGGCTGGAATCGAATTTTTACTCTTCTCTTGCTGCACGGGCATAGCGTCAAATGGGTGTCCATAGAGGAGTTCAAAATACATCCAATGAGGGTCAAATGTTAGCTGGAAATGGCCTAAAATTCTGCAAAATACATCAAACAATCATACCTAGAATAGGAGTATAAATAGTAACTTAAAGTATATAATTCTCCTAAACATGTGTCAAAATGGGCCTAAAGTGATGTATATATTAAGCACTTATCAAACTCTCCCATGTTTAAACTGTTGCTTGTCCTCGAGCAACGTTAGAGTCAAAGAAATGTACACAACCTCGTCAGGATAGATATATGTAGTGTTTCAATGGCAAAGTCAATCCAAAGTTGGCCCAAAAAGATGTAAAAATCATTTAGCAAACAGACTAGGGAATGAAAAGTTTGAAAACCACTTGATAAACCACAATGTCAAATTTAAATCGAATCCCCCCGAATCATCGAATACAATTATTCAACATATGAAACAAATGAAGCTAGCAACGCTCATTATAGCTGTGTGACACTCATCACTCATGTGTTTGAAAATATATAAAGGTTCCCTCAATTCTCATTCCATAGACTCAAATCTCCCATAAGCTTGACAAGACTCTCCAATTCACCATCACTAAAATGCAAACACACCAGACAATCATGAGGACTTTCATGAGGTTGTAATAGGGCCATGGGCAAAGGTAAGAAGGGAACAAATATTTTGGAACTGCGGAGCTAGAAGCCACAGATTAAGAGCCAAACAATTCCAATGCATCATACAACATCATCCCTAAACCGATACAAATCAACAAAATATATCCCCAATTTGAAGAGACTAAGATTTGAAAGTGATAACAATCTTACAATCCCAACAAGGCTAACGCTCTTTGATTTTTTTCGTTTTGGTGTTTTTCTTCTTTTTTTTCCCTTTTTTTTGTTTTTCCTTTGATTTTTTTCTGAAACGAAAGAGTTAGCCAACGGAAATTCATACAAAACTTTGAATCTCAACTCTTCTCTAAATTTTGCACAAAAGACAAGGGATTTTCTTTTTATCAATCAAGATTACACATCCCTTTTTCAAAAAACCAAAATCTACTAAAAGATCTCAACTCTCCTTTCTAGCTCCCCAATCAAACTTGATGTAAAAGAATGAAACGCCCCTCTTTTCTTGGCTTAAGGGTAAGATAATCATTTGGCTATAGGCTATAATAGGAGGTTCAAATCAAGAAAAGCTGATATGGGCTCAAAGGGGCTAGCAAGCGATATAATATACAACAAAGGTGGCTATATGGCCATTGGGTTTAATAAATCAAAGAAATGCCTAAATCATATTACCTAAATGCATATGCGAAATGTGATCTTGAATGAGAGTCAAAGCAAGTTCTAGAGAATTGATGCCAAGGAAAAGTCACACATGAAAGAAACATGAGACTAAATTGATAAATAGTCTCTAAAAGCTCAAAGTCTCACGGAGCATCTACCAAGATCATAACTAGCTCATTAGTCAACACATGCCAAGGTTCATGTAAA